>CM075820.1:11504829-11606470 GCA_037975025.1 Excoecaria agallocha
AAAAAATCTGAACAAGTTAACAAAAATGTCATCAATGTAAATCAAAATGAAGAACTTTAAGGTATCTTGGCAAAGTATAAAGAGTGAAACTATCAGTTTTTTGATGCAGTAAATCCAAGATTGATTAAAAATTTAGAGAGGCGGGTAAAACCATTGGCAAGGAGGCCTACTTGAGACCATAGAGTGACCGATGAAGCCAACATATATGATCTGGAAAAGCAAAGTTAGTGTTTACCAGCGGGTTGCTCTATATATATTTCATCATCAAGATAACCATGTAAACAAGCACTGGAGATGTCAATTTGACAAATGGGTCAATGATTGATTATGGCAATAGATAGAAACAGTGCGCACAATAGTGAACTTTTACCATAGGAGAAAAGGTCTCTTGGTAATCTACACCAGATTGCTGGATATAGCCCTTTGGCTACAAGACGCGCCTTATACTGATCGATACAACCATCAGGCTTGCATTTGATTTGAAAGATCCACTTGTTCCCAATAATATTCTTATTTGCAAGCAGTAGAACCAGAGTTTCAAAATCCCATTGGTAATAAGAGCATTGAGCCTCATCAGTCATCGCTGCTCTCCATTCAGGGTGAGGCTTGGCTTGGTGGAATGTTTTGGGCTCAATTTGTAGGTAGTCAGGTTTGGTGTGAGCAAGATTGGCTTGGCGCTTAGACATGGTGGTGGCTCTGAGTGTCATTTTTGTAAAAATGTGAGGGGAAAGAGAGAGACGACTGGGAGGAAAGGACAAAATATTTGGTAAGATCAACTATCAGATTGAGGCCGAGTTTTTTCAGTGGGAATGAGAGTCACGATTTGGGTAGACATGGGAGAAGATAGATGCTTATCAGAAGAGGAAATGAGAGATAAGGATAAGGAAGGACTTTGAGGTGGACACAAATTAGAAGATTAAGGAGAAGAGGAAGAGAAAGAAGGAGTTTTGAGATAAGTCAGAATTATGAGGAGAAGTGGGAGTAGGATATAGAGATGAAAGAGAAGAAGAAGTCATACTTAAGGAAGGTGCTGATGTAGGGACCACGTGTGAGTGTGAGCTAGTGATGACGTGGAGCCAAGGAGCATGATCAACAACCCTTGATGAGATGGAATGAGGGTCAGAATATGGAAACACACTTTCATGAATGCCGATATGCCAAGCTAAATAAATTCTACCGGTAGATTTATCAAGGCAATGATAGGCTGCATGTGGGGGACTGACACCTAAATTAATGCAAGGAGTTGTGCAAAATGGAAACTTGTGGGATTATAGGGTTGAAGAAAAGGAAAAATGGCACAGCCAAATGTTTTGATATCAAGATAGTTTGGGTCGATTTTAAACAACATATGAAATGGAGACTTTTTCTGAAGAACATGGCTAGGAAAAAGATTAATTAAATGTGCACTTTGCTTTAAAGCAAAATTTCAGATTTTAAGAGGAAGATTAGCATGGGCAAGTAATGTTAAGGTTGAGTCAACAAGATGACGAATTTTTCTATCAGCAGTACCATTTTGCTCATATGTACGTAGGCAAGCAATGCGATGTTGGATGCCAACATTGTGAAAATAATGGTTTAATTTTTGATACTCCCCACCCCAGTCTGAACGAAAAGCCCGAATTTTCATATTAAATTGTCTGCCAATTAAATTTTCAAAATGCAAGAAAATATCATAAACATCACTTTTGTTTTTCAAAAAATAAACCCAAGTGTAATAGGTAAAGTCATCAATAAAAAAAAACAAAATAACGATGGCCATAATGAGAAAGAATAGGGACTGGTCCCCAATATATGAATGTATGATATCAGAGGGAGCACTACTCTTGTGCTCAACGGCTGCAAGAGGAATGCGAGCCAATTTCCCTAATAAACAACTAGAACAAGGAGAAAGACGATTGGAAGAACTAGAAATTAAATTTGTTTTTGATAAAAGCTGAAGTTTTTTTGTTGTTGGGATGACCAAGACGCACATGCCACTCAACAAGAGTCGGTAATTGAGCTGTCAAAGCCTGCTGGGGAGAACGTAAGGTGTATATGCCCAACTCATTGGGTCGTTGCATCAGCACCTTCCTTGTTTGCTGGTCCTTGATCAAGAAAAAATCAAGCCAAAATTCAAAGAAACATGAGTTGTCAGAAGAGAACTTTTGAACAGAAAGTAGATATTTAATGATAGAAGGAACACATAAAACATTATTTAATTTTAATGGACCTTTAAAGGAAGGAAAGGAAGTAGTACTAGTGTGGGTAATTTGTAAGCTATGACCATTACCTTCATGAAGGAGATCATTACTAGTGTAATCGGTGGCACCACTAAGGGACTAAACATCAGGAGTAATATGGTAGTTGGCAGTAGTGTCAGGAAACTAATGCATGGGTTGATTTGTTGGGGATCCAGGACAGTATAGTTGGCCATAGGTTAGAAAGGGCAAGTTGAGGTTTAGGAAGGGTGAGGAGAGTAGGTTTGAAATGTTTGATGTCCATTATGGTTTTGATTTTTTGGAGCATAGCGATGACGACAAGTGAGAGCAGTGTGATTGCGATAACCACAGATTTGACAAGGGCCACCACGAGAGCGTTGATTATTACCATAGGTATTACGAGGAGTGGATCCATTGTATCCTCGTGGACGAAAAGAGGTCATAGGTGGTGTTGGGAGGATCGGACTTGAGTTCTTGAGAACCATATTTACTTGTAGAACAAGAGCACTTTGTATAAGAATTTCATGTGCCACCAATTGTCGTCCATGTAACTCATAAAAAGAAATAGGCTCAGTACGTAGATTAAGAGCAGTAATGATGCTATGAAACTCAAATCCAATATTGTGATAAATAATCGCATTGAATTTAGCAAGAGAGAGTGGTTTTACCGGCTACTTTAAGTTCATCAGCAAGAGCTTTTGCTTTTTACAGGTATTGAGAGACAAATAGATCATTCTTTTTGAGTTCCTGAAGTTCAATGTGAAGTTGGAGTTGTCGATTTTGAGATATTAAGCTAAAGGAATTTTCTAGTGCCGTCCATACCTCATGTGATGATGTGAGTCCAATGACATATGGAAAGATGTATTCTGTAAAGGAAGGGAACAACCAAGAGAGGAGCATATAATCCTTTTTGAACCATATTGCATAATCTGAATTGGGATTTTGGATTATTTTGTCATCAGCAGAGGGAATGGTTTTTGCTAGTGGAGGAGAAAAGCCATCAATAATACCATGTAAATTTTGATAGTTGAGGATGGGAATGAATTGTGTTTTCCAAGCTAGGTAATTTTTAGTGTTTAGTTTGATAGAGGAGTGGCTTGAGGACACAGTGGAGGACGTGGTGGTAAAAGAAGTAAAGGGAACAACGAAATTCACCATTTAGAGAGAGAAAAGGAATGGCTCTGATATCATGTAAAATACCATGTAAAATCTGATGAGAGAGAAAAAGATTTATGGAAAAATAATTATATATTTCACTAGTGTAAAACGTATCGGCCTTTAATATTTATAGTGTTGATAGTATAAGTGTACAACATATTTTTATATTTACAAAATTATGTAGCTGGGGATAAATACAAGAATTTACAAGATAACTATGAAGAAAAATAGAGCAATAATCCGAAACAGAGTGTTTCCCTAGCAAACCACCACATTACGACCAAATTAAAAGATGATATATATATGTGAAAAATTTATGATTTTTTAAAAAATATTTTCATTTGTGATGTGGCGGCTGACATGGATGGAAGGCTGATATGGTGGTCTATGTGTCATAACTTGGATGAGATGGTAATGTGGCATAATGCCAATAAGGATTTCCAATAAGGTTCCTATCGAAATCAAGTTAAAGTGAATTTTTTTAAATATTTTTCTAAATTTAAATTTTTTTATTAAAAGATTTTGTTTTGTGATTTTTTGGTTAAAAGTGAAATAGTTTAATAATCGTGAATAAAATTAATTCAAAAACTCAAAGACTTGCAGTCTAAGACTTTCGTTCTTCAGCTAACTCCTAATCACAAAACTAAGGGCCATGCACATTACTCAAGAAACATTAGTTAAAGATCTCAAATATATTTGTCATTTTACCTCAAATTAAACATCAATAATGTCAATATTAGACTAAGACCAAGAAGTTCGTATACCTCTACTAGGACCCGTTGAATAGAGGTCTCTCCTGGCTGGTACGCAGTGTTACAACAGCTTGTGTAGCGATTAACTTTATTCTTGTATCAAACAAATTGCCTCTTATATGCTAGACAATACCCCTGCCAAGTTTCATACAAAGAACCAGCAAAAATATATCACCAAGTTTCACAAGGATTCATCAAAAAGATTACAAGTTATTGCTCAATATTGAGAAAACTTGTACAAGCATGGAGTAATAACAGCAAAGAACAAGATAGGAATGATGAACTTGCTTTGATTACTTCATGCTTCTGTTCCTAGTCAAATTATTATGAATTTGTTTCCTCAATCACAAATAAACACCAGGAACTACTTGTTCCCTTAAATTATTGCAAGAGTTTAATAATTATCAAGGAAAAAAGGATCACCAAGAGTCTAAAAATTATCAGCTTTAAAAAGTAACTGGTGCTTCTGTAGTTTATGATTCTATTTCTTGGGCACTATCGAGAGAAAAATTGAGATCAAATAAAACTGAAAATGAATAAAAGAATAAACAAGAATGGTTTTTGTAGCAAGTTCCATTGACATGTCAACCATATTCATCAAAGCATTCGTTCTTTTTACACTATAAAGCTAAACAGTTGACTCAACAGTTTACTTCTGCGGGTGATTTTAGAAGAAACTGGCCAAAAGCACCGTGAATTATCGGAATTAATTGAATTGATGGTCACAGAATTTGTGCTCTAAGTTCACAATGACACAAAATAATTTTTTTAGCAGAAAAATACCTGCACCGAAACATTTATTCATCAAAGGTCACTATGGCTGGATTTTGATAGTTGACTTGCTAGATACATTCGACTGCCACATAAGACCTATCCAACTAGAAAAAGCCACGTGTAATGCCATGTCACCATCAGGTCAATGCTAAGCCCACATCATATTTTGACATGGCATGCCATGTTACCATCAAGTTACCACTAGGAATACTTCCTATAAGTCTATTTTCTAACAATATTAGAGATTGAAGCTTTTGAAGAGAGCCCAACTGGGGAGGTATGTTCCCAACTAAGTGATTGCTGTAGAGACCAATATACGCAAGGTTTAAGCAATTAGAAAAGTTGGTGGGTATTTTACCAGAAAACGTGTTGTTGCTCAGGCAAATGATTTGGAAGCGACGCAGACGACCAATCTCTTGGGGGATATGGCCATGGAAGCTATTATGTTGGAGCCTAATGTACCTGAATATGAGAAAGTGATCCCAGTAAGCCTCGCGAGCTTAGGTTCAAAGCCACCACCCTGTCAGGATGCCTTGGACCGCATGAAACGCCTTGCCAATTGCAATAGTGCACAGAATCATTCCAAGAATTCAAGACTTGAAAAGGGTCTTTCTGTATGGAATGTTTGAAAGACAGCAAAGAAAGTCGATCAGTCTCGTTTTGCAAGCAATTTGCTGGACTAAATGAACACAATAAGCAGCAGAACGTGAGAGGAGTGTGAACACACTACCACCACTTCATTGCCATCGCCAAGACTAATGTCCAGTACTATTTTGGCTTTTGAGAGCTCTGACCCATATTAAACATGTATTCAAATATTAAAAAAAAAAAAAAATCAAAGTAAGAGAATTTCTCTCATCATACTCTTTCAATTTTCACCTTATCAAATAATTGTATCTCAAGTATAGAAAGTGGTGTCTCTATTATTTTTCCGGTAAAATTTTTTTCATTTTAATTTCCATTTTAAAATTTAGTGTACTTCATTATTTTTTCTACAGATTAAGAAGTAGAGGCGGCACACGAGTAGAAAAAAAAACTGATTAAGAGTTGTTATATAAATAAACATATAAAGGGATACAAAACAGTATAATTTTAATAATAATTCGACCGGTTTAATTTCAGTAATTTTTGAATACTTAAAGATATAGACAAATTGTTATTTCAAAACTAAACCAAATGTATCTATTTGTATACTTTTTGGTTTCGGTCCGGTTTTTTAATCCTAATTTGACGCAAGGCTCAACCTGAAAATTTTAAAACTAAAAAACTAACCAAAATTGACCCGAACTCGCATCTGTCCTAGCCAATCAGATTGGCAGATCTACTAAAGAATATTGTTTTTGAATGCCTATGGTTATCGCTATATTTTCCATTTTCCTGTATTTACGTCTTGAAGTGGAAAAGAAAGGGGTAGCCATGACCATGACTTGAGGCCTTATGAATGCAAAAGTCAAGCTGCCCGTCCAGCTTGTTATCAGTGACGTAAAAAAAAAAAAATAGTAATATTAGTACAGGAATGAAAGGAATAAACAGAAATGACAAAATCAAAATAGAGAAATATAGGGTAATAAAAAGAAAAGACGTGCATCATGCATCTTGTATTTTATTTTGGTTGTATTCTTTTAAACAAGCCCAACGGCCAATTGGTCATACATATAGCTACAAATTAAGACTTGGTCCATATACAAAAATTTTGTCTATATACATTTTATATTTTAAAAATTTTTATAACCACACAGCTCGGTTCGAGCATACGTGTTCGGAATTGATAACATTACAATCCTTTAATAACTCAAACTCTTAAAATAAGATAAGATAATTTTATCTTTATCCTATTATATTTTTATCTAATCATTTAAAATTAATTTGATTTGATATAAAACTATATCCATAACTTGAGCTATAAGCATATCCAAATTCTTTCACTTAATCCTATAATTCTCTCACACTGCCCGTCCAGCTTGTTATCGGTGAGTAATTTGCCCATGCTAAATTAATGAAATGTCATTTAGGAATTTTAATTTTTTCCCATCTATTATTTTTATGTTCTGTACAACATTTTGTTTAAATAAAAAATTAAATTAATACAATTATAATTCATTAGTATATTATGGCTAATTAATATTCAGTAATTATAGTATATTATAGTTTATTAGTACAATTAAATTTAAAAATCGATTCGACCGAGAGAGTGATTTGAAAATTCAATGAGCAATCCTCTTTAGTCAAAAAATAAATTAACATAGATAATAAAAAAAAAATGATTAACACAGTCCAATGGCTTTAATACTAATTATTTATAATTATCTTTTAAAATTCGCATAAAATTATAATTATTAACCGACTAGCAAGTTAAAATAATATAAATTACAACAATATAAAATAGTCAATTAATACAATTATTAGGCGGCATCCATGAATCTCGCAACTGATTTTGGTCCAAAGAGAAAAGCACATAACTTGGTCAAACAAATTACCAGTACAAAATATCTATAAAGATAATAAGAATGTCAAATTAAAGAGGTTTTCAATACCCAAAGGAATGTAACCGTACAAACCCTACGGTTTGACAATTGGCAATTGATTAACAGAGTCATTTTGACAATTGGCCACTGAGCTGGGTATATTATTTAATTAAATGAAGAATGAGCCCTTATTGAACACAAAATAAATAATAACAGAGATTGAATTTCTTTAAACTACAGTAAATAACATAAACACCACATAAATTAAAGAAAATAATAAAGTAATAACGACCTCACAGTAATTGATTGAATCATGCCCTTAAATTAACCCTTAACTAAAATAAAGTATTTAGCCACTCATGGCCGTGAACAAATTATAAAATAAAATTAAAAGCTATTCCATGTTACAGGTCTAAAATAGAGAACGAGGAAGAATAAAATCTGCTCCCCTTTTATTCTTAATAAAACTCCTAAAAAAACAAAAGAAAGTTTAATCTTACCCAAACTAGGAAAATAAAATAAAATCTAAACTTACTAAAAATACTACCTTCTAATTCCAAAATTATAGCATAATATCCCTCAAAAGTTGACTGAAACTCCTTTGGCGGCTAGGGCAACTCAAGCGCATTAGGTTTGCTAAAGAAACTTGCCTATTCGTCTTGCCCCTTAGCTTTGGATAAGGCCAAAGTTTACCCTTGCCTCTAAATCAAATAAGTTCGAATCAACCACAAAAAATGTTTATTCTCACAAGCAAGTAAAAATTTTCCAAATTAACTAAAAATTATGTTGAAGTTTAAGTCTTTTTCTATATATTCTTCTCATTTTGGAGGAAGCCCTTATATATAAAGGCAAAAATAATAAAGGAAGTTATAGAGATCCTATATTAAAGGATTACATTAAGGGACAACAATCATATCTCCTATAAAATAGCTAAATCACATGTTAAAGCTCCCTCTCAAGTTGGCAAGAAGATATCTTCCAAGCCTAACTTGTACAAAAATTTATTAAGAGTTTCAGTAGAAAAAGCATGAGTAAGAATGTCCGCTAGCTACTCACTTGACCGAATGAAGGGAATATCCACCAACTTCAGATTCAGCTTCTCTTTGATGAAATGCCGGTCCACCTCAATGTTTTTAGTTCAATCATGTTGAACTGGATTGTTAGCTATTTCCTAAGCTGCTTGATTATCACAGTATAGTAGCATATGTTCTTTTGGCTTAAAGCCCATTTCAGTAAGTAAGATCCTAAGCCATAAAAGTTCACATATCCCATGAGCTGTGCCTCTGCATTCTGCTGTTGCTGAAGACCTTGCTGTTACATTTTGTTTCTTACTTCACCATTTGACAAGATTTCCAGCAACAAATGTAAAGTATCCAGAGGTGGACCTTCGGTCAGCTATGTTTCCTATCCTATCCGCATCGGTAAATGCTTTTACTTCCATATGTTCATGTCTCTTAAAGGTTAGACCTTTTCCTGGTGCTCCTTTCAAATGGCTCAGAATTCTCATAACAGTAGCCATATGATCTTCACTGGGAGCATGCATAAACTGAATTACCACATTAACGGCATAGGCAATATCAAGACTAGTATGAGACAAATAAATTAATCTCCCTACCAATCGTTGGTATCTTTTCTTGTTTGTTGGCACTTGATCTAGGTTAATGGCAAAACAATGATTATGAATAATAGGAGTCTCTATTGGCTTGCATTCGAGCATGCCACACTACAAAAAAAAATACATTTTACCGATGTAATTTAGCATTTTACAAACGAAAAATTACGGCAAAAAATTTCGTCAATAATATTACCAACGAATTTTACCAACGAATCTATTAAAAATATTCCGTTGGTAGTTTTACTAAAAATCTGTAAGATGTTTCGTCACATTGACTGTCTACCGAAGGAATTTTGCATCGGTAAACTACTGGTAAATTTAATAAATAAAAAATTTAATTAATTTTAGTATAAACAGAGACGGATTTTTGTCGTCGGTAATTTTGTCAGCAAAAATATTTAATACTAATATTAAATTTATCAATATATCAGCGACGGATTTTTCCGTCAGTAATTTGTTGGTAAATTAAAAGATTTCTATATAATTTTATGCTAATTTTTGGTTTACAAATCCCAAATTAAACACGATAAATTCAATACAAAAAGTTTAAAATTTAAATGAAAGATATATTATAATTCAAAATCAATATATACATTCTAACTCTGTATAAGCAATATCAATTAAAACTTGTTCAATGATAGAAATAGTAAATTTAAGATAACAAAAGGGTGAACTTTGGCATTTATGGACCGAAAGCTTTGCAACGAATTCTTGATACATCAACCTATCCTGCCACGATAATCTTTTTATTTATAGATACCCGTTTCTAAAATAGAATGTACAAAAGATCATGTAAACTTGCTTCCTGCCCACATTTTAGCACTATACACATATGCCGCAGAAATAGATTTTTTTTTTCTTTTTTTCTTCTAGGAACTGTACCAAATATGCAAACCCAAAATTGCTTGTGGCTAGTAAAGGAATCTTCCTCCGGTATATACAGAGTTATCACAGGAAACTATTGAATATGCATACTCTAATATGGGGCTCTTTCAAGTTAAAGAAAAATACCACCTCTCCAACTGAAAAATACTTAATCCCTTGAGTATTGCATAAGCTCGAACCACTGCCACGACAAATAAATAAAAGTAATTATAAGAACTAAAACCCTTAAAAGATCGTTTTGAAAAACAAATAAATCACGGCCGGTTTTTCATTTCTTTGAAATTAAATTATGCATTTCAAGGGTAAAAGAAAATTAACTATCTCATTAAATTAGCAAGGGTCCTTGGTAATGCCTTAATATCCCTAAATACAACATAATACGGGAATGGAAAAGAATCTGGGTAGTTTGTAATTTTGAGCACTCTTTTATCACCTTTCCCAACAAATGATACTTTTTGAAAGAAAATGAAAATTTTCCTTGCCCAGTAAATTCAAAATCTCAAATTTATAAAACAAAATAATAAGGATATACCTTATGATTTATGATTGATTCCTACGAGCTATCTAAATGTAAAAATGCAACCATGCGCTTCTTACTTAAGAAATCCCTGATATGTAACGCTTCAGCTTCTCTTGTATATCCAAAAGTGTCCAAAATTTGTCAGAAAATAGAGAATGAACAGAACAGTTAAGAGAAATACCTCCTCTTCTTCTAATTCTAAGCTTTCGAATTTTCTCAGACAAATAAACCAAAAATATACCTTCTCACGGAAACGGTCATCTGTAATAATTAAAATAAGCTGCTGTAGTGGATTATGTCCGAATGGCAGATGTGCTTTTACAACTACAGTATCGAGCATGTTGTTCAGATACTTTAATAGATCAACAACGAGCTCATCAGCTATGGTATTCTCTTGACTGAATGTCATATTAGAGATTATCTATTCCAAAGGTGAAAATATTTACACAAGTTAAAACATCTTTAACTCTTAGCAACCAGAAGACAGAAAAACTAAGCTTTAATTTTTAAAAGAAGGATAACCAGATGACAATAACTACATCATTGAGAGAGGAAACTAGAAGAACTAACCTTCACCCCAGCTTGCCCATTAAAGGGATGATCAAAATCATGCAGTAATCTTATGTTCCCCTTCTTCACAAAGCTTGCAACAACCAAACTTCTACAGTAAAGTAACTGATAATACTTCTGCAGAAGGCAGCTAGTAGCTAATAACAGCTAATAATATCTGATGGTGGAAAAGTTCTAAGGCTATGTTTGGTAGCTTGTATTGTAATGTAATGTAATTAACTATGTAATTAATCCCTGTTTGTTAATCTAAATTTTTTTATACTGTAATGTAATGGTAAATACAGAGGTAATTTTGAATACATTTATCAATGTATTCCTTAATCCCTAAATTTTACCATGTATTTCTCATTACGTCGTTTTCTCCCTATTCACCTAAAGCGCTATCTTCTCCGTTGTCTCTCTTTTTTTTTTTTCCCTTTAAATCCCTCTCGTCGATCGCTTCTTCTCCTTCGCACCGTGGGTTTTCATCTCGATTCTCTCCCTTTTAGGTGAGCTCTCTTCGCCTCTCATTTCTCGCTTTGATGCTTTGTGTTTGTTCTTGAGAATTTGGTTTTCATTTTTAATTTATTTTCTTGTTTGCTTGCGCAATCGAAATACACTGTTGTGCTTATTGGAGTTTCTAGAATAAATGAGCTTATTTTCTGTTTGGGTTTCTTTTTGATATGTCAAAAATGCAAGAAATGATGCAGGAAATGCATATTGGTCATATCTTTGCAACTGGGTATTTTATTAAAAATATTTCCCATATTCTATAAGGAACTTGTAGTCGATGTATGTTCTTTTCGCTGCTTTGTCTTTGAGCATTTGTTATGGCATTTGATACGATTGAGCTGTTTTATTGGTCGTCTTCTTTCATTTTGCAAAGATTTCCAATGAAGTAAGTTAACTGATTGTTTTTTATGATTTTTTTAATTTAGTCATGCGACAGTGGAATGCATAATGTAGGGATTTGTTAGATAACCTTCTCTATGGAGATATACCGTTTTTTATTTCCAAGCTCTAGCAACTTGAGTTCTTGTAAGTATCCCCGATAACATTGGCAATTGTACAAGTTTTGAGATATTGTATGTCGGTGATGGATATTAATATTGTTACATTTCCAGTTGATAGTTTATGCTTACAAGTAGCTACTCTGGAAGTATCAATTTTTTGTTTTGATAACTAGAGGGATACCATTTATGTATTGCTCTTATATTGTTGTTGCTTTTATCTTTGATAAAACATGGACAGAGGTACTGGTTTGTTTATGTTACTTTATAAATTTTTATATTTGTTGAAAAGCTACGCTTCTTTATGGTGCTGTAGGTGCAGGCTAGGTGCATTCTGTAGGCTCTGCAGTTAAGGATCTTTCGCCTGGTGATTGGGTCATTCCATCTTCTCCCTCTTTCGGTACATATTGCTCTGCTTACTTTTATTTTGCAGTGATAATTGTTGATCATGTAGAGGTTTTCTTTCAATAACATATCTTCTTTTCTACTTCTCTCAAGTGACCTCGCTGCTTGAGCTTGAGCATTAGGCATTACTCTTTTGAATAGCACTTGTGTTGTTTGCTTATTATGTGCTGGAGATGGTCTCTGATTCTAATCCTTTAAGTTTTATATATGCATATACCCTTTGGTTGTGACTTTTTGATTGGTAGTTAATATCAACTTTTTCTCTTTCTTAATTGACGTGACTCCGAAACCAGTTCCTGTTAGTGCAGATGAATTGCATGGGCTCTTTTTCGTGGCATGTTAGATTTGATGCTGTCCCATTGAGTTGTTCTTACAATAATACTGCATCCACGTGTAGAAGCTTTTCATGAATTCATTCACTTTATATTGTATTGGTATAATTTTCTTCCATGCTTACTATAAATTTATGCCCCTGCCACATTTTCACCACACAGTCCTCTGTGGCCTGATTATGAAATGACTGCAATTCTAGAGTTTTTTTTAACTATTGAGTTCAGCCAATACTTATATACATAAACACTTGGCCTTTTGTGTTCAGATTCTAGAAATGTTGGATTCTATTAAGCCAAAAAGACCAGGAACAAATAAAAAAATATGGACATTTGATGAAGAAACGAAACTAGTTGAAACTTTTCTCGAGTTACATAATACTGGAAGATTTAAAGCTGAACGAGGTTTCAAACCTGGACATTTTAATGCTGTGGAAGACAGTCTTAAAGAAAAGTTACCAAATTGTGGAATTAAAGCGAAGCCTCACATCGAGTCAAAAGTAAGAAGTTTAAGAGCCAATTTTGGTGTTGTGCATGATATGTTAGCTGGTTGTAATTGTAGTGGATTTGGCTGGGATTCAGATCGAAAATGTATTACAGCGGAAAATGCAGTTTGGGATGAGTATTTGAAGGTACAATTATAATTTTTTTTTCAAATCTTTTTTTTAAATCTAAAAATTATTAATTTAAAAATTGTTATATGTTTTTGCAGAGTCATCCGGATGCTGAACCGTTCAAGTTCAAATCTTTTCCATTTTACGAGGAGCTTTGTATTGTTTTTGGAAAAGATCGTGCGACTGGAAAAGATGCTGAAACGGCTGCAGATATTGTAGAAGAGTTGGACAAACAAATGACCAATGAAGTCAATGAAAATGAAGTAAGCTCTATTCCAAATGATTCTGCTTCATTTTTTGGGACAAATGAAGAGGGTTCTAAGGCAAAAAAGAGTAGAAGTGAAAGTATTTCAAGTTTGGCTAGAGTTATTAAAGAGTCGGCTTCTATTATTAGCATCGAAATTGGAAAGGCTAGTGATAGACTTAGTCGAGCATTAGAAGATGGCGATGCAAATGAGAAAAGATTGATGATCAATAGTGAGTTGACAAAATTGGGTGGTTTGACTATGCGTGAAAGACATCAGGCAACGAGAAAAATTGGTTGTGATCGTGAAACAACTGATATATTTTTCACTATACCTGATGATGAGAAAGAAATTTGGGTGAAAAATTTACTTAGCGGAGATATTTGAGTATTATTAAACAATTTATTTGATATTTTTAGTTATTATTAATATGTAAACTTTACTTTGAATATTATAGTTAAAAATTATATTTTTATGAGTTTGCATTTTTAATATAATTTTTTTAACATTATGTTTTATTAAGTTTAGATTTTTATATATTTATAATATATTAAATATATAAGTATATAATTATATTAAAATAATTAAAAAAATAAAATAATTACATAAAAAATTAATTAATAATTATAAATACAATTACATTTCAAAATATGTATATAATGTTACCAAACATAGTAATGTATTTGTTATTACATTACATTACTTATGTTACCAAACATAGTAATGTAATCAAAATTACATTACATTACATTACATCCTTTAATCCATTACGTTAGCCATTACATTACATTCCTTTACGTCATACCAAACGTAGCCTAAGAGTTCAATAAAAATCTACTAGGGATCGTTGTTTATATGTTCAATGACCATTAAATTTATTTTCAAGTATGTTATATTTCATTCTTACTATGTTATACAACATTTAGAAGAATTTAAAATATAATTTCAAGAAATATGCAATTATTTTCTTTGTAGAATCATATTTCATATATAAGAATGGGTAATATAGTCTAATTTAAACATAAAACAGCTATTAAATAGCCTAAACATTAGAATCAAACACCCTCTAAATAATACATGCCAGACCAGCGAAAAAAAAAGAAGCTTTGTTTGGATAGACTTAGAAATTAATTAATTAAAAAAATGCATAGGATACCTACAATGGTGCAAGGCAGACCAGAAAGGAGATTATATTACCTATTGCATACAAGAATAAAAGAGTTAATTTATGAAAATAACTGCTTTTGATTTATGGAAATATTGGGAAGAAGGGATATATATATATATATATATATATATATATATATAAGACCAAAAGCAAAGACCCATGTCAAGTGAAAGGCCATTTTGATATAATATAACACAAAAAAAAAAGAAATAAAAAGACTTTTCTATTATCTTTAATTCTCTACTATTTAACAAAATCAAATAGAGAATATAAGCAATGAGCAAGTGTGTGTAGCATAGAATGACCTATTTATATAAGGAAAGAAAAGTTATAATCCCAAGTACATGAAGTTTAATTGCATTTATATATATGTTGATTATTTAATGCTTATTTAATATATTAATTTAATGCTTATATATATATATATATATATATATATATATATATATATATATATATATATATATATATATATATATATATATATATATATATATATATATATATAATATTTTCAATTCTACGTAATCTATGAACTTTTAGTGTTTTCTTATATTTGAAAAGTTACAGCCCTTTATTATTGTAACCGTTGACAATATTTCCATTCTATATATATAAATGAAGAAAATGTAGATTCACATTCTTGCTCAGAAATATTGAAGTACTTTAGAAAAAGTATATTAAAGAAATGCTTATAAGGTCTAGAGTATTTTTTTTGATATTCTTAAAATATGGAACAAAAAAATTTAGCAAAAATTAATGAGCTGGTTTAGGAGTCTTAAATTTGAATTAATTAATTTAATTTTGCCTTATGTTTTTAGTTTTCTTTGTGCTATTAGGCTTCTACAGGGAGCAAAAAGATAGTTGGGGTTTTCTATAAGGCCAATGAGTAAGCTTCAATGAATCCAAACTTTGTGGGGTGTGCGGAGAGAGCTTTAGGCATACGTGAATGGTTGGAATCACAAGGACATCAATACATTGTCACTGATGACAAAGAAGGATCAAACCGTGTATTAGTGTACACCCTTGTTAGGCTGTTACTGTTTTAAGCATACACATGAAGAGAAATGAATTTCACATTCATCATCTAATTTAGTTGGTTGAGAAGTATAGTATACAAAATTAAGAACATTTGCATATTTTTCAACACTAAAGCATGATCAGATATAAATGTTAACTTTGTTTCTCTACTAGTTGAAGTGTTTTGCAATTCATTCAAGAATCTTATTACCAAGTTTTGATTTTGTCTTCCATTTACTGTATTCTTGTTGTAGAATAGTGTCATTGCATTAAGGTTGCATGGTGCGGCTACTATAATTTGTAAAAGTTCAATTCAGTCTTCTTACTTTTTCAAATTTATAGTTTGGTCCACGTGTAACACCGTAGCAGCGTCAACATTACAGCTGTGACAGTACCAACATTACAATGGCAATTACAAGATTTGATATTGAGAAATCTAATCCTAACACAAATTTCTCTTTGTGGAAGATTAAGATGCATGCCATCTTAATTCAGAATGGGCTTGAGAAAGCTTTATTGGGGAAGAATAAAATACTAGAGTCAATGACTGAAGAGAAGAATGAGGAGATAATTAACAGGGCAGTTTTCACAATTCAGCTCTGTCTGTCTAATGAAGTTCTTCAGGAGGTCATCAATGAAGATATAATAGCTGGCTTGTGGGAGAAGTTAGAGTCCTTATACATGTCCAAAACCCTGACCAACAAGCTATACCACATGGCACGGTTTTACACATTTCAAATGCATAAAGGTACTCCTATTAAAAACTACCTTGAAGAATATACATCGATTTTAGTAAGTTTAGAAAATGTTGGTGCTAAAATTGATGATGAAAATGCTACTCTAAAATTGTTGTGCTTACTACCACAATCACATAAAAGTTTTAAAGACACAGTGCTTTTATGAAAAAGATAGTGTATTTGGCACAGGTTAAGACATCTTTACTCTCTGAAATTATAATTGATAAAAGAATTGTCGGTAGTAAAGATAATAATTTAGCATAAGACCTTATTGCTAGAGGAAGGCCTAAAAATAAGAGTTTAGGTAATAGCAGGTCTAGGTCAAAATCTAGACATAAGAATTTGCACATTAAGGTTGATTATTATAAATTGAAAAATAAACAATCAAATGAAGAAAGAAGGGGAAAATCTATTGAAACTAGTGTTGCCAAAAATGAGTCCACATCTGATGCTTTTCTAGTCACTAACAGTGAACGCTACAAAAAAATGCAGAATAGCGAAGAAATTTAGCGATGATGAGAAAAATCGTTGCTAAATCACTAATATAGCGACATAATTGCGACGAAAAATGAATTCTGTCGCAAATACTGGTGTGGATGCACATGAACATATTTTGCAACAATTTAGAGAGAACATTGACATTTTGTGGCTAATTTTGGCGCCCAAATTTAGTGAGAACTTGGCAATGACAACAGTCAAGCAAACTGATTAATTTAGCAAGAAATAGCATGTCCTCGCTAATTAGCGAGAACTTTTGTCCAAGCTAATTTAGCGAGAACTCATGCTTAAATTCATATGGCATGTGAAGTAATTAGCGATGATATAAATTCTCGCTAATATAGCTACGACTAAGGCTCTCACTATCTTCACTAATGCTTGGTTAGGTTGCCATGTTACATGTGAACTAATTAGCGAGAAATTTTGTTCACACTAATTTAGCAAGAACAATTGTCCTCACTAATGTCTAATTCATGTTGCATGTAAGGGAATTAGCGAGGATACAAATTCTCGCTAATTTAGCTACGACTATGGCTCTTGCTAATTAGCGAGAGAAATTTTCCTCATTAATATTTGGTTAGCTTGGCATGTTACATGTAAACTAATTAACGAGAAATTTTGTCCTTGCTAATTTAACGAGAACAGTTTTTCTCGCTAATGCCTAATTCATATGGCATGTGAACTATTAGCGAGGACATAAATTCTCGCTAATTTAACTATGACTAAAGCTCTCGCTAATTAGCGAGAGAAATTGTCCTTGCTAATGCTTGGTTATGATGGCATGTTACATGTAAACTAATTGGCGAAAAACTTTGTCCACGCTAATTTAGCGAGACCAATTATCCTCGTTGATTCCTAATTCATGTGGCATGAGGTAATTAGCAAGGATACCAATTTTCTCTAATTCAGCTATGACTGTGGCTCTTGCTAATTAGCGAGAGAAATTTTCCTCGCGAATACTTGGTTAGATTGACATCTTACATATGAACTAATTAATGAAAAATTTCGTTTTCGCTAATTTAGCGAGAACAATTGCCTAATTCATGTGGCATGTTAAGTAATTAGCGATAATAGTTCCTTTTCTAATATTTTGGTATTTAACATTGCAAAATTAGCAAGAATATTTGCCCATGACAAAAATTATTTATTTAATTATAACTATTTTTATATGATTTTCATTTTTTAATATTTAAATACTATAATTATATAATTTTCATTTTTAATAATTAAATTTTATTTATATTTAAATGGAGCATTTAATCTAACAAATTAAACATTGTGGGCACTATATCCATGCAATTTAGATTTAATATTAGCTTCATCATTTATTTTTGCAATATTATAAAGAAAACAATAGCAAAACAATTCAAGTTTAATGAGTTGAAAAATATCTTATTAATGGCAGGGCATATATATGGATTGTGATTGTATATATATTATATATCTACTAAATTTTCAAGTAATTAATTTTTCTTCATATCTCTATAACGACAACGAAGATTAAATTATTGCTCAATATAAACCAATTGCCAACTTATATAGCAAGAAATCCATCGAATGTAACACATACCTTGTCAGCAAGTATCATTTGGCTAATCAATTGAATTTAGAGACACATACCTTGTCAGCAAGTATCAGTTTGCTAATCAATTGAATTTAGAGAAAATGATACGCTATATTAAATGTATCAATGTATCAAATATAAACAAGAATATTATTTTTATTTAACGGATTATATTCACTAACGTATAGTACATTTAAAGTACTGAACGAACATTTTGAATTTAAATTTTTTATTCAAAACCTAGATGCAGTGTTGCTATGTCCTTATTAAATAATAGGATTGGATTTTATATTTCCTTGATGGGAAATTTATTATAAGAAGAAATCGTATAATTGTAGTTGAAGAATAAAATTATAAGATATAGAGTTTGATGACATTATAAGATGTCACGAGAGAAGATATTTGATGTAGAAAATCAAGATTAAAAATCATACATATACATGATTTGGACATTTAACGAAGCTCTGGAGTTCTCAGAACGACAACGT
This sequence comes from Excoecaria agallocha, assembly GCA_037975025.1. Taxonomy (NCBI): domain Eukaryota; kingdom Viridiplantae; phylum Streptophyta; class Magnoliopsida; order Malpighiales; family Euphorbiaceae; genus Excoecaria; species Excoecaria agallocha. The sequence continues at coordinate 11,523,824 of CM075820.1, forward strand.
GGAAACAAAGCTAGCAGTTATAATGGCCGCTAGCCACGTTTTTCTAATTGTTAATTTTTTTTTAATTTGGTTTTTCCAATTAAATGGAATATCTTAGCGCTGAAGATTAGATTTATTTTCTTTTGTTTGGCAGTTGGATTTGTTCAGTGCTGTTTCGTTTCTCAATGGATTCATGAGTTGAAATCCAAATTGAATTCCAAAATTACAGTCCGGAAACTGATTATAGTTGCCTTGAGCTTTTCACTGGATTCATGCTTGCGATCAATGCAGCTTTTCACTTTCTTCTGCCCATCAACGTGGCATTAATGGTACAATTCTAACTATCTTTTTTTTTTGAAATATCCTCCCTTTCATCTAATCTTTTAATGAATATATTGAATGATTTTAGTAAGTTTAGAAAATGTTGGTGTTAAAATTAATGATGAAAATGCTACTCTGAAATTGTTGTGCTCACTACCACAATCACATAAAAGTTTTAGAGACACAATACTTTATGGAAAAGATATTGTGTCTTTGGTAGAGGTTAAGACATGTTTACTTTCTAAAATTTTAATTGATAAATGAATTATCAGTAGTAAGGATGATAATTTAGCAGAAGGCTTTATTGCTAGAGAAAGGCCTAAAAATAAGAGTTTAGGTAGTAGTAGATCTAGGTCAAAATCTAGACATAAGAATTTGCACATTAAGGCTGATTGTTATAAATTGAAAAATAAACAATTAAATGAAAAAAGAAGGGAAAAATTTGCTGAAACTAGTGTTGCTAAAAATGAGTCCACATTTGATGTTTTTCTAGTCACTAATAGTGAACACTAAAAAAAATGTGGAATAGCAATGAAATTTAGCAAGAACAAGAAAAATCATTGCTAAATCACTAATATAGCGACAAAATTGCAACGAAAAATGAATTCTGTCACAAATACTGGTGTGGATGCGCATGAACATTTATTTTGCAACAATCTAGAGAGAACATTGACATTTTGTCACTAATTTTGGCGCCCAAATTTAGTGAGAACTTGGCAATGACAATAGTTAAGCAAACTGATTAATTTAGCGAGAAACAGCAAGTCCTTGTTAATTAGCGAGGACTCTTGTTCAAGCTAATTTAGCGAGGACTCATGCCTAATTCATGAGGCATGTGAAGTAATTAGGGATGAAATAAAATCTCGCTAATATAGCTAAAACTAAGGCTCTCGCTATCCTCACTAATGCTTGGTTAAGTTGCCATGTTACATGTAAACTAATTAACGAGAAATTTTGTTCACGCTAATTTAGCGAGAACAATTGCCCTCGCTAATGTCTAATTCATGTGGCATGTAAGGGAATTAGCGAGGATACCAATTCTCACTAATTTAGCTGCGACTATGGCTTTTGCTAATTAGTGAGAGAAATTTTCCTCACTAATGCTTGGTTAGCTTGGCATGTTACATGTGAACTAATTAGCGAGAAATTTTGTGTTCGCTAATTTAACTAGAACAGTTTTCCTCGCTAATGTCTAATTCATATGGCATGTGAACTAATTAGCGAGGACATAAATTCTCGCTAATTTAGTTACGACTAAGGCTCTCACTAATTAGCGAGAGAAATTATCCTCGCTAATGCTTGGTTATGTTGGCATGTTACATGTGAACTAATTGGCTAGAAACTTTGTCCAAGCTAATTTAGTGAGACCAATTATCTTCGCTAATTACTAATTCATGTGGCATGAGGTAATTAGCAAGGATACCGATTCTCGCTAATTTAGCTACAACTGTGGCTCTCGCTAATTAATGAGAGAAATTTTTCTCTCTAGTGATTGGTTAGGTTGGCATCTTACATATGAACTAATTAGCGAGAAATTTCGTTATCGCTAATTTAGCGAGAACAATTGCCTAATTCATGTGGATTTTATATTTCCTTGATGAGAAATTTATATTCATGCAATTTAGATTTAATATTAGCTTCATCATTTATTCTTGCAATATTATAAAGAAAACAATAGCAAAAAAAATTCGAGTTTAATGAGTTGAAAAATATCTTATTAATGGCAGGGCATATATATGGATTGTGATTGTATATATTATATATCCACTAAATTTTCAAGTAATTAATTTGTCTTCATTTCTCTATAACGACAACGAAGATTAAATTATTGCTCAATATAAACTAATTGCTAACTTATATAGCAAGAAATCCATCGAATGTAACACATACCTTGTCAGCAATGTATCATTCGGCTAATCAATTGAATTTAGAGAAAATGACACGCTATGTTAAATGTACCAATGTATCAAATATAAACAAGAATATTATTTTTATTTAACGGATTATATTCACTAACATATAATACATTTAAAGTACCGAACGAACATTCTGAATTTAAATTCTTTACTCAAAACCTAGCTAGATGCAGTGTTGCTATGTCCTTATTAAATAATAGGATTGGATTTTATGTTTCCTTGTTGGGAAATTTATTACAAGAAGAAATCGTATAATTATAGTTGAAGAATAAAATTATAAGATATAGAGTTTGATGACATTATAAGATGTCACGAGAGAAGATATTTGATGTAGAAAATCAACGAGAAACCAAGAAAATATTTTGTACTATCGACCGTACATTAGCTACGATAGTCATGAGTCAAAACATTGACACCTGTTAAGTCTTTCATTATCGAGCATCCAAATAGATATAATTTTACTCTAAGAAATTAACTACTGCAAGAAAATTGATATAACAACCTCCCTCTTCTTCCTCTCCGTTGAACAAAATGAAACTACAGTAAAAATATTAATGGGACGAAGCTTAATCTTTGCAAGATATTAGAAATTCCCACAAAATTTTTAGCGGAATAATTTTAATCCACAAAACCTCAATAACTTCTCTTGTTTTTGTGCAGACAATTTTTCTGTCTCTCCCCTTTTGCTTCTCTTCCCTCGCCGTCGCTTCTCTCATGTCTCTGTCGACGGACTTGTCTCAGGCAGGGTCTCTGAAGCGTCGATCTCTTTGGCCACTCGAAAAGGACGATGAGGGCGTTGATTTGTCAGTGATAGGGACTGCCGGTGCTAGAGGAAATGCTCTATCTTCTCCGGCGACGATGCCTTTGCTCGCCTCTATGCCGTCATTGAGGCTGATATTGAAGTCGCTCTTCAGGTCATTCAGATCTCTCCCACTCTTTCCCCTTTTACTGTTTTGGTATCCTTTGATTACTTATACATACAAAAAATTGAAATCTAGCAAGATTAAGTCACTTTTTGGTATTCAAATGTGGGAGAATTTGAGTCAATAGAGTTTAGAAGTTGACGTGAACTTATTTTACTGGATTTTGTCTAGAAATCGAAGTGAGATATGTTTATGAATTTAGTGTCAGGGCTTTAACCACAAAAATATGAACACTAGCAGCATAAATCTACTGAAAAACACTTGGATCTGAGTTTGTTCTCCTAGAATCTGCGTTTGATTTTCCATATGCGGTAAAATCTGTTTCTTGTGTTTATTGATTCCATTTTGGGACTGCAGTAGAAGGTCTTGCCTTCTTTTTGTTATTTTGGTTAGTTTCCGATTTCTCCTTTAATCCAATTTCTTCTTCTTCCTTTTTTTTTTTTGGGTAGGTTTCCACAAGAAGTTTGTGATTTTCACATCCACGTAAAGATTAAAAATCATACATATACATGATTTGGACATTTAACGAAGCTCTGGAGTTCTCAGAACGACAACGTGGAAACAAAGCTAGCAGTTATAATGGCCGCTAGCCACGTTTTTCTAATTGTTAATTTTTTTTAATTTGGTTTTTCCAATTAAATGGAATATCCTAGCGCTGAAGATTAGATTTATTTTCTTTTGTTTGGCAGTTGGATTTGTTCAGTGCTGTTTTGTTTCTCAATGGATTCATGAGTTGAAATCCAAATTGAATTCCAAAATTACAGTCCGGAAACTGATTATAATTGCCTTGAGCTTTTCACTGGATTCATGCCTGCGATCGATGCAGCTTTTCACTTTCTTCTGCCCATCGACGTGGCATTAATGGTACGATTCTAACTATCTTTCTTTTTTTTTTTTTTTTGAACTATCCTCCCTTTCATTTAATCTTTTAATAAATTTATCGAATGATTTTGATGCATTCCTGTTCGGTGACTGAAAAAATATTTGAAATCAAAAAGTTTTTTTTTTAATTGCATTTCTCTATTCTTGTGTCTATCACTTATTGATCTTTTGTTTTACCTTGACACTATACATAAGTGCAATTTTATACTCAAACATTAATATTTGAATCTTTATTGAGCTGTGATACTATTTATGAAGTTGATATATACTGTGGTGTGAATTCTTTTATTCTTATGGGCATACAGACAAATGTTATAATGCCTTAATACAGAATGAAGATATAATGGTACTTATGAAGTTGGTATATACTGTGTATTCTCAGTTTTTTTTTTTGCAAGGACTGGCGTCTTGTCTACAAGGTAAATTTGTTATGCATGGAAACTTTTGTAATCTACTTTTGTGATGATATGGTCTTGGTCCTCATTTTAATTATATTGTTGTGATTAATACTCTAGATGTTGAACAGCCATTGGGTTTATGGCCATAGGCTATTTATAGTGATATGGACATCCTCCCATTTAATTAGCTTTTGATAAAAATTAGATTCGATTAATTTACCGATATACGTAATATTTAAAGTTATGTGATTGATTAATAATATGTTATTCTAAATGCAGTTTTAAATATTGAAACTGTGAGTTAGGTTTAGTAGCATAAAATTTAAGCAAGGTGGAGATTTGTTAGATATGCCTTGAATTTTTGGGCTTTAGCTTTTTTCTTTGTCAAAAACACTGCTGCACCATTTATTAGTAGTAGCAAATGTTGAATAAGAGGCCACCCTTCATCAAATTTTCAAAGCCACCGAAATTTGTAATAAATTCAGTGGCACAACTTGCATAAAAATTTGCCTATAAAAGGGGATGCTCTTTAGGCATTTCATGCAGAAGAAAATTGAGAAAGTATTGTAAAGACAATGCAGTGAAATTTTAAGTGATATAGTAAATTGCTCTAGTAAATATAGAGGTAAAATCAAACCTCTTTTAAGAGAGCATTTGTGAGAGCAGGTGTAATTGGGTTTTGGATTTGAGTGTTACTCCATTTGTATTTTGTTTAGCTCTTATAGTGAATTTATTGCTCTTCTTTTCCCGTGGATGTAGGCTTATTGCTGAACCACGTAGATTTTGTGTGTATTTTTCTTTAGTTCCTATATTTTGGCTATTTTTTTATTTTGTGTTGCCATTAAAAATTACTGTTAAAATAGTCCCTCGATCCTAACAAAGATTTTACTTAACCACATTTGTTTTATTGCTGTGATGCTATTGAAAAAAAAAAAAGATCAGTGTTCCCAAATTTATGATCATTTTTTCTAGCTATTAACTTGCTGTATCATGGTTCATTTCTTGTATCATTGAAAAAACGCTTATATAAGGAAATTGTCTTCAATTGGTGGGGTTATAAGCTTTGTTTGCCTAGTAGCTTTACTGACTTGACAGCTCAATGGCCATATTTTGCTCGGGTTCCAATTCAACAAAAATTCTGGAATAACATCTTCTTAGCCTGTATATGGACAATCTGGTTGGAGAGGGATGCCATCGTTTTCTCTGGTAAAAAACTGATCACAGCCTTGCTGTTTCACCTAAGTCTAGTTTGTTCATCCTTTTGGATAAAGGCCCATAAGGACTTGAACATATTGAGAGGACAGGATCTGATGCTATCTGCCGATGGAATTCGGAAATATCGCTTGCCTCGGGTTGTCAGGCCTAGGATGGAATGGACCCCACCTCCTCATGGCTCTATAAAGTGGAATATTGATGGCTCATCCTTTGGTAACCCAGGTCCTGCTGGGATTGGAGGTGTTATAAGGGATGCTGCTGTTTTAATCATTTGTATGTTTTCTTGTAACTGTGGCATAGCAAACTCGATCACTGCAGAAGTTATGGTGATTCATAAAGCAGTTCAATTATCCTTAGGTTTTCTACCTCAACAGGACCTGCAAATTTGGTTCGAACTAGACTCTACAACAGTCGTCTCTTGGCTACAAGGATCGATGGAAGACAGGCCTTGGAAGTTAGACAGCATGTTTAATGAGATAAGGAATTGCATCTCCAGAATTAAAAGACTTTGGTTCATTCATAATAGGAGGGAGTGTAATCATTTTGCAGGCATTTTGGCCACACAAGGTTCGTCTAAGGAGTCTGATTTTGTGGCCTGGATCAACAAGTAGGTGGCATTACATCTGGTGGTCATTGCCTCTTTTTTCTGTTTCTGACAGAAATTTATCTTTATAATGAGTTCTGGGTTCTTGTCTGTCTTTGGATCTTAAGTTATGATAGCTGATTGGGGTCTTTGATCTCTTATTTTGGATGTTTTCTTCTGTTCTTTGGCTTTCTATGGCTTAGTGCCGGCTCCATTGTATTGTGGTTTTGTATCAAACTCTATCCTTTGGGTTAGAGTTGCTGCAGTTTTTGTGGGTTAGGTTCTGTTGCTGTTCTTTGTGTTGCAGCAGGGCTCTGTTCTTTCATTGCAGATTTTGATTGGCTACACCATTGAGGCGGGGCATAAAGCAGGGAATCTGATTTTTTTGCTTGGCCTATTTAATTGGAGTGCCCTGCTGTCAATCTGGTCTTCTTGCTATTAGCAGGAGTATTTTTTGCTGTTTTCTCCTTTCTACTGGAATTAGATTTTGTTGTTCTGGTGATGGCTGATGATCTTGCTTATTTGGGTTGAAGATGTGTTCTATACTGGAACGTGGCTGGTGGTCATTTTTCTGTATCAGGGGTGATGTGGAACTTCACACTGTTGTTTTGCTATTTTGGAAGCATTCTGGTGGTTTCATGCTTCTATTTTTGTATGAATTGTCTGTCCTCTGGTTTTTTAAGATTAGGCTGCTTTTGCTTACATTTTAGTGGATGTTATAGACTCCTGTTCTGGATTTTTGTTGGTTAAGTTTTCTTACTCTGGCAGTGGTTGTATATCTGCACTCTGTTTAGTCGTTTGGCTCTTTGCTGTTTGCAATAAAAATCTGCAGTTTATCAAAAAAAAAAAAAAATGAAAGGAAATTGTCTTTTCTCCTTTCCTCTTTCTCTTTCTTTCTTTCTTTCTTCTTCTTCTTCTTTTTTTTTTCCCTTAAAGAGGTTGTCCAAATTTTCATATTCTACTTGACCAAGTGTTTCTTTAGATATGAGTTACTCTAAAATTGTTCTAGCTTGCTCCACTGTTGATAGCAGGCATTAAAAAAGGCAGGGAGATAGAAAATTATTATGGCTGTTATCTGCTGTTGCCATTTCTTGAAGTGGATACAAATTCTTTGCAAAAATGTTGAAATTTTGTTTTGAAAAATGATCCTTTTTTCTCTTTTATGGACCAGAAACGCATTGTTTTCAGAACTCTTAGCCACACGGTTTGGTTCACTTTCATATCAACTGACTGTGGTTTCATTAGGCTGAACTAATACAAGTGCTTTGTTGTGTCTTGTTGCGGTGAACAGAGGATTCCACTCAACAGGAGTGAAGAGGATAGGGGGAGGTCATGCACATGGCCATGACGAACCATTCTATCTTCATGCAAAACACATGTACAACTTGGACAGAATGAAACTCCAGAAAATCAAGATGCCTCTTGCTGTCTTCATGGCCTTCTGCATTGGTGTCGTCATTCCTGTTTAGGCAGTCATTTTCCAGCAGAAAAAGACAGCATCTGCGTAAGTCACTCTCCAAAGCTTTCGCTCAATAACGTAAACAAGTTTGGAATGAATTTGTTGTTGACTGTTGATATTCCTCAAGTCTGATGACTTATGCTTCTAGTTTTCAATGGGAAAATAGGAAACACTTGTTTTCTTGTAATAAATTTTACAGTAGTGAATTGTTTCCGAATGAATCTCGTGGTATCTATTTCGTTCCTTTTTAGCATGCCTTTTCAGTAAGGGTTGAAGTGTCACTTATCGGCTTAGTAGGTTTCATGTAAAAACTATTTCGTTCCTTTTTAGCATGCCTTTTGAGTAATGTTCAACCACTAATAAGCAACTTGAAATGCATCTGATGGTGCGTATTGAATTGCATCATAATTTGGCACATTTAGTTTATCTTTTTCAATCAAGAATTACTATTGCTATATCACCACTAGCAAACATCCTTTCAGCCACCACCGCCAGCTGCCCATTACCAACCACCCTCTGGTTGCCGCTGACGGCAGAGTACCCCCAAGTCCACCTCTATTGATATCATAATTCCCCTGTTACCTTCAGCATTATCTTTGTTCAACAACTATCATTACAAATTATACTAGACAAACAAATTAAAAATCATCGTGAATTGCGTTACATTATATATAATTTAAATGTATAGTCGAAAAGCGTGCAAAATGAAACTTAATTTGATACAAACTTTGCAAACTAAAAGATACTAGAAGTGACGATAGGCGTTCCTTGGGTTTTGTGTGAGCAAGGCCTTCTCAAAAGAGGCTTTGATCTTCTGCAATTCACTTATGACATCTCTTATCTCCATTCTTTGTCCTGCTTGTTCCCTCGAGCATGCTACTCCAATTTTCAACACAGACATTATGCATTCCATAAATCTCCCACCTTCATCTTCACAAAAAATACATGGATCCACAATCTCCCTCACTCCATCAGGCATACATCTCTCAACAAGACTGTGAAGGTTTAGATCATCTCTAAAATGTTCATCCGTTGGTTTCTTTCCCGTAAACATCTCTAGCAACACAATCCCATAGCTATATACATCTCCTTCTACTGAAATTAAGTCTCCCATGTTGTATTCTGCAAATGAGAAGGCCAATTTTAAGGGCAAATATGATATACTTCAAACATCAAACTAATGATAATTTCTTTAAACACATATATGTCAATACCTGGAGCAACATAGCCAATAGTACCCTTGATCACTGCAGAGCTGCGTGGAATGTGTTGAACATCAACAGACATTGTAGAGACAATCTTAGCCAATCCAAAATCTCCAATGTGTGCAGTCATCTCAGCATCTAGAAGAACATTGCTTGGCTTTAGATCGCCATGTATAATTGTTGATGCATGACCTCTATGGAGATACTCTATTGCTGAAGCAATGTCAATAGCAATATTCAGTCTGTGTGATAGTTTCAGAACACTTGATTGTGTGTGATGTTGATCTTCCTCTGAGCCATTGTTGTTGTGCAACCATTTGTCCAAGTTCCCATTAGCCATGAATTCATAGATCAGAGCTTTGAAATCATTGCCTTGGAAGTCAATGCTAGAGCAGACATTCAAAAGCTTGAGCAAATTCCGGTGCCTAATGCTTCTAAGAGCTCGGCATTCTGACATGAAACTACTTGAAGCTCCTCTTTGCTGCAAATTCAGCACTTTTACTGCAACTTGTATCCCCGATTGCTCAAGAGTTCCTTTATAGACAGAGCCATAGCTACCGGCACCAATTATGTTGGCCACAGAGAATCCATCTGTAGCCTTGAAGAGTTCAGCATAGGATATTCTTAGAAAGTGAGGCTCGATTCCTAGATCAAAAATAATATTCTTCTTGCCGAACATTTTTTTGATATGCCTGAAAATGAAAAAACACACCAGCAAAGCCAATAATATAGCAGCAGCAACTATTGGAATCATTAGTCTTAGTGGAAGGGGGTGGTTGTTTCTCTTGGAGTTAGTGGAGGGACAAGAGGGTAGCTTCAATTCTGTGATACCTCCACAGAGACCATTATTTCCTAATAATGAAACTCTGCTAGCATTTAAAAAGATTCCCTGTTTTGGTACTTCCCCTTGAAGGTGATTGAAAGATAGATTCAAATATCTAAGCCCATGAAGCTCAGCTAAAGAATTTGGAATTTCCCCCGAAAAGTTGTTTCTTGAGATATCAAGCTTTATTAAACCTCGTAAAACACCAAAATCCTCAGGTATGTTTCCTTGAAGAGAATTTCCCCCAAGTCGAAGACTCTCCAAACTCAAGCATTTGGCAATCGAGGTAGGAATGATGCCCGATAATTTGTTGTCAGATAAATCGAGTTGTCCTAGATTTTGCAGCAACCTAACTTCTGATGGAATAGGACCAGTAAGTGCATTAGACGCTACACTGAAGGCAATTGAAAGTGAGGAAAGGCCAATGACTTGTGCTGGTATTGGACCAGTGAGATTGTTATGAGAGAGATCCAAGTCGATCAAGTTATGACAACTACCAAGACTTGGAGGTATGCATCCATGCAGATTGTTGTTCCCCATGTAAAGCACACTCAGCCAAGATAAATTACCAATTGATGATGGAATTGTTCCAGTGAATTTGTTGGTGTACAATGTTAAGAACTCCAAATGTAAAAGCTTGCTGAAATTAATATCTATTGAACCAGAAAGATTATTTTCACTTAACTCTAAGAATCTCAAATTAAAGAGATTTTCAATACCCAAGGGAATGTAGCCGTGCAACTGATTACCGGCCAACTCTAGAATCCACATTTGTTTTGAGAGATTGGCTACTGAACTGGGTATAGACCCTCTCAGAAAATTAGCTACTGCACCAATCGACAATAATCTGGAGCAATTGGTCAAAGAATCAAAGAAACTTAAGTCATCTCGTACCTGATTGGCGTGAAATTCTAAAGTTTGAAGATTAGGCAGCTTTCCGAGATCTTTTGGAATCGGCCCAGTGAAGTAGTTATCAGAGAAAATAGCTAGTTCAAGTGCAGAGGCATTTGATAATGAAAGTGGAATCTGCCCATTGAACATGTTGACTGAAATAAATAGTGAAGTAAGTTTGGGGAAGGCAAGGCCTATATCGGAGGGGATACTGCCATTGAGTTGGTTACTGTCCACTTCAAATGCTTCAAGGTTTGAAATATTGTAGATGCCACTAGGAATTTCACCAATTAGATTGTTCTCTGAAAGTTCAAGAATGCTTAAGCTCCTAAGTTGGGAGAATTCTTGAGGAATATGTCCGGTTAGGTTGTTGGTGAGCAAGAAGATCTTGACAAGAGACGAAAGGTTCCCAAGAGAAGAAGGAATACTTCCTGTAAGACTATTGTCAGCCAATGATAGATGTTTAAGCTTCCGCAGAGAGCCCAACTGGGGAGGTATGTTACCAACTAAGTGATTGTAGGGTAGATAAAGAAACATAAGGTTTAAGCAATTAGAAAAGTTGGTGGGTATTTTACCAGAAAATGTGTTGTTGTCCAGGACAATGATCTGTAAGCGACGCAGACGACCAATCTCTTGGGGGATATGGCCATGGAAGCTATTATTTTCGAGATTAATGTACCTGAGAAAGGAGAGGTTTCCAATATGAGGAGGAAGTGTTCCCACTAAGCCTCGAGAGCCTAGCTTCAAAGCCACCACCCTGTGAGGATGCCTTCGACCGCATGAAACGCCTGGCCAATTGCAATAGTGCACAGAATCATTCCAAGAATTCAAGACTTGAAATGGGTCTTTCTGTATGGAATGTTTGAAGGACAGCAAAGAACGTCCATCAGTCTCGTTTCGCAAGCAAATTGTTGGACTAAACGAGCACAATAAGAAGCAGAACATAACAGGAACGTGAACAAAACACAACCACTTCATTGATAACATTTGCTACTGCTATTTTTTACAAGATACAAATGTATAAATATATGTCTAATAAACATTTTAATGGTGAATATTTTATTTTCCTGTAGTCGAGTCTTTGAAGTGAAAAAGGGGGTAGCCATGAATGACTTTAATTAGGCCGCATGAACACAAAATTCATGACCTTTGCCCTGTTAGAATTAATTATATTTATTTGTCTAGAAAGTTAGCATGTTAAGTTTTTTTTTTTTTAAATAAATAAATAAACCAACCTTATGTATTTGAATTTTTGGATTGAATATTAATTAAAAAGTCAGATGAGTGTTATTACTATTATTTTTTTAGTTTTGTGAATCTTTGTATTTAATTTTTTTGTAGAAAGTTTTTTGAATCTTTTTTTTTATTTGAAAATTTTTGAATTTTATTATAATTTTATTGTTCAAAATGTATATAAAATTTCAAAAGGCCAAAATCGAAATAACCGATCCAAGTATTATTTGATCAGTTCAATTAGGTGTTTTTGGTGGCAACTGGGGTAAAAAATCAATTATAGAATTTGATGAGAATGGAAAAGTCTACTTGTAGTCCAAGTTAAAAGTAAATTTGTTTAAAAATAATAATTACTTACTGTCCTAAATCTAATAATGAAAATTTACATGTAATAAAATTAATACTAAATTCAGAGCCACAAAATCAACACTATGTATATATTTGAAGATCAATAGTGAAAAAGTTTTAAATCTTATTAGAAATTTGAGTTTTTCGACTTTTTGTTGCGATATATAATTGTATTCAATATTCAAAAAAAAAAAAAAATCGAAGTAAGAGAAATATTCTTCTTTTTTTTTTTTTATGGGAGTAAGACAAATTATTATCAATGCATAATAATATATTTACATTTGAATTAGTAATTTATTTCAATAACTGTTTTAATTTTCAATCAATATTAATTTTAATTTGAGTAAATGATTAAGATGGATGAAGTTTTGTTAATTTTATCGAATGGTGCCAACTAATAAATTAATGATCAATCAAATGCGATAATTCAAATTTAGATATATTTTTTTAAATAAATCTAATTTTAGCAACATCAAATCCAATGCAAGAATGGACTAATCAAGTTTTGATCTTATTCGAAAATTCGATTCAAACTTATCTAAAAATAGCGATTTGAATCTAAAAAAAAAAATTCAAAAATTTTAGAATCGAATTTAAAATCAAAAAGTCAGTTTAAAAATATCTTGATTTTTTCAATTAAACTTTATTTTTTATCATATTTATTTACAAATTATAGTTTATATATATATATATATATATATATATATATATATATATATATATATATATATATATATATATATATATATATATTCAACCTATGTATTTGAATCAATCCAGTGAAGAAATTATTATAGAAACCAAATAATTCAAGTGGAATATGCCCATTGCCATTGCCTTAACTATTTTTTAAAATATATGTTATCCCTTAACTAGACTGATAACATTTAAGTGGTGGATATCTTAAATACGCTGATAACATTTAAGTGGTGGATAGTTACATTTCTTGTACTTTAGGCACCATGAAATCCACTGATAACATTTAAGAGGTGGATATCTTAAGTACAGGGATAACATTTAAGTAGTGGATAGTTACATATCCTGTACTTTAGGCCCCATGAATGCAAAAGTCAAGCTGCCTGTCCGGCCTGTTAATAGTACTTGCAGAATATGTCCAGTCAATTGCAATTGACTTCCACCGCATGAAACGCCTTGCCAATTGCAATAGCGCACAGAATCATTCCAAGAATTCAAGACTTTAAATGGGTCTTTCTGTATAGAATGTTTGAATGACAGCAAAGAACGTCCATCAGTTATTGATAGGTGTCTAGAATGTTAGCATGTAAAAAAAAAACTTATGTATTTGAATTTTTGGATTGAATATTAATTAAAAAGTCAGATGAGTGTTATTACTATTATTTTTTTAGTTCTGTGAATCTTTGTATTTAATTTTTTTATAGAAAGTTTTTTTGGTTATTAGCAGAGGATGCTGTAAATTTCTAATAACACAATTGATAATTGATAGTTAATTTGTAAAAAAAAAAAGGTGAATATTCCTTTTTTTTTGTATTGTTTTATTCTTCTTAATGTTGTTTATTCTGCCTATTTTTTATAATTAATTTATGGTTGAAGGGTACGGATTTGAATTTCTAATTGAATGGTGAGCAATTCGATTATTTTGATCTATTTAGTTTTTATATTTTTGTTTGGTTTTCCATGTTAAAAATTGAATAGACGGAACGTATCAAATTTTATATAAATATAATATAATTAATAGATAATCAATTTAATATTTATATTTAAATTAAATATAATTTTTTTAGTTATAATTATAAATAATATAATGCATAATTGATAACACATAAAAAAAATAAAATACAAAATAAGGCTAAGGCCAACCCACAAAAAGGGCCTAATATTGGAAGATTAGAAGTCCACTCTCAAAAAGCTATAGATAGGCTACTATTGCACTACAGTTGGAAGTTTCATCTTCCTTTATCAGCAGGAGGTCTCTCTCTCTACACACTCTCACTCTAACTTTCTCTTCACATTCCGATAGCTAACTTGAACGTCGGAGCACTAACGCCCGGCAGGACCGGGCTAGTCTCCTTTTTGCAGGTCACCAGAGCCTCTCTTCAGGCCAAAATACCACTTCTTCGGTCCAGGTGAACCTTCTTCCTCATGGCCTTTGATCTCTCTTTATCCTATGAAATTTTGTGATTTATCATTTGGTGCTTTTGTTGAGAGACGTCGCTGTTGAAGCTGAGCTACTCAGCTGGAACCGAAGAAAAGTGACGTTCATTCTATGGCTGCTTCTCACATAAATTTTCAGCCTCAAAATTCTAGATCTGCTCTTCCTTTCTGGAAATTGATGGTGAAAAGTACGTTCCTATTCAGTCCATCGCTGAGACCCAGCAATAGGCAAGCCTTCAAGCCTAAAGATGGAACGAAGATCACCACCTCAGCTAGAGTAACAAGCAAAGAAAGCCCAGATCTAAAAGGTTTTGAGTTTGATCTCACGAGAAAAGCCTAGATTTGAAAGATCTTGAGCTTGATTCCATAGGAAAGGCCTAGATCTAAAAATCTTGGGTTTGATTTTACAAAAAAAAAAAGAGAGAGCAGAGATCAAAAGAGAGTAAAAAATGGAGATCTGAGATCGAAAAAAAAAAGGTGGAGCTTTGACGAAGACCCAACCTCCATGGCACTTGCAAGCCATGAGCAGAGAATTGAGAGCTTATGCAAAGGAAGCACTTTACTAAAAGCAAAATGATGTCACCTCTAGCTTTTTCGATTGAAATTGCAGCAAAAGAACAAGAATTAGTGTGTGGTACCAAAGGCATGCAACCAAAGCCACATGAGATTTTGGTGGCGTACACTCAAAGCAACTATGTAAAGCGCCATTTGACAGGTGCCTGCTCACTTTGACTTATTTGCTTCTTCTTTGAATCCTTGAAATATCTATCCATTGCATAGTTTATTATGCTTATTGGCTCTATACAAATAATTGCTAATTAACAAGATGATTTATATTCCGGTCGATAAAAATTCCGACCGATGATTTCTATTCCGGTCGATGAAAAATTCTAACCGATGATTTCTATTCCGATCGATGAAAAATTTCGGTCGATGTATTTCTTTGTCGCCACCGATTGGATGTGCATTGCTTCCTCTTGCATTTCGTTGTCAATGCTTGGCAAAAAGCAAACTCTAGAAAAGAGCAAACTCTGGTCAAATAAATCCATCTCTTTCCCACTTTACCTGTAAAGGTGACAAGTGAAGGGTTGCACACTATATATTTTAAGTCTTGGCTTTATTGCAAGGTATGATATCAATTTGGCCAACATAAAGTGCAAAGTGGACCCCATGTTGTTGATTATGCATCTAGCCAATATCTTTTCATTTATATGGATGTGGCAACTTAAAAATTTGGCATACTGTTAAAAATTATTAATTTCGGTTGATAAAAATTTTCACCGATGTATTTTTATTCGGGCTGACGAAAAATCTCGACTGCCGTATTTAATTTCAATCGAAGAAAATCCCGGTCTACGTAATTAATTTCGACCGATGAAAATTCCGATTGTTGACTCATTAATTTCAATTAATGAAAATCCCGATTGATGATTCATTAATACCAATCGATGAAAATTTTGATTGACGATTTATCATTTTTAAATCCACCGCCAAGAGCTGATTGGATCGAAAGATCGACCACCGCCAAGAGCGGATCGGATCGAAAGATCGACCACAGCCAAGAGCGGATTGGATCGAAAGATCGACCATCGCCAAGAGCGGATCGGATCGGAAGATCGACCACCGCCAAGAGCGGATCGGATCGAAAGTGCCAATCCACCGCCAAGAGCGGATCGAATTGAAAGATCGACCACCGCCAAGAGCGGATCGAATCGAAAGTGCCAATCCACCGCCAAGAGCGGATCGAAAGATCGACCACCGCTAAGAGCGGATCGGATCGGAAGATCGATCACCGCCAAGAGCGGATCGAATCGAAAGCACCAATCCACTGCCAAGAGCGGATCGGATCGGAAGATCGACAACTGCCAAGAGCGGATCGGATAGAAAATATTACAAATGGCCCATCAAATCGAAAAAGGCACAAAAATGCCTTAAAAATTCCTCATTCACCGCCAAAGGTGGATCAGATGATTGACCTTTAGAAATTGTCGCCCACCACTAACAGCGGATCGGGCGATCGAAAAATAATAATACCCTCAAAAATAAGAATTACAAGGCTCAGAACATTAAAGAGCCTAAATGGGGAAGGCTTAGGGAAGCCTCCCAAAAGTCAACTGGCTAGACACGAGAAGTAAAGCTGCCCTGAGCAGACGGGACTCCTCCCAAAAAGCGAATGGCCGAACACCAGAAGCCTAAGCTAGGAGAGCAAAGGGATACTGCTCCAAAAAATCTCTCGATCGATAACAAAAGCAACCGAAATGCAGGTTAGTAAAATAAAATAATTTATATTTACAAATTTATTTGCAGGACAAATATTTCAAAATTCTGGATCGATGTATATCCCGATCTAAGCAGCGAAAATTTTCTCGATTGATGTACATCCCGATCTCAACAATTAAATTTCAGTCTCAATAAATTAAGAGACTCCACCACCAGCCGCAAAATAATCGAATGGCTGCCATAAACAGCAAACACCCTGACCTTTGATCTCTCTTGAGAAACGATCGAACCAGTTGGAGGGGGACATTTGATAACACATCAAAAAATAAAATACAAGATGAGGCTAAGGCCAACCCACAAAAGGGCCCACTATTGGAAGATTAGAAGTCCACTATCAAAAAGCTATAAATAGGCTACTATTGCACTACAGTTGGAGGTTTCATCTTCCTTCATAAGTAGGAGGTCTCTCTCTCTACACACTCTCACTCTAACTTTCTCTCCACATTCCGATAGCTAACTTGAGCGTCGGAGCACTAACGCCCGGCAGGACCAGGCTAGTCTCCTTTTTGCAGGTCATCAGAGCCTCTCTTCAGGCCAAAATACCACTTCTTCGGTCCAGGTGAACCTTCTTCCTCATGGCCTTTGATCTCTCTCTATCCTATGAAATTTTGTGATTTATCAATAATTGTTTTATTATAGTTATGTAATATTTGAATTAATTAGTTTAAGTATAATATTTAAAAGTTGTATTCGAATTTTAGAATAACTCAAATATTAATGTTCTATAATTTATTATTTGGAAATATTTGAAGTTTATTATAATTTTATTGTTCAAAATGTATATGAAATTCCAAAAGGCCAAAATTGAAATAACTGTTCGGCCATTTTGATTAGGTTTTTTGGAGGGCAACTTGGGTAAAGAATCAATTATACAGTTTGATAAGAAATGGTTGTAAAAATAAATTTGTTTATAAACAAATAATTACTTACTGACTTACTCTAAATTCAGAGCCACAAAATCTAACTTTGGAAAAACTGAGTTCCTTTTATTGTTCCGAGTTATGAAGATCAATAGTGAAAAAAGTCTTAAATTTTATTAGAAATTTGATGTTTTTCGATTTTTTATAGCAATTTATAATTGTCAAGTAATATTTTGGCTTTTGATAGCTCCGACCCCTAGGGGTGTAAACGGTACGGTACAATTTGGAAATTTATAAATCTTCGTATTGTCTTAAAAATTCGGATATTTTAAAAATCAAGTATTGGTATTGTTTTGAAAAATTCAAAATAATTCGGTACAGTTCTATAAAAATTTAGAACAATTTGGTACGGTTCTTTGGTTCTTTCAGTACTAAACAATACAGTACAATACAATCCGGTATTTCGGATAGTTCAATATTTTTAAATTTTTACAAAATAAATTCACACAATAATAAATACAAATAAAATTAAAATATCTCAACAAGTATAATTAAAATTTAAGTGAAAATAAATTACTTAAAAATTAACATTCGACAGTCTTCCTCTACATTATGCTGATACTGATTTCAGAATTTTGAGCAATATCTAAAAAAAACTGATTTTTAAATAATTAGATCACCAAAAAATATAAATATTAAATAGAAACTTTAGAAGAAATTTATGCGAATATAATAATTACCCAATTTAAATTCTTCAGATTCTTCGGTTGATACTTATGAAGCCAAAAGTGTAGCCGATCTTAACCAATTTTGGCAACAAATGATGTAACACCCTTACTGAACCAACAACTGTTTATTCAAGTTATAAACCGGAATTTATTTATTTTTTTTACCAAATAACCTCTTAATTACAAATTCTCAGACAAAATACATGTTCCCCAATTAAGTTTGCCGCTGACCTATAACTGTCCAATTTTACAAAAATTCGGCAATATAAAACCTTAAATATTCGTTAAACCAACCTGAAAATTCAAACAATTCACAGCCCTTCAAAGGCACAACAATTCATAAATAACATATACATACATTCCAGATCTCTATATCCATACATACTGAACTAAATCTATCTCATGATTGACCTCACACATACACATATAACAATATATAATCCCGATAAATAATTTTTCACTATTTCACTACAATCTTTATCTCATATATATACATACCAGGATAAAACTTCTAAACTATATCACTCCTTTCTTAAAATTACTCCACCGTATACTATTGCTCCAAGCACTCTTCAATACCTGCACGCAATAAACACTACGTGCTGAGCATTAAATATGTTCAGTGGTGACTATGAATCAAAAAATTTTCCAAACAAGTATAAACGCAGTAATCATACTAAATTTCATTCATTTCTTATCAAAACACTTTTTAATATTTTAAACATTATTTTTTAAGATATTACTAAAATTTTATCAAATTTTCCACTTTGCTCTTAAACCTTTCAACTATTTACTAAAATATTCTTTTTGCAATTTAATTACAAAGTTACCATTGCTTTTCTTACTTTCGCTCTTTATTTGATTTTGGCATATATATATATACATCAATTTATTGGGCTTGATTTTTCAAGTAGAATTTCTTATCTAATCACTCGGATACCATTATCAGTTCATTTGACATTTTACACTATCAATTGCCACTAATATGGCAAATTTCAATTCGATTCTCAATTTCTTTCAATTACTTACAGAATTACCCTTTTTACACTTTAATTACGGTTTTGCCATTGGTTCCTTTATTTTCACTATGATTTTATCAATTATTTGCCAAAATATAATTATTAATGATTTTTAACATTCAATACCAAGTAATCTCATTACTTTGGTAAACTTTCAATTAAATCTTTACTCCTTCATTTTATTACATAATGTCCCTTTTTTATACATTTTTGTTGCAAATTTGCCACATTGACATTTTTTAGTTGCAAAGTTGTCATTAACCTGCTCATTTTTACTTTCATTTGTCTTTTGGCTTACAAAATTTCTGCCCGATGGTTGTTTGAACTTTTTATGCAATATTTTATTTTTTGTCCTTAATTTCTCAATTAATTTCAGAATTGCCATTTTTGGATTTTAATTACGATATTGACACCATTTCACCAATTTTTCACTTTCAAATTATTAATTGGCATACAATATACCAATTGGTTGTCAGTTTAACTTTTTTCATACGAAATTTCACATTAGACCCTTTTTCCTCATAACTTTGAATAACCTTTCAATTTAGTCCATAATTTTCCATTTATTTTCAAAATTGTCCTATTTACTTAATATTTACAAAATTGCCATTATCTTCACTAGTTTTCATTTCTAACATATTAATTTGCATATAATTTACTAATTAGTCCTTATTTTAACCCTTTTATGCAAAATTATATTTTAATCCATGTATTATACAAAAATCCATTTTCAAACTGTTCGATCATTAATTTACCATTTTACTCTTGTAAATCATTTTTCTTATCACTTTTGCTCATTAAGTTCAATTTTTTGGAAAAATTACAATTTTGACCTAAAACTTTTTATTTCTTTCAATTAGGCATTTTTTTTCGCTTTTAACTTCGCTTTTAGCTTTCTTTTTGCATTTTTAACTTATTCTCATTATTATGCCCCTAATATAATCTCGACAGAAATTTCTCAAATAGGATATACGGGATGTGGATCCCACAGGACCACTAGACAAACTGAGAAATGATCCCAAAGGACTAAGTCTCACAGATCAAATATCAAAACAGACAGATACTATGGAAATCAAAGATTCTACCATAGCAAAGCAAGTCGCTATGACTTGTACCGCGGTATAGGGTGTCCTTATGGCTAGCCAATTATATCCTGAACAAGACTTTCACTACTTGACTATTATTAAGGGCGAAAATCACTTACTTCCAAAACAATTTTTCAATTTTCAACAATTGCAATTACTTTTAAACATTTTTCAGATTTTTAAACAATTTTAATTACTTTCTCAAAATAGTACCTTTTATCAGTCAATTTTCTTTTTGTACTTTGACTGTTCAATAATTTTGGCTTTTCCATTTTTTTGACAGTCACTTTTTCAATACTTTATATGCAGTTTGTGAATTATGTCATCATAATACATCACTTTCTTATTAATTTATGAATTATTTCTCAATAATTCAGTATTTTCATTTTACGCTTCAATTTACATTTTAAACTTTTAACGGTTTCTTACTTTTTCTGTCCAGTAACACGGTCGTTCAGAGTTTTCAATACCTTTATACAATTTGTGAATTATCTTACAATAATTCACCACTTCTTATCAGGTTATGAATTATTTCTCAATAATTTATTATGGTCACTTTACACACTAAAATTTTTACCGTCCTGATTACATCAATACACTAGCCGGTTAATCTTTTCATTAGTTTCGGACAGATTATGAATTATATCAATATAATTCAATATTTTTCACTTAAATTATGAATTATAACTCAATAATTCAATAAATTCATTTTATACATATTCAAATAAATTTCATAAATTATACAGAAATTCATGGGTACATATTTTACTTGTTTAATGAATTATTTCACCATAATTCATCAAATTTACATTGTACATAATTGATTATTTATCTCAAAAATATTCAAATAATTTACATAAATTTTCTGAAAATTTATGGACATTTTAATTTATGTTTATTATCATTTTAAATTATAAATTATAAAAAAAAAACAAAATACACTTTGTTTTCCCTTAAGCATCAATTCGGCCACTAAAAGAATTCCATCATACAAAATCATTCCAATCAATTTAAGCTTGTAAATAGGCTTATTTAAGGTCTAATTGCATTACTATAACGCCAATTCCATTTATTCATGCAATTTCATAATTTTTTCTAAGTTACATAAAGGAAAAGTATGCAAAATCAAGGGAAATAGTTAGATTTCATAGTCACTTACTTTTTTCACTTGCTTTAACTTCTTTAGACTTCCTTTTTCATGCCTTAAACCTTAGAGAATCATCCCTCACCATGAACTTGCATAAGAGGCCAAAATTTCTATCCAAAGGAACACCAAGATATATCAATGCTTTTAGCTCAATTTGACCTCAAAAATGGACTCTAGGCACTTAAAAACCCTTGTAGATACCCTTAAACAAAATTAAAACCAATAATTTCTCTTACCTCCAATTGATACCTAAGGTTTTAGCCCTTGATTTCTCTTGCTTCCCTTCCCCAAACCAAAGGATAGAGGGCTGAATCATGGTCTAGAGGGATAGAATTCATTTTCTTATGTTTGGATTTGGTGTGAAATAAAACACAAATGGAAGATATTTGGGAGACAAAATGGCGATGATGGATTCGGCTAAGAGAGAGGGAGGAAAAGGCAGCAAAATTTTTTGGTCTTCTCTGGTCTTTTCAACCTTATATACCTCTCATAATGGACTTAGGCTTGGGCCAAACTAATAGTCCTAACCAATTAATCAAAGTCCATTAATTATCCAATAAATAACCCAAATTAATTTCTCCCACTTTTCAACTCCAAATCACTTCAATTTTGATTCCATCATTGTTATCATACCAAAAATAGGTTGTACGCAAAATTCTGGAGTTCATTTGCTCTTTTTAAAAATTCAGTCAAATTCAGATCAATTTTTCTACCATAGAAGTTGGCTCGCTGTCTTTTTCGTATTTTTGACTTTTGGAGGCCTATTTGACCTCGATTTTACTTTAAATTTCAATTCCAGACTCACAATGACCAATATTTTTCGACGATTAAATAAAATATTTTTTACTTTCGGATGTATTTTTCAGTTCAAATACACTATTTACTATTGAAAAATATTATTCACGGTTGGCCCGCATTCAGGCCATTACAAATGAGAAAGAATTCGAAGGAAGAGAGAAATGAGAGAAGACAATAATTTAAGTAACTGGCACAAAGGGGGAGAGGCGGAGACCGGCATGCTCAAATTTGCAGAGTGAGGGGCAGTGGCGAGAGGTAGAGCAGAGGAAGCGTGGTGAAAGTAGAGAAGAGGCAGAGAAGGGAAAAAAGTGAATGAAGAGAAACATAAACCTAATTCTATTTTCAATATTTTTAAAATTATTAACTACTTAATTCAATTTTTCACTCCCTCCAAAAATCCAAAATAAAAAAATTTTCCCTTTTAAAATCTTTAAATTTAATTTTTAATCGTAAATTTAGTTTTTTACCATTACAAAAATAATTTATATTTACCATTATTTATAAAGATGATATTAGGTTTATGAAGATAAATATTTATTAGATATGATTAATTGATGAATTGAAAGTATTAACTGTATCTCTATTGTGGCATATTTTATTTCCACTGCAAGTGCTATGCCACCCCATGGATATTTAAAGGTTAAGTTATTTTTGTGAAATAAAAATTTTTTTTGAAGTATGGGACATAAAAAAATTAACTGCTATCTATTGCATATTCAAGTAATAAAGGCTTAAATTATATTATATATGAATTAACAAAAAATAAAAATAAAAATCAAGCTGCAACTATTAGAATATGATGAGAGATAACACAAATATTATTATTTATCAGATAAATTATTATTTATGAAGATAAATATTTCAAAAAACATTAGAGAACAAAAATAAAAATATAACTTTAGTATAATATTAAATCACTTTATACATACATATAATACAATAAATAATTTTATTTTATTTCTAAACTATATAATTAAATTATTAATTTGTATATTTATTTACTCCTTGAGTTAAAAATAAATGAATACTATTTGAGTGATACTAAAAGTAAATAAAATTAATTGATAAGATGATTATGTACTCATATAGGTATATTCAATTATTCATGATATAAAAGTAAATAAAGTTAATTGATAAGATAATTACATACTCATCATTGTATTACTTGAGATAATTTTATTATATATAATAACTATATATAATCACATTATTGATTTACAACTCCATTACTAATATAGGTATTGTGCAAAAATATATAAATATTAGTTGAATGACACTAAAAATAAATGACATTAATCGGTAAAATAATTATACACTCATATAATATATTAATTGATAATATTTTATTATATACAGTAAATATATTTAATTACATTATCAATTTAGATATTCATATAGGTATTATCCTAAAAATAGATGGATATTAGTAAATTAATACTCAAAGTAAATGAAATTAATTGATAAAGTATTTATGTGATAAATTGCTTAACTTACATATTTATATAGATATTTATAAAAATAAAATAAAATAGCAGTAGAGTGATATTAAAGATAAATTAAATTAAACGTAATTTTTTTAGTTATATATTCATATTCATGTAAATCGAATAATTATTATAATAATTAAATTTCTATTCTTAATAATTAAAATATTTAGTTTAATTTATTAACTAATTATTATCTTAATTTTGTATATTAAAATATATAATGTAAATAATTATAAAGTTAAATTTATACAGTACATATAGAATAAAAATTATAAGTAATATATATATATATAATGTTAGTATTATATATAATAATTAATAAATATCGGTTCTTTCGGTACAATTTGATGCAAAACAATTCGGTACAGTTCAATACGGTTCTCGGTTCGATTCTGGATAAAATATCAAGATCTATTCCAAATAAAGTCAATGGTACAATTCGGTTCGATTCTAATAAAAAAGTTAATGGTACAGTTCGGTTCTTGATCTTTTTTTTGGTACTTTGGTTCGATACAGGAAGATTCAGACCCGTATACAACCCTGTTAGAAAACAACTAATTCCCGTGGAATCTGCCCATTGCCATTGCCCTAACTAATTTTTAAAAGATATTCCCTTAACTAGACTGATGACATTTAATGGGTGGATAGTTCCATTTTCCTGTATTTGAGCCATGACCATGACTTTAGGCCTAACCAATGCAAAAGTCAAGCTGCCTGTCCACCCTGTTATCTGTATGATTTAAATTTTTTTTTATATATTTGTTTTCTATTTAAGTGTCATTTTCAAAATAAATAATTACTTACTGACTACTCACTCCTTTGAAAGAGTGTTGATAGAGACTGAACATTAGATTATTGGGATAGCAATAATTCTTTTTTAAGTTCATTCACCTGACATTCCACAGCAGATGAGTGATCTTTCAAAGCCTGATTTTTCTTTCGGGTTGAACAGAGTTTAGACAACCATTTCGCTTTTGACAAGCTTCCTTTAAAGTTTTTTGCCTTAACCCCACCCCTAAAACTAGCCACATTACTACGATTTTGAGGGCCAACGCATTTTTCTACTACCTCTATGCTAAAAAGAGAGGGCTTTCCACCAATTCTTGGATTTGGGCCTACAAAATATATGTGATAGATGTTTATCAAAACCTTATCTAACACAAACACATTGCATATTGAATACTTATTGCTTAGCTTGTTATTCTTCTTTCAAATCTTAAAGAAAATGGTTGCCATGTTTGTTGGATTGTGATAAGTTCCATAATTTGCATATTTTCTTATATATATTGACATAATTTTTGAGATATATAGTCACATCTTTCACTCGCTTGAACATTAATCAAGAAGTCAAATTCCTCAATATAAAGACAAAAAGAAAAAGATAACAGAATAGTTGATAACACATAAGCGCCATCAATTATAACACCTTTTTGCAGTTTATAATTAAAACCACGTAAGTCATCTTCCTCGTTAAATTAGGCAACTAATCTTCCATCTATTTGTTTGGAATTAAACCATATTTATATTTTACTAATTCCCACTGCTCGTAATGATTGGAAGTATTACTTCAGAGAAAGCAGAAAAGTGAAAGCAGTTTTTCTTTGTTATTATTATTAAGAAACAAAAATAAAACTTTAACAATGATTTATAATCAAATAACTAGCTGATAATAAAGGGATATAATTCTTGACAATCATATTCTGCAAATAACGGCAAGCAAAATTAATAAATTATGAGGAAAAACTCACTCTTTAGTATGTGAATTTTAACATTTTTACACATTGAGTTTTTAAATTTTTAACATTACGTGTCAAATTTCTGAACTTTAATATTTTTACACATTGAATCTCTAAACTTCAAAACTATACATTGGGTTCCTGAATTTATCTACTAGTACATATTAAGTCCAAAATGGACGTAAAAAATGAAAGCACTTGATTAAATATATGAGATTTTAACAAAGCGTGTATTATACTATTATTTGTGTCGTTTATTTTGGACTTAATATGTTTTAATTAATAAGTTTAGAGACTTAATGTGGGTTCTTTTTTTGAAAATAGGGTGATTTATTAAAAAATTTCGAAAACATGGGCTACAGGAAAATATTTCTGATTTTGGGGTACTTGAAACCAGCAAGAAGGTGTGCCGGTATTTGACTTGGTGGGCCTCGCATGCTTGACCTGTTGGAGTGCTGGAAACCGGCATAACAAGGTGCTGGTTTCCGTCAAAATCTGATAGAAACCAGCACCTTGCAATGCTGGTTTTTGACATTATGTCAAATCTCGTTGACCGCACCTGTATATTGCAAAGCTCCGAAATTATTTCTTCCCATTTCCATACTCATTCTTTCATCCTCACATTTTCACTTTCAAACTCTTTCTCTCAATTTTTTTAACTCTTATTTTCAAATTCTTTCTCTAATCTTCTTTCTGTCATCTACAAATTCATCCTTTCATTTCTAATATACTCATAATTTCATTGAACATTTACACCATCTGGCTTTCTTATAAAATAAAAGGTAATTTGATTTGGATATTGTATAGTATAATTTTATTATGTTAAGTAAAAATTATATTATCATTAACATTATTTTTATATTTTATTTATAGGAGCTGATTATTTTGAAGTATATCTAATTACAACAAAGGTAAGGGTAATTTTTTTTTAAATTTAGAAAAAATAGCTTTAGTTTATATGTAAAAATTATTAATTTTCATGATGGTAGATCTATTTTATTGCTTAATTAATTTATATTATATAGTCTATTTAATTGGTACGAAAAGATTATTTTCTAAAAAAAAAGAATAAGTAAATATTAAATCTATGCATGTGTTAATTAAGTTAAAAAATTGTGTTTGCATGTGTTGTTTTTGAAATTGATAATTTGGGATTTGATTTGCATGATAAGTATATTAAAATTAATTTTAAATGATTTATGAAATAATTAGTGTAAAATATTTGTATTTATAAAAAAATTAGATATATAATGTTAAGATATAGAAAAAAAATTATTGCATAAAAAGATAAAAATTAATAAATAGTATTAGTTTAAATTTTAATTTTGAAGTGGGTCTACCAAAATTTAGTGGAATTTATATGTTATTTTAATAGATTTTTTTAAAATGTTATGTTTATGACAAAAATAGTAAATTGGTGCTTCAATGATGATATATGGTACATATAATATAGGAAAAAAAATGCCGATCCCAATTACTTCTATCATTCGCATTGGGGGATGTGACAAATATGGTTCTCTGTATATCATTATGTTGTTTAGTGTACATATATATACAGATATATTGGTAGAGTTGTAGTAGGATGCAAAGACAGTTACAGAGTACAATACTAAGTAAATAAGAGTACATCTAGGAGTAGAACTATTCTCTATCACCCCCCCACAAGCTGAACGATGGGAAGAATGTTTAGCTTGGAGCGAAGCAATTGGAAACGGGCATGAGTCAATCCCTTAGTCAGAATATCAGCCACCTGATCAACTATACAAATGTACCTAACTACGAGATCCTTGGACCGAACTTTATCCCGAACAAAATGAAAGTCAATCTCCAAATGTTTACTGTTAGAGTGAAAGATAGGATTGGCAGTAAGATACACAGCACTTAGGTTGTCACACCACAACACCGGAAGATGGGATACCTATAACACCCATACTATACGGACCTAATGAAACAGTGCGATAAGTCGAATTTTTTTTTAAACCATATAACCTTTCTTTTTCAAATTCTTAATTACTATACGTAATTCTCAAGTTCAATTTGCTGCTGACCTATAACTGTCCAATATCACTATTCATTTTACAAAAATTTGGTAATATGACGGCTATAAATTTAACTAACCTCCTGAAAATCAAACAAACCACAACCCCTTAGGGGCACAACAGTTTAATAATAACAACATTCAAATATCGTTCATTACTCAACTGTACCCATCAACTATTTCCATCATCCAAACATAATTTACATATTTCATAAAAGGTACTAAACATGCTAAATCCTTTACTTTATTTAGTTATTACATACATATACATGCCAACCAAAAATTCATCTTTAATTCTCCAAATTCTTTCTCTTTCCATGTACTAGTGCTCCTTTTCTTCAGTATCTACATGTAGTAAATCCTATGCGCTGAGCATAAAGAATACCCAGTGGTGACTAACAATCATAATATTCCCTGCAATATATAATTATTCTAATTAAGTAATAATTAAATTAACAAACTTCCAGTATAATTACCATTATACGTTTATTATTCATTTTTATTTTAAAAAGACATTTTTATTCCATTATTAGCAATCCTTTTTAATTAAAGCCATAACTTTAATTAACTTTTCAATTTAGTCCTTTAATTTTTAATTATTATCAAAATGCCCTTTTTACTCGATATTTACCCCATTGCCATTATTCTTACTTATTTTCGTTTCTAACCTATAACTTTGAATACAAATCACCAATTGGTCTTCATTTTAGACTTTTTATGCAAAATCTCATTTTAGTCCCTGTACTATACAAGCATCCAATTTTTTTCTGTTCAGTCATCAAATTACCATTTTACGCTCTATAACCATTTTTCAATTATTTTTACATATTAAAGGCTAGTTTTGGGAAAATTACCGTTTTTCCTTTAGACTTTTTATTTTCTTTCAATTAGGTCCCTTCTCACCTTTAACTTTATTTTTTTAGCTTTATTTTCACACTTTAACTTATTTTTATCATAATGCCCCTAGTACAATCTCGGCAGAAACTCTCAAATCGGATATACGAGACGTGGACCCCACAGGACCACATACAAATTGAGAAATGAACCCAAAAGATCATTTCTCACAGAACAGATAATAGAACAAACAGATACTATGGAGATCAGTAATCCTACCACAGCAAAGCAAGTCACCATGACTTCCACCGCTGTACGGATGTCCCTATGGCCAGCCAATTATATTTTGATCTAGATTTTTACTGCCTGACTATTTCTAAGGGCATAAATTCTTAAATTACAATTTATTATTCTAATTTTTCACACTTTTATTTACTTTTTCAATGAAGTAAATTATTAGTCAGTTATTTCAGTCTCTTTTACACAGTCTGTGAATTATTTCACAATAATTCACCATTTTCTCATCAAATTATGAATTAATTCACATTAACTCAACATTTTCACCTTATGCAAAACCAAAATTTCATCTCAAAATATTTAAATAATTTCTATAAATTCTATAAAAATTCATAGACATGTTATTTTATCTCTACCATTATTTTAAGGCTTAATTTCATCAAAATACATAAAATAACCACTAATTCTCCTAAGGGATCCATTCGGCCGTAAAAGGAATTCCTTCATTTAATTATCTAAAATTTTAATTAAGCATTCCACTAGCCTTAATTAGGATCTAATTTCATTATTCTAATATCAATTTCAATTAAACACCATTTAATCAATTTTTTCTTAAGTTACATAAAGGAAAATCATTAAAAATTAAGGAAAATAATAAGATTTATTAGTCACTAACCTTTTTTCTAGGTTTAACCTTGCCTAGACTTCCTTTTCTTTTTCCTTTGCCTTGAAAGCTTGGTCTTCCCCTTGAGAACCTAACATGGTCGGATTTTTCAACCATTAAAACCCTAATTTTTTTACCTCAATTGCTCAAATTAACACCATAAATGAAATCTAGGCACCTAAAAACATTAGTAGGTACCCTAAAACAAAATTTAATCCATGAATTTCTCTTACCTCAACTTGACACCCTAAGCTTTCCTTTTAATTTCCTTAGCTTCTCTTCCACTAATTGAAGGGTGGAGGTTACAGTACTACTATAGGGAGATAGAACTCACTTAATTATAGTTGAATTTGGTGTGAATTAAGAAGAAAATGGAAGAAAATTGGGATAAAAATGGAGGAGAGGAGTTCGGCTAGGGAGGGGTTGGAGAAGAAGGTGGATTTTTCTGGTTTGCTCCAAAATTTTCTGCCTTTTATACCTCTCCTAAAAGGGCCTTGGGCTTGGGCCAAACTAAGTTAATCATGCCCATTAATGGCCCTAATTAATTTCTCCCACTTTCCAACTCCAAATCATTCCAATTTTGATTCCATCACTCTTATTACACAAAAAATAGATTTTATGCAAAATTTCAGCCCAACCAGAGTCCGTTACTGGTCCGATTCAATTAAATCGATCTGATTCGACAATTACCAGTATCACCGAAAATTTTATTTTTTTATACCAAAATATTCTACATGAAATTTCATTAAGATCAATAAAATATGGCAATTTTTGGAGTTCATTTACTATTTTTAAAAATTCGGTCAAAGTTGAGTCGACTCTTTTTTTTTAAAAAAAATGACTCGCTATCTTTTTGTATTTTTGACTTTTGGAGGTCCATTTAACTTCGGTTTCACTTCAAATTTTAACCCCGGACTCACCATGATCGATACTTTCTGATGGTCAAATAAAATATTTTTCACTTTCGGCTACAATTTTTAGCCCGAAAATACTATTTACCATCGGAAATTACTGTTCACGGCCAATCCAGTGTTGAGGCCATTACAATTCACTACCAAAAAAAATGCATTTTACCGATGGATTTTTACCAACGGATTTGGCATTTTACCGACGAAAAATGACCTTACCGACATTTTTTATTATTTTACCGACGGAATAAATCTGTCCCTAAAACGTGCGTAGGTACCAATTTACCGGCGAAAAATTCCGTCAGTAATATTACCGACGGATATTATCGACAGATTTTTTAAAAAAATTTCGAAGGTAGTTTTATTAAAAATCCGTCGGATGTTTCGTCGGTTTGACTTTTTTCCGTCGGTAATCCGTCAGTAAATTTAACTAATAAAAATATTGGTTTAATTCACAAAAAACAGCGACGGATATATCCGTCGATATTGCGTCGGTAAAATTAAATGTTTTAAATTTTTTTACAAAAATTATATATTCCCTTCCATAAAGAGAGATAAATTCAATACAAAAAATCTAAAATTTAAATTAAAGATATATATTAATTAATAATTTTATTATATAACAAAATCAATATATATATTATAACTGTTGTACATATGTATCTATATTGTACACAATATTTTGTACTTGTACAAAATTATCTAACTCCTATCATGTAAAAGTAACACCATATACTTCTAAAATATACCAGATGAGGAAGGATCAAGAAACTCCATATTAGCCATAAGACAGCCAAACTCAAAAGATGCAACATGCTTGTAGAAATTTACTGCACTCATTCTTTTGTGTGGGAACAATGTGCTTATAGTTCAGCTCAACAATGGTCTCAAAAAAAAGCAAACTTCATCATTGTATCTGAAATGAAAATTTTCATCTTAGAAACAGCCAACAACCATAACTACTATCATGGAAGAGAAAGCCAAACTACAACAAAATTAACTACTTGCACACAGATTGCATCCAATAGCAAATTATCTGTGAACCATCCCATGTATCAATCAATGAGAATTTAAAGAACAGCAAATTGCTAATTGACTAATTACCATTTCCAAAGGCCAAATAATCCAAAAACATTGAAAAATCAAATTAATGCATTGTTCTCTAAATAGTATGCTAGAAAGTCAATCTTTTTAAAATAGAATTATAACAACCCAACCAAAAAAAAAACAATAAGCAAATTCAATAATACTCCATTCTTAATAACAGCTATCCTTGTAAAAAAAAAAGTACAATAGTTTGCAAATTTAGTATTAAAGCACAAATCAACAAATCTTTAAAGCAAAACTGCAATGCCCATTTCCAAATTCGATATTAAGTAATTAATTTAACCCATTATACTAAATACTAATTCAATCCAAAAGCAAGAAAGCAATTTAACATAACCGATTTGGGTTAAACATTAAGATATATGGAATAAATAAAAAAACAAGAGCAAGAGCTAATACCCAGAAATTTGAATTCTGTCCCAGCCACGAACTGACCTTCGGATGTCATAATCCGATCTCAACCATTGATAATGAAGATCAGGATGTAAAAAAGATGATGTCCAAAATTCAGCTCGATCCAATGGTTGAATCTCCAGAAAATGAATAATTCGTGGGACTGGTCTGTGTAGAAGAAAAATCTGTTGTCCCTGCTACAAAATGATATATGGACGTCAGAATCTAATCTCCACTGTTGATAATTAATATCGATGTGTTAATAATCTTCTCTCCAAATTTCAGCTCGATCCAACGGTTGAATATCTGTAAAAAGGAGAAATTTTTGGACTGGTCTGTGAAAAAGAAAATCGAGAGGAAAGAGAAATTGTTGGACTGGTCCCGCTACAAAATGATCTATGGACTTTAGAATCTAATCTTCACCATTGAGAACGAAAATCGATGTGTAAAGAATCTTTTCTCCAAATTTCAGCTCGATCCAACGGCTGAATCGCCAGAAAAAGGAGACATTGTTGGACTGGTCTGTGAAAAAGAAAATCGAGAGGAAAGAGAAATTGTTGGACTGGTCCCGCTACAAAATGATCCATGGACGTCAGAATCTAATCTCCACCGTTGAGAATGAAGATCGATGTGGGAAGAAGCATATCTCCAAATTTCAGCTCGATCCAATGGCTGAATCTCGAGAAAAAGGAGAAATTGTTGGACTGGTCTGTGAAAAAGAAAATCGAGAGGAAGACAACGAGGTTGAAGGAGGGAGAGATGGCGGCGGGTGAATCACCGGCGGGGTAACCTCGCCATCGAGATGGTGAGGAGGGAGGTTGGAGCGGATGAGAGAAAAATTTCAACTCTAGGGCTTGACAGAATGAGGGAATGCAAAGATTAGGGTTTTTTACCATAAATTAATAAAATAATACCGACGGAAAAAACCGTAGCAACGATTACACTCCATCGCCTTAAATTTCCTTCACTATTTCGTAGCTAAAAACGAGAGTAAAAAATTTCTGCATATATTTACCGACGAAACAAAAAACCGTCGCAACTTCTGTCGGTAAAACGATAAAAAGTCAAATGTTGCTTGTATTACCGACGAAAATTCCGTCGGTATATAAGTTTAAGGATAAATTTGATTACCAACGTACGTAACCGTTGGTAATCGGTCGCTAAAAATTGGCGCCAACATTTTCTGCCAAATATACCGACAAATTATTAATTTCGTCGGTAAAAATGTCATCGTTTATCAAATTAATATTTTTTTACCTACGCATTACCGATTTGGTCGGTATTCCGTCGGTAATATTTTACTTTTACCTACGAAATCTGAGTCCATCGGTAAAATCGATTTTTTTGTAGTGATTCTCCCCTACTAAAAAAATTTCGTCCTCGAAATTTACCTGTATTGAAGAATACAGGATACTGTTGTTTCATGGTCGTCTCTGCTTCCACATTGTGATGGTGTTATAGTACCGTCACTAGTGGAACCTACTTATTCCCAAGCTAATGGATTTCCCTAGCCAAGATCCTCACCGGTCGTTCTTCATAAGTCATGTCGGTTTGTACTTGAACTCCTCTGGTGTGTTCACATGGCTAGTATCGGACCTGTATCTACGGAGCATAGACACATGGAACACATCTTGTATCTTTTTCAATTCCAAAGGCAACTTCAATCAGTAGGCTACGGGACCCACTCACTGAAGTATCTCATAAGGGCCAATAAATCTCGAACTTAGCTTGCCCTTCTTGCCAAATCTCAGAATGTTTTTCCATGGAGATACCTTCAGAAAAACTTTATCTCCGACCTGGAACTTTATATCCCTCCTTTTCAGATTTGCATAGGATTTCTGACGATCTATAGTTTTCTTCAATATGCCTTTAATAATCCGCACTTTCTCTTTCGAATCACGAATCAAATCAGAACCTAGTAGTTTCCTTTCACTTAATTCGGTCCAGCATAGGGGAGTTTTACATTTTCTACCATACAAAGCTTCAAAAGGAGCCATTTTTAAACTAGACTGGTAGCTATTGTTATAGGCAAACTCTGCCAAAGGAAAATACTTTTCCCAGTTGCTACCAAATTCAAGGACACAGCATCTGAGCATATTTTCTAGTGTCTGAATCACCCGTTCTAACTGACCATCGGTCTGAGGGTGGAAAGCTATGCTAAGGCGAAGCCTCATACCTAAGGCATCATGAAAGCTTTGCCAGAAATGGAAAGTGAATCTAGGATCCCTGTCAGAAACAATAGATGATGGCACTCCATGTAATCTTACTACTTCATTAATATAGATCTCTGCCAGCTTAGCTAAGGAGTAATCCATCCGTACTAGCAAGAAATGGGCCGATTTAGTGAGCCGGTCAATGATCACCCAGATGGCATCATGTTTCTTCTGAGTCACAGGTAAGCCAGTCACAGAGTCTATGGTTACCTCGTCCCACTGCCATTCTGGTACTAACAAATAATGCAGTAGCCCTGAAGGAACCTGGTGCTCAGCTTTTATTTGTTGACATATTAGACATTTACTCACAAACTCTGTCACATCTCGTTTCATACCTGGCCACCAGTAATAAGCTTTTAAGTCCTGGTACATCTTGTTACCTCCAGGGTGCATGGCATAACTGCTATGGTGTGCTTCAGTCAGAATATTCTTCTTCAGTTCTTTTTGATTTGGAACACAGAGTCTTTTCTTGTAGCGGAGGCTTCCATCATCACTTAAGGAGTAATCTCTTTCACTATCACTCTGAAGCTTATTTATGATAGCCGTCAGTCGATCATCTTCTCTTTGAGCTACCTTTACTTGGTGCGCAAAGTCAGGTTTTGCTTGCATTTTATCTACTAAAGCTCCATCTAGCACCAGACTTAAACTGGCATTCATGGCTCAAAGAGCTGCAAACAATACTATCAGCTACTTACACTTATCAATTACCTATACTTATTCTTTTAAAACATTAATGTTACTTGATATGAATTTTCTGCTAAGCGCATCAACCACTACATTAGCTTTTCCTAGATGGTAGTCGATGTAACAATCATAGTCTTTAATTAACTCCAACCAATGTCTTTGTCTGAGATTGAGTTCTCTTTGGGTAAGTAAATATTTTAAACTCTTGTGATCCAAATAAATATAACATTTCTCTCCATACAGGTAGTGCCTCCAAACCTTTAATACAAAAACAATGGCTGCTAACACTAAATCATGAGTAGGATAGTTCTTCTCATAAGCCTTGAGTTGTTGGGAGGCATAAGCAATTACCTTGCCTTCCTGCATCAGAACACAGCCTAAACCATTTTTGGAGGCATCGCTGTAGATCACAAAATCTCTGCTTGACTCAGGTTGAGTAAGAATAAGAGCTTCTGTCAGCATACCTTTAAGCTTTTCAAAACATTCTTGGCATTCATCAGTCCATACAAATTTGGTATGTTTCTGTAGCAATCGTGTCAAAGGCACTGCAATAGTAGAGAAGCCTTTTATGAATCTCCTATAATACTCGGCCAATCCCAAAAAACTCCTTACTCCTGTAATATTTTTAGGTGGCTTCCACTGAAGAATTGCATCAATTTTTGAAGGATCTACTTTTATACATTCCGCAGATATCACATGACCCAAGAAGGACACTTCATTCAACCAAAAGTCACATTTACTGAACTTAGCATACAATTGCTTTTCCTTCAGAGTCTGCAGAACAATTCTCAAATGCTTATCATGTTCTTCTGGCATCTTGGAGTAGACCAGGATGTCATCAATGAAGACTACCACAAACTGATCTAAATAAGGGTGAAAAATCCTATTCATCAAGTTCATAAAGGTAGCTGGTGCATTTGTAAGTCCAAATGGCATGACCAAGAACTCATAGTGGCCATACCTGGTGTGAAAGGCAGTTTTTGTCACATTTGCTTCCTTCACTCCCACCTGATAGTAGCTTGATCTCAGGTCAATCTTTGAAAAGATGCCTGCTCCCTTAAGTTGATCAAACAAGTCTTCATTACGAGGAAGGGGATATTTATTCTTTATGGTCACCTTGTTCAATTGTCTATAATCAATGCATAATCTGAGCGTACCATCTTTCTTCTTTACAAACAGGATCGGCGCTCCCCAAGGGGAAACACTGGGTCTAATAAATCCCTTACCGAGTAATTCCTGTAACTGAATTTTTAATTCCTTTAATTCTGCAGGCGCCATTCTATAGGGAGCAATGGAGATAGGAGCAGTGTCAGGAGCAACATCAATGGAGAATTCTACCTCCCTGTCAGGTGGTAAGCCTGACAACTCATCAGGAAACACATTTTGGAATTCTCTGACAGTAGGCACTTTTGATACCTTTGGAATGACTTTCTTTGCCTCCACTGTATAACACATGTAAGCTACGCACCCCTTTTTGACCAATCTTTTAGCAGCAGTGGCTGATATCACATTAGATAAGAAATCAGTTCTCATACCTACCACTGTAATCTCTCGTTCATCTTCAAGATTTAAGGTAACCCTATTTCTTTTACAATCAACAGTCGCTTGGTGGGCGGATAATCAATCCATCCCCAGAATCACATCGAATTTCGGAAGGGTAATTTAATCAGGTTTGCTAGGAATATATGTCCCTGGGCACTAATAGGACACTGTTTGTCCACTTTGTTCACCACTACACTATGCCCTAGAGGATTACTCATCAAGATATCCTGGTCCAAGCATGCCTCTTTCATCCCTTTATCTCGTGCTAAAGCACTACTAATATAGGAATGTGTGGAATCAGGATCTATCAAAGCATATACTGAATCAGATAATAGGAGAAATTTACCTACGATCACATCGAAAGCATCCTCCTCTTCTCGGGCTCTAACAGCATAAGTATGGCCTATAATTTGCCTCTGTTCTTGGGATGTCTGAACAGCTGGTCGGGAAGTTGAAGTGTTAGGGGTGGTTCCCCTACCACGACCTCTTGGTGCCGAGGACCCAGTACCTGATGCTGGTGATGTAACTGAAGCAGTTTGCATAACGGGACAATCCTTGATCCGGTGGTCTCTGAACCCACACCTGAAACAAACTCCAGTAAAGAATTTACACTCCCC
Organism: Excoecaria agallocha; assembly: GCA_037975025.1. Taxonomy (NCBI): domain Eukaryota; kingdom Viridiplantae; phylum Streptophyta; class Magnoliopsida; order Malpighiales; family Euphorbiaceae; genus Excoecaria; species Excoecaria agallocha. The sequence goes on from CM075820.1 coordinate 11,560,510, forward strand.
AGGATGAGTCTTGTCGCAATGCTCACAAACTACTGCTGACCCACTACCTCCATCTCGGGGTGTACTAGCTGCTGAAGCATTGCCACATGGTGCACTACCCTGACTTCGGCCTGCTGATGCTGGTGGCTGACCTTGAGGTGCTTGAAATCCCTTTGACTTCTTTCCCTGTCCCTCCTTGCCATTGGACTGCCCCTACTTTCTCTTCTGCTAAAATTGGGACTGTCTGTCAGCTTGCTCTGCCTGTGTTGTCTCTAACCTAATAGCAGCTTCAACCATAGCTCTCATATCAGGGTACTTCTGAGCTCCAATAATCTGCTTGAGCTCTGTATGCAAACCCCTCTCAAACCGCTGACATAATTTCTCTTTTGTGGCTTGGCCCTCATCCAGATAAGCGCTCAAGCGCTCGAACTCTCGATCATATTCTATCACTGTCCTATTTCCCTGCCTCAATCTTCAGAAAGCATCATGCATGGCAGCTTTATACTCAGACCCAATGTACTTGTTCTCAAATTGATCCACAAAGAACTCCTAATTTAGCCAATCTATCGGAGTATGCCTCCCGACTGAATCCCACCAGATAAAAGTAGGGCCCTGAAGTAAAGCAACTATACCCTCAAACTTTTCTTCTAAGAGGTTGTGAGTAATCTCAAACAATCTTTTTATTTTATAAAGCCATTCTTCTGCTAATGTTGGTGTCAAAGGATCTCGCCCAGAAAAATCTTCTGCTCCCAATCTCTTTAATTGCTCTAAGATAGGTTTCCGTCTAGGTAGAGCTAGTGGTTGAATTTGTACCACTGCTGGTTACGGCTATGCCTGGGCTTAAGCTGTCTGCAGCCGGTACTGTATGTAATCAGTCATCAAGTTAAGAAAGTCCGGCTGAGAAGGAGGTGGAGGCGGTGCTACAAGTGGAGAAATTGGTTGTTGTGGGTCTTTCTATTTCCCAGCATTACTCGATGCCTCACTTCTATTATCCCCCACCTCATGACCGTGCTCTTCAGACATCTTTCACTATAAAACAGAAAGGAGCAAGTACACATTAATTCCAAAACACCTTCTCCCAATAACAATTGGCATGTATATATAGATAAATCAATCATTAATATCCACTTCGATCTTAGAACCGCTTAAATATTTGCTCTGATACCATAAAATTTAACACCCATACTATACGAACCTAACGAAATAGTGCGATAAGCTGGAAAATTATTTTTAAACCATATAACCTTTCTTTTTCAAATTCTTAATTACTATACGTAATTCTCAAGTTCAATTTGCCGCTAACCTATAACTGTCCAATATCACTATTCATTTTACAAAAATTCAGCAATATGACGGCTATAAATTTAACTAACCCCCTAAAAATCAAACAAACCACAGCCCCTCAGGGGCACAACAGTTCAATAATAACAATATTCAAATATCGTTCATCACTCAACTGTACCCATTAACTATTTCCATCATCCAAACATAAGTTACATATATACACAAAAGGTAGTAAACATACTAAATCCTTTACTTTATTTAGTTATTACATACATATACATGCCAACAAAAAATTCATCTTTAATTCTCCAAATTCTTTCTCTTTCCGTGTACTAGTGCTCCTTTTCTTCAGTACCTACACACAGTAAATCTTACGTGCTAAGCATAAAGAATGCCCAGTGGTGACTAACAATCATAATATTACTCGCAATATATAATTATTCTAATTAAGTAATAATTAAATTAACAAACTTCCAGTATAATTACTATTATACGATTATTATTCATTTCTATTTTAAAAAGACATTTTTATTCCATTATTAGCAATCCTTTTTAATTAAAGCCATAACTTTAATTAACTTTTCAATTTAGTCCTTTAATTTTCGATTATTATCAAAATTGCCCTTTTTACTCGATATTTACCCCATTGCCATTATTCTTACTTATTTTCATTTCTAACCTATAACTTTGCATACAAATCACCAATTAGTCTTCATTTTAGAGTTTTTATGCAAAATCTCAATTTAGTCCCTGTACTATACAAGCATCCAATTTTTTTCTATTCGGTCATCAAATTACCATTTTACCCTTTATAATCATTTTTTAATTATTTTTACATATTAAAGGCTAGTTTTGGAGAAATTACCGTTTTGCCCTTAGACTTTTTATTTTCTTTCAATTAGGTTCCTTTTCCCCTTTAACTTCATTTTTTTAGCTTTCTTTTTACACTTTAACTTATTTTTATCATAATGCCCCTAGTACAATCTCGGTAGAAACTCTCAAACCGGATATACGGAATGTGAACCCCACAGGATCATATACAGATTGAGAAAATGACCCCAAAGGACCATTTCTCATAGAGCAGATAACAGAACAGACAAATACTATGGAGATCAGTGATCCTACCATAGCAAAGCAAGTCGCCATGACTTGCACCATGGTGCAGATGTCACTATAGCGAACCAATTATATCTTGAGCTAGATTTTTATTGTCTGACTATTTCCAATGGCATAAATTCATTAAATTACAATTTATTATTAAAATTTTTCACACTTTTAATTAATTTTTCAATGAAGTCAATTATTAGTCAGTCATTTCAGTCTCTTTTACATAGTCTGTGAATTATTTCACAATAATTCACCATTTTCTCGTCAAATTATGAATTAATTCACATTAACTCAATATTTTCACCTTATGCATAACCAAAATTTTATCTCAAAATATTCAAATAATTTCTATAAATTCTATAAAAATTCATAGACATGTTATTTTATCTCTACCATTATTTTAAGGCTTAATTTCATCAAAATACATAAAATAACCACTAATTCTCCTTAGGGATCCATTCGGCCATCAAAGGAATTCCTTCATTTAATTATCTAAAATTTTAATTAAGCATTCCACTAGGCTTAATTAGGATCTAATTTCATTATTCTAACATGAATTTCAATTAAACACCATTTAATCAATTTTTCCTTAAGTTACATAAAGGAAAATCATTAAAAATTAAGGAAAATAATAGGATTTATTAGTCACCAACCTTTTTTCTAGGCTTAAGCTTGCCTAGACTTCCTTTTTTTTTCCTTTGCCTTGAAAGCTTGGTCTTTCCCTTGAGAACCTAACATGGCTGAATTTTTCAACCATTAAAACCCTAATTTTTTGACCTCAATTGCTCAAATTAACACCATAAATGAAATCTAGGCACCTAAGAATATTAGTAGGTACCCTAAAACAAAATTTAATCCATGAATGTCTCTTACCTCAACTTGACACCCTAAGCTTTCCTTTTAATTTCCTTAGCTTCTTTTCCACTAACTGAAGGGTTGAGGTTACAATACTACTCTAGGGTGATAGAACTCACTTAATTATAGTTGAATTTGGTGTGAATTAGGAAGAAAATGGAAGAAAATTGGGACAAAAGTGGAAAAGAGGAGTTCGGCTAAGGAGGGGCTAGAGAAGAAGGTGTATTTTTCTGGTTTGCTCTAGAATTTTTTGCCTTTTATACCTCTTCCAAAAGGGCTTGGGCTTAACTAAGTTAATCAAGCCCATTAATGGCCTAATTAATGGCCTCAATTAATTTCTCCCATTTTCTAACTTCAAATCACTCCAATTTTGATTTCATCACTCTTATTACACCAAAAATAGGTTGTATACAAAATTTCATCCCAATCGGAGTTCGTTACTGGTTCGATTCGATAACTACCGATATCACCGAAAAATTTATTTTTTTATACCAAAATATTCTACATGAAATTTCATTAAGATCTAAAAAATTTGGCTATTTTTGGAGTTCATTTACTATTTTTAAAAATTCGATCAAAGTTGAGTCAACCTTTCTTACAAAGAAAATTGACTTGCTAGTTTTTTCATATTTTTGACTTTTGGAGGCCCATTTGACCTCGGTTTCACTTTAAATTTCAACCCCGGACTCACCATGACCAATTTATAGTTCTGGGTATAATTTTCAGTTTAAAAATACTATTCACCATCGAAAATTACTGTTCACGGCCAACCTGGTGTTGAGGCCATTACAATACCCTCTGACCAAGCTCATTTAAAAGCATCATGAGCCAACTAACTTCAAATGTAGTGAAGGCAACAACTCGGCACTCTGCCTCTGTAGAAAAATGAGAAACTGTTCGTTGCTTCTCAGAGCTCTAAGAGACGAGGTTGGAACCAAGAAAGATAGCATAACCGGTGGTTGATTTCCTATCATCCGGATCACCACCCCAATCCGCATCAAAAAAAGAAAACAAGTTATTTGTAGAAGAATGCTGGAACTTTAAACCATGGTCAATAGTACCACATAGATACTGCAATATCCTTTTAACAACAGACCAATGATTTAAAGTAGGAGCATGCATAAATTGAGATACCTTATTGACAGTAAAGGCTATGTCAGGGTGTGTAAATGTCAGGTATTGGAGGCTGCCTACGATGTTGCGATAGTGACCGAAATTAGGGAATGGATCACTATCTTATATCCTTTATTTGGCTGAAGGATTAACTGGCTAGAGATAGACTCACAGCCTTGCATTTGTGCCTTTTCCAAAATGGCATGAGTATATTTAGACTGATGTAACAAGAGCCCAGACTTAGACCAAGAGGCTTCAAGATCAAGAAAGTAAGACAAACTCCTTAAGTTACGAATACTGAAGTTGTGTTTAAGGAAACCAATGAGCTTATGCATCAGATTGAGGTCTAATCCAGTTAAAGCAAGTCATCAACATATATAAGACAATAAAGTCTAGTAGTGCCTGAAAGAAAATAATACAGAGATGAATCAGATTTGGAACTTGTGAAGCCAAATGACTGAAGAGTCTTGGTAAGCTACTCATGCCACATACGAGGTGTTTGCTTAAGCCCATAAAGAGATTTTTGAATTTTACACACAAATGATGGCCGATTAGAGCCTATAAAACTAGGGGGTTGAGTCATAAATACTTCCTCCTTTAAGTCTCCATGCAAAAATGCATTTGAGACATCAAGATGGAAGACATTCCAATCCAGAGAAACTGCCATAGACAAGATTACCCGAATAGTGGTTAGACGTACCAAAGGACTGAAGGTTTCAGTGAAGTCAATACTTGGACGTTGATGGAAACCTTTTGCAACAAAGTGAGCCTTATAGTGCTCAACAAAACCATCAGCCTTTCTTTTGGTTTTGAAAACCCATTTGCACCCAATAAGATTGGCATTTGATAGAGGAGGCACAAGTTCCCACGTGCCATTGGCCATAAAGGCATGGTACTCATCTGCCATAGCTTAACACCAATGAGCAAACTTAGCATCTTGTGTATAAGTAGATGGATCCAAGGTAGAGATAGTGGAATGAAAAACTCTTGGTTTCAATGAGCCCGTTTGCAAACGAGTAACCATCTTGTGTGTTTTGGTTGGAGCAGTAAGTGCTTCTAATGGAGGAGATAATAGAGCCAAAGGGGCTGAATCATCCAAGGGCATAACAGCAGGTGTACAAAGGTTAGTAGTGGATAGAGGGACTGAAGGTAGGGGTTGAGCAGGGATAGGTGTAATTGAGGAAGTGGAGACGGGTGAGTTGGTGGGTGTAGATGGAGTAGGTAGCGAGGTGGACAACATGGGTGTAGTAGTGGGCAAATGTGTAGGAGCTGAAGGTGGTACGAAAATTGGTGGAAAATGAATATAGGGGGCTGATGTAGTCTGGTTTAAAGGTTGAGGGATACCAGTGCCATGTTGCAATAGACGCTCAAATGGAAAATTCTGCTCATGAAAAAGAACATGGCGTGAGATACAGAATTTAGTAGACACTGGATCAAAGCACTTTAAACCTTCATGAATCTTACTATATCCTAGGAAAACACAAGGAATAGAACGAGAAGCAAGCTTATGAGGAACATAAGGACGTAACCAAGGATAAGACAAGCAACCAAACATTTTTATTTGAGAAATATCAGGCAAGACTCCAAATAATTTGTGAAATGACGAGTCAAACTTAAGAGATGCAGTAGGTAAACGATTAATAATATATGTGGCAGTGTCAAATGCAAAAGTCCAAAATTGAGCAGGTAATTTAGCATGGTTGAGAAGTGCAAGACCAGTTTCTACAATATATTTATGTTTACGTTCTACACAGCCATTCTATTCAGGTGTATAAGGGCAAGAAATGCAGTAGGAAATGCCATGTTCAATCAAATAGGTGGTTAAGGCACAAAACTCACCCCCCAGTCAGATTGAAAGGTTTTAATGGGATAGCTAAAATATTTCTCGACCACAGAACGAAACTTAATAAATGTAGGCAATACATCAGATTTATGTTTGACAAAATAAAGCTAGGAATATTTACTGAAATGATCATAGAACAAAACATAATAAGAATAACCATCATGAGATTGAATTCGAGAGGGACCCCAAACATCTGAACAAATTAGCTCAAGCAGTTGCTTGGCATGAAAAGTAGACTTAGGAAAGGGTAACCGATGTATTTTGCTAACAGCACACACATGACAAAAATCATCAGTTTTATTCGAAACAAAAATAGAATTACTATCTAAAAATTGCCTAACAACTGGAGTGGAGGCATGGCCAAGACGAGCATGCCATATTGACAGAGATGCCACATTAATTTGAAATGGAATAGATGAAGAGAGTGGAAGCTAGTATAAGCCATTCTTACTCCGGCCTCTGAGAAGAATTTCCTTCGTTGCCAAGTCCTTAATCAAAAAATGATCAGAGAAGAATTCCACAGAAATATTATTAGATGAAGTTAGAGAACGAATAGAAACCAAATTCTGATAAGCAATAGGAACATATAACACATCTCTAAAGGACAAAGACTCACCATTAACAGAACAATTAAAAGAACCAATAGAGTGAACGGGCATTACAGAACCATTACCTAAGGTGACTTCCTTGGGTCCCTGATACTCAGAGTGAATGGCAAGATTGTCCAGATTTGAGGTCAAATAATGAGTGGCACCAGTATCCATGACCCATGGCTATGAGTTAAAAGTAGAGGCTGATGTAAATTAAGAGGATGGTTTGAGATGGGTAGGTTGATCTCGATTGAATTTAGGAGATGGACACTGGCAGGCAATATAACCTTGACCTCTATAGTTATGGCAAATAATAAAAGAAGTATCAACAGAAGCAGCAATAGTAGAATAATTACCAGATGATCGACTGGTCACAAAGTTAGAAGAAAAGCATCCTCTGCTATTTCTTCTTCAGCCACGACCTCTATCATTGTGGATTTGTCGATGTGTAAGATTTGCACTGGGAGCAAACGAATCCATTCTATGATCGCGGACCAGCTACAGTTCCTTATTCAATAGCAAACCATACAGGTTGTCAAAGCTAATGGGTTCAAGTCGAGCCTTAAAGGCACGAACAAAGGGGCGATATGTAGACCCCAAACCAGCTAAAATACAATCAATAAAGTCTATTTCTTCCATTGCACTTTGTAAAGCTGCTAATTGATCATACAAACCCTTAGCCTTTTGCATATAGGTGATGATACTCTCGTTTTCACGCTGAGGGTTAGCAACTGATGATGATAACTTCGAATCTATAGTTTTGAACCAACAGAGTATGCTTGATGAAGCTTCCCCAAGCTTCTTTAGCAGTTTCAGCACCAATAATTTGGGGAAAAATGGTTTCGGAGATAGAGGCAAAAATCCAAGAGAGAATTTGATGATCTTACTACTCCCAAACACCAAATGTAGGATTTTTTATACCATCAGGTAAATGGGTGATGGATGGTGTATCAGTGACATGGAAGTATAATTTGCATCCCTTCAAAATCAATGTCATTTGAGTTCGCCAAAGTGGTGATGGTTGTTAATTTGACTGACAAGTGGTGAGAGAGATTACTTGAGAAGGGGTTGCTGGAGATGGTGGAAGAGGCAAGGTTGGAGTAGATGGTGGATGAGTTTATGGGTCCAGTAGAAGAAACAAAGGCAGTGGAACTAGAAATTGGATTTTGACGAAAATAAAAATGGGTTTTTATTATGTATGGGTTTTTAAACGACTGAGGGCTCTGATACCATGTGACAAATATGGTTCTTTGTATATCATTATCTTGTTCAATGTACATATATATACAGATATATTAGTAGAGTTATAGTAGGATACAAAGACAGTTACATAGTACAATACTAAGTAAATAAGAGTACATCTACGAGTAGAACTCTTCTCTACCAGGGGACAATTAGGGTTTGATATAACTGGTTTTTATTATGACACTTTAAGCCCGTCAACGAGATCAAGGAGATTGAAGATTAGGAGCAAACTGACATTTGAAGAACTTGTTCATAAGATATCAGTTAAATCGAATTTACTTGCGGATGAGAGGGTTAGTAGGGTGGTACGTGTATAAGTGTCCAATAAACAGACAGGGGTCAATTTTCTGGGCATGTATGGATGTAATCGATGACAATAACATTGATCAAATTTATAAAAATTCTAATACATTTTCTGGATACACCATTGTAGAGCTAATTGTTATAACTGAAAAAATTATAATTGGAGATTTCGAAAATGCATTGGATAGTATTAATCAGTTGCCTAATGCTGGAGAAAGAAAGTTTATACCAATTGTAAAAGAAAGAAATATAATACAAGAGTCACTCAGTCCAATTTTAGTACACAATTTGAGGCTCCAATACATTGTAAAAATGTTGATGAAATGAAAACAATTAATGCAAGTCCTATTAGGGAGTTTAGGGGTCCAAATCAAATGAATTTTGCCTCTTGTTCTTCTTTTGAAGGTGGGGATGTTGTAGTTAATGACAAATATAGAGATAAAGATAACGTTATGAATAATGGGTATATTTAGATGATGATGAAGAAGAAATAGACTTTAATAATGTTGACCTATAAATTGCTGTTGGAAGAGATGATCCCTTTATTCTATGTAGTTCAATCTATGTGATAGAAGACCTTCAGAATCTGCACATGAATGAGATTAGAGATCGACTTGGTGTGGTCAATCTAATATTTCACAATTTTGCATCTATACACCACACATCTGTTAATTTTGTTGAAGCTGAAATTAAAATGTATAATGAATTGCCAATGCTAAGATAAGATGGTGTTTCTGAGTTATGCAAAGGATTGACATTCACATTAAAGGATAAAGTAAAGGCATATGTGAAGAAATTTTCGATTCAGAATAATGTTTTGTATAAAGTTGTTGAGTCAAAGCCATCATATTGGCTGGGCAGTGTGCTGCAGGTGTGCCAATACAGGTTATCCATAGAGACTATGAGTTTTGAAGAAAAGGACCTTGCCTTATAATTGGATCATCAGTGTATATAAGGAACCTCATAATCATAATGCATCACCTGTAACCCAACACCATAAACAATTAGATTCATAATAATTTATGATTGCATTTTGAAAATGGTTATTGCTGGTCCTAATCTCAGAGTTAGCATTATAATTGCTAATATCAAGAATTTTTTCAATTATAAGGTAACTTACAGTAAGACCTAGTATGCAAAGACTAAGGCATTAGAGAAAATATTCAGTAATTACGAGGCTTTATATGAAAAGTTTCTTGAATACTTGAAAGTTATGGAGACAAATAATCCTAAAACTGTCTATGACTTTGTTATCAAAAATATTATAAAACCCAATTGCAAGTAATTCAAAAGGCTTTTCTAGGTAATCAAGCCATGTATAGATGGACTACCTCACTGCAAGCCAATTTTGCTTATTAATGAAACGTTTATGATGGAAAAGTTTTATCAAACATTGTTGATTGCAAGTGTTGTTGATGGTTAATAATTTCTTATACCCCGTAGCATTTGCTATTGTTGAAAGTAAGAACAAATCTAGTTGGGATTGGTTCATGACATGCCAAATGAGAATAATTGTAAATTATAAATTTTAATTATGGCAAAATATGTTTGAATAATTAAACATACTAATTGATAAAAATAACTTACATGAAAATTAACAACAAAAGTATTAAATAATTTTTATTGATACTGGCCAATAATTTTATATTGGAAAAACTCATATTTTGGTCCTTGTTCTTTAACGATGTTACACATTAAGTCCTCAAACTTTTCAAGCAGAACACATTAAGTCCAAAAATGGACGGTACAAATAGTGGTATAATACAAGCGCAGTTAAAGTTGCGTGTATTTTAACGGAATGCTGTTATTTTTTACATTCGTTTGGACTTAATATATTATAATAGATAAGTTCAAGGATTCAATGTTTAGTTTTGAAAGTATAGGGATCCAATATGTAAATACATAGAAGTTACAGAACCCAATGTGTGTTTTAAAAGTATAGAGATTCAATGTGTAAGAATGTTGAAGTTCAGGGGCTAAATTATGGGTTTTGCCTTTTATATTATGATCTAATGAACATAATATTAAGGTCATTTATTATAATTGTACCACTTACAATATATTTTTTGATCAACATGCATTGTATCTCTAATTTTTTAAAAATATTCTTTACTAATATTTAATACATCTTTTACAAATATCATAACTAATTATTCATATTTTGATACATGCTCACTATTCCAAATTTTTATTATAGACTTTAAATAAAATATAGGTAGTGTCATGCAAAGAGCTTCCACCATCTTTTCTTCAGTCATCGGATATGGTCTCATAATAATTTCTTGTAATTTTTTATTTATTGTGATAATATGCTTAAAAATTGTTATGTCATTTTTAATTCAGTAGTTGTACAAGTCATTGCATTTCTAGTTGATAATTTCTCTAGCAATAGTACCCATCATTGCTCTTGGAGCTAAATATGTGTGCATCATCTATCATATAAAATTAATAAAAATAAATATCAAATTTAAATAAAATTTTTCATTTAGTTATATTATAGTAAATTAAAATTAGTCATAATATTTTATGAAATTAATATTTATCATATTATTTTTTTGTTATATATTTAAAATATACTGAATAATTAAATATGCGAAATATATATATAGTTTATAATTTAAAATTTAGATTGCAATTTCATGTATTAAGCAAGCAAAGACAATTTTTTAATTTAGATATATAGTACATGCCAAAATTTGGTCATTAATCAACACATTTTTTTTTTCAAGCATTTCATATTTTTCAACCAATTAAATTATCTTTATATAGTACAAAATATTGAGCAATTAATAATTTCAAAAAGCATGCAAAATACCATACAATAATATGGATTTTTTTTAAAGAAAAAAAAACCCTAATGGAACCCTCTGAAAATGAACGCGCATCACTCCCTCCGGATGTTGACAGGGCCACGAAAAAGGTCGAGCGACGATCAGAATTTTTTGATTCAACAGGCTATAAAGATAGTTTGATAAGTAGGGCTGTCATGGAATCATCGATGGAAGAAGTCTTTGATTCACTAGAAATAAACATAGATGCAGGTGATATCCATATTGACAGATTCGAAGCCATTCCTGAGGTTAATTTGTCTGATAATCTCAAAGCTAAGTTATCAACCACATTGGGCAAAGCAGTTATTATGAACCTTCTAGGAAAATCGATCAGATATAAAGCTCTAAACTCCAGAATTCAAGTAATTTGGAGCACCACTGATGTTAGGATGATCGACATAGGGAGGGGCTTCTTCTTGCTACAGTTTATTCATGAGAGGGACTACAAGCGTGCTCTTTACGAAGGTCCTTGGGTAGTGAATGGCACATACTTGCTGGTTCAAAAATGGAATCCCCGCTTTAGAGTCACTGGTGGAACAATTAAGCATACCACCGTCTGGATCCGCCTGTCAGAGCTCCCCCTCCACTATTACTCAAGCAATGTCCTAACTGCCATAGCTGAAGCAATAGGACCAGTTGCCAAGATCGACCACAACACAAGTGACTTGAGCAGAGGAAAGTTTGCTACATTTGCAGTCTCTGTTGATCTTAGTAAGCCCCAGGTTTCTCTAATAAGGGTAGATGGAGAAATTCAATGTGTTGAGTACGAAAACTTGCCGGAAATCTGCTTCCATTATGAAAGATTCGGGCATTTTGATCCTTACTGCCCCCACAAAAATAAGAGTGATACTACTGGACAATATCAGTCACTTGAAATAGTGAAAACATCGGCGGACAATCCAAGCCAGTTCGGCGCGTGGATGGTGGTGGAGAAATGACAACAAAGGTGAAACGTGAATGCGCCAATTCAAGAAAGACTCCCGTATTCAAAGGGACTGGGTCCAGATTTGCTGCATTAATTGATGATGATGGAGAAGAACATGGAAATCAATTAGTAGACAAAGAAAATTGGCCCCCACAAGACATTATCCCAGAGAATAATCAAACAAAAGAAAGCAATGGGACCTTGGAAACACGTGGGACCAAGAAAGCTAGCACAAGTGGAAGAAGAGGTATTCAAAAAGCAAAATCTTCACGTCGCCATCTCTAAAAGCTAAAAGACATCAATTTAAACAAGACAAAAACAGTTTTGGGAGATTTTTTTGCCTTTAAAAGCAAGCAACAACATGAAGAAAACATAGTGTCCCTACCCACGTCTCTTAATCCTTTGAAGCACTCTGTGATGGGAAAAATTTCAATGGATAAAACTTCTTTTAATACCACTACCCCTGTTGCCGAAGTGGAACAAGCGACATATGAGGTCCACACCTTGGGCCAATTTGAAAGCAGACCACCAGATAGAGTCCACGTAGCCGTTTCTGCAGGCAATGAGGCGATGATCACTGACAACACTAATAAAGGCAATAGAGACAATGCAACAAATGATGATAATGAATACTATTCAGAAGAGGAGGGACCGCTTGATCCCTACCTATGTGAAGACTAATGATCATCATCAGGTCCCATTCTATCCTTTTTATTTATCTCATGTACAAGAAAAATTCACTTTACCGACGAAAATTCGCGACGGAATTGAGTGAATTTCCGTAGGGAAATAAAATTGCCGACGGAATTTAGCGACGGAAAATGGCGAAGGAGATCCGGTTGTAGGCACTTTTTCCGACGGAAATCTAAAATTACCGACGGAATTATATTTTCCGTCCGCAATTTTACCGACGGAAATAATTATATTCTCCGTCGGCAATTGTACCGACGGAATTATAAATCCGTAGGCAAATTTAACGAGGTAATACATTTCCGTCGGTAAATTTGCCTACTGCTAAAAAAGTTACGACGGAATTAACCGTTACTGTTCCGTCACTAAAAATATTATATATTTTTGAGAAAATTTTCAAATTAGCAGGTAATCGGAATTAGTCAATCCCATTCCTAACAGGTATATTTCCAAGAATACCATATGAAAGATGTCAATTGGCATGCCTGTTTTCTTGCATGAGGAACAAAACTCCTATGGTTTCTCATTTTACATTCCCTAGACAATTCTTTGCAGCATTATGCATACAAATTTAAAAAATAGTGCAAACATATAAAACTAATTATCACAATCAGCAATAATAGAAAAAAAACTATCATGCATGTTAGGTTTAGTTTCTGCAAGAAGCAATGAGTGGTTGGGCACTTAAACACTAGAATTCACACATTCATCTCACTATTACAACAAAAAGTTACCCACAGCAAGAACAAGTTATCACTAAAAAAATAGACTCAAAATTTGAAGAAGTAAGAAATAAGCAGTTCAACATAAAGCATGTAAAAATGCAGGCAGCAACAAAAGTAATGGCTACGAATGAAAGAAATGAAAGACAGAAGGAGAAAGAAATTAAATATTAAGGAACTCCAAGACATGAAAAATAGAACTCACTCCATTAAATAAGTTGTTCCGCGTTCTGCATATAGAAGTGTGAGAGACCTTTCCTCAACAAATACCTCTGCAAAATATACAACGGATTAATGGAACTCTCAAAAATAAACATTAATGCTTAGAGTATAATAGTGTCTATTCAAGCACTATTTATTTTACACATTTAATTTGAAATTTCTATATAGTTAAACATGAAGTTAGAACAGTTGAGATTGACACAAAACATCATATAAGCATCCTAACTATAACATAATTGGCCCTATATTATTTTTCTATCATAATAATACACGAGAAAATAATTAAACTCAAGACATTTTGATTAAAAAAATTCTGCAATGATATGCTAAGCACTTCCAGGTTACAATGTCTCAGAAATGGCATTGGTGGCAACACAGCTGCTGCTGCTACTACTGCCATCTGTGGAAACCATCCCTACGGTTGTCTGGCCGCTGCCCAATTTGATTCCTACTTGCCCCAAAAAATAGTTGTACATGAACAAATTAATCAATATAGAGAAAGTGAAACAAGTTAACAGCAATAACGAAAATTGATAACAGCGTATTTCAAGAATCACTCCTTTTAGCCACACATTTTAAAAGTTCTCCTTATGACTTAACCTTAAACCCTCACAAACAGAGTTGTGACCAAGATAAAAAATTTCTTTGGAGCATTATATCAAACAATTACACACACAAGAATCCTGAAAAAGAATATGAAAAATTGCAACTGAAGATAATTTTAAAAAATAAGAAAATGTGCATTTATGAATATAAGAATCACACTCTTAACACCAAAAAAGATTTTATCAATACTCAATCAACAAATTGAACTAGTAGATTGGAATGGAAATATTAGAAAATTGCTAATTGGAATATATCATAATTTATGGAAAACTTTCACTTTGGTTGGTATAGGTACCTGCTGAAATTTTAACAGGGTATGGGCCTCATTATTCAAACCCTTAAAGAGTACCTCTCAAAAATCACCAAGACAAGATCCAGTGAAAAACGGATACAAAGAACTCGAGAGAAAAAGGGAAAACAAGAAAGCTGCCATATATATATATATATATATATATATATATATATATATATATATATGCTTATCCATGTATAAACGTCACTTTACACACTCAACTATCGCAGGCCTGCATTGATCCACTAAAAACCCCATTCAATCTGAGCGACTATAATCATGCAATGGAAAACAATTATTGAAATTTGCCATCGCAAGTAACCGGAAAACATCTTGGGAATAGGATTACAACATTTCTTAGAAGTACAAGAACCGAAACAAAGAGTTAAGGTCCTTGAGGAAATGGTAATGTTAGAACAACTTGATGTCGTAGACCCTTAATGGAAGTTAAAATAAATCAAGGCACCACGGACACTAGAAACATTTGGGACTTAGGTGACATGCATCTTTTTTTTTTTTTGGCTTAAGCCCATACAAACTACAGGCACCAGCTTAATAGGTATCTAATTGGTAAAGCAATAAACGCTACAACGCTACAACATTGCCTTTAATAAATAAGGTAGCTTAAACAGTGAGCAGGAATTTAGAGAATTGTAAAGAATTAATATCAAGTTGATCATACACAAGTTCATTAAATATGAAGAAAATCCATGAACTAAAAAACTGAAAGCTAAAGAGCTAAAGAGATCGATCCTTACATAGAAACTTAAGCAGAAATTTTCAACCAGCAGTAATTGATATGCTAAGCACTTCCAGGTTAGAATGTCTCAGAAATGGCGTTGGTGGCAACACAGCTGCTGCTGCTACTACTGCCATCTGTGGAAACCTGCCATTTGTGGAAACCTGCAATCTGTGGAAACCCTAAAGGATCGATGAAATCAGAGTGTGAACAACCCAACCAAGAATAATGTGCACAAATAGAAACCCTAGTTATACAGACAAACCTCTATCCGCTCCTAAGTCTCCATCTTCTAAAGCACAATAAACATTCATTTCAGTTTCAATCACAAACCAGAGTAAAAATAGAAAATAATCAACAATACACTTTTACAGACCTAACCCAAACCCTCTCCATTAAAAAATAAATAACTCAAATCTGCTACTCCATCAACTGAGTAACCTTAATCTAACTGATTTTCCCTAAGAATGATTTAACATAACAAGAGAGAGAGAGCTCAAGAGAGATACATATTGGTAGGTAGATTCGAGAGGGTGAGCTCCGACGAGATCGCTTTTGACACCGTTAAGGTCGAAGCGAAGGGCGTCGTTTTGGATGCCACCGATTTCATGAGCAATTGTCTTTTGAGGAGCTTCCATTGTTCTCTGCTATTTTCCTTCGTCTTCTAGTCCCGTCTGCGGTCTCTTGTTCTTTCTCTTTATTTTCTCTGATCAGTGAGTGACTTTGTGGACAAGCCAAAACGGGAGTGCGAGAGTTCAAAAGGGAAACGACGTCGTTAGTACTGACAATTGGGCCGCATAGAGCTTTTTCCTACTAAATTGGTGAAAAATTCAACCATTTTTTTTTAAGGTAATTAAAGTTTATATTTAACTTACAAACCGCACCCTTTTTCTTTATATGTTACTTTTATTTTTTTTAAATAAAAAAATTATTAATTAAATTTAAATTTAATAATAAATTGTATAATTTTAACTATTTATTAAATTTAGTTAGTTATAAATAAATTAACTTTTATCGAAAAAAATTAAATTATATTTAAAGTTTAAAAATAAAATTTAAATAAAATTTAAAATTTATTTAAAAATGCCTCATAAAAAAGAGGGAGGATCATCTTTATATTGCTTTTTTCTTTTTTAAGTTTTGAATTTCGTGTGTTTGTGAGTGAAATGCAGCATTTATTGTGTGTGTGTGTGTGAAACTTGGGTTTAGGTTTGTTTCTTATTCCTATGATGGATGATGATATGATATAAATGTACAAATTAACTTATAATTTTATTATTTTAATAAATTAACTAATAATTTAATTAATTAAATTACTTAAACTAAAATTTAAAATTTCATGGTTTTAAATTAAAGACAAATAATAAAAATGGGTTTTTAATTTCCCTACGGATTGAAATTTTCCGTAGGGAAATTACCGACGGAAAGTTATTCCGTAGGTAATTTACCTACGGTATTATTGTTCCGTAGGAAATTACCGACGGAAACATATTCCGTCGATAATTTCCCTACGGAATCATTATTCCGTCGGTAAATTTCGTGTACAATTTAGCCGAGAAATATTGGCGCCAAATTTACTACGGATTTTTACAAATCCGTCGCTAATTTTCCGTCGGTAAATTTAGGCGGCAAATTTCCCACCATTATTTACGACGGAATTTTTATTCCGTCGCAAAATATATATTTTCAGACATTTTTCCCTACGGAAAACATTTGTCCGTCGGGGAATTTCCTACGGAATATTTTTCGTCGGTATTTAAGAATTTTCTTGTAGCCGTTTCTGCAGGCAATGAGGCGATGATCACTGACAACACTAATAAAGGCAATAGAGACAATGCAACAAATGATGATAATGAATACTATTCAGAAGAGGAGGGACCGCTTGATCCCTAACCTATGTGAAGACTAATGATCATCATCAGGTCCCCATTCTATCCTTTTTATTTATCTCATGTCAATTTTCATTTGGAATTCCCAAGGAGCCAAGAACTCCTCTTTCTTGAGAACTTTGAATTGTTTTCTTAGAACTTATAATCCTAAGATGGTTGTGTTACTTGAACCTCAAATTAGTAGCCTTACTGCTGATAAATGTATCTCGAAAATTGGGTTCCCTCGATCCCACAGAATTGATGCCATGGGATTTAGTAGAGGCATATGGATTTTATGGCTAGAAGAATGGTCAGTAGAAATATTGGTCAATAATCTGCAGTTTGTCCATATGAGCATATATGAAAATAACAAATTCTTATTCTATTTCACTACTATTTATGCTCACCTGGTGGCTTCTATCCGTAGTAAACTTTGGCCTCTTTTAAATCAGATTAACCTTTGCACTGAGGCACCTTGGATGATGATGGGCAACTTTAATTCTCTCTTATATGTACATGAGCGACAGGGGGGTTCTCCTAATAGAACTAGAGTCTGTAAACCTTTCTTGGATTGGTTCAGCTCTTCCAACCTGGTTGACTTGGGTTATAGGGGTCCTGAATTCACTTGGAGAAGGGGTAATCTTCATGAAGATTAGGCCAAGGCATCTGTAATAATGCATGGAGTGCTCAATACCCTGAAGCCTCTATTTTACACCTTACAAGAATCTCTGACCATAGACCCCTTCTTTTAAAAGTTAATGATACACAGACACTGACAATTAATCGGCCTTTTAGATTCCTCCAGGCATGGTTAACTCACTCTAGTTTTCAGGAATTTGTCCGTTCAAATTGGAGAGTTGATGTGAATCTTTTTCATCAAAAGAGAGTGCTTCTAGCACGCATTGCTGGTGTTTAGAAGGCCCTTACTCGAAAACATTCCCTTCGCCTGGAAAATCTAGAAGTTGAGCTGAAATCTGATCTTGAGCACGTGCTCTTCCGTGAAGAACTTATTTGGCTCCAGAAATCAAGGAGCGAATGGATTCAGTATGGTGATAAAAACACTTCTTTCTTCCATCAAAGAACCATCTGTCGAAGGAAGAGGAATTGGATCGAATACCTTCAGAACTCTAATGGCATCTGGATTAATGACCCTTCCCTCTTGTGTAATATGGCCATGAACTTCTTTTCGGACCTTTACTCTGAGGAATGCCTCAACCATCCACTGTATAATATCAACGGCCAATTCCCTTCCCTCGGTGAACAGATTGCGGTGCTGAATGGTGATTTTTCTTATGATGAAATTCGAAGAGCTCTTTTTGACATGAAACCTTGGAAGTCTCTAGGAATTGATGGGATCCACGTTGGCTTCTATCAATCTCAATGGCATGTAGTAGGTAATGATGTCTGCAAGGAAGTGGCAAGGATTCTCAAAGGTGGCAAGATAGATAGCTAGATAAATAAGACTCTTCTTTCTCTTATCCCAAAAGCGGATGTTCCTAAGAATGTAACTCATTTTAGACCAATAGCTCTTTGTACCGTGCTTTACAAACTAGTCACTAAAACTATTGCTAATAGACTTAAAAATCTCATGCTTACTCTGATTAGCCCTACTCAGACTAACTTTGTTCCAGGGCACCATATAACTGAGAACATTATTATTACCCAAGAAGTCATCCACACCATGCAATTTAAGAAAGAAAAAAAAGGTTTTATGGTCATCAAAGTAGACCTGGAAAAAGCTTATGATTGAATTAGTTGGGCCTTTCTTAAGGACACTTTGATGGATGCTGGATTTCCTCCTACTCTGATAGCTATCATCATGGATTATGTCTCTGCTTCCTCCACGCATTTACTATGGAATAGAAGCAAATCTGATTCCTTTACCCCCTCTCGAGGTCTCAGACAATGGTGCTTTTTCTCCCTTTATTTGTTCGTGCTCTGTATGAAAAGACTAAGCCAAGGGATTAATCAAGCGGTTCAAAATGGAATCTGGCAGCCTAAGGAGCTGGATAGAGGTGGACCCTTCATTAGTCACCTGTTTTTTGTAGATGAATTAATCCTTTTTGGAAAGGCAGACATTAGTCAGGCACATGCCATTAACAAGATTCTCAAGAATTTTTGTG
Organism: Excoecaria agallocha; assembly: GCA_037975025.1. Lineage (NCBI taxonomy): Eukaryota > Viridiplantae > Streptophyta > Magnoliopsida > Malpighiales > Euphorbiaceae > Excoecaria > Excoecaria agallocha. The sequence goes on from CM075820.1 coordinate 11,579,847, forward strand.
TCAGTTTTGGGCAGAAGGTCAGAATTCAAAAAACTAATGTTTACTACTCCAAGAATGTTACCTCCCAACTTAATAGGGACCTTAATCGCAGTATGGGATTCAAGGAAGTTTCAGACTTGGGGAAGTATCTTGGTATGCCTTTATTGCATACAAGAGTTTCAAAAAAACACTACTCTTATATCTTTGATCGGATGAAAAGCAGAATCACTAGCTGGAATACGTCTCACTTATCTGTAGCGGGTACAATCACTCTCCCCAAATCTGTATTGTCTAGCATGCCTTCCTATGTTATTCAAGCTTCCATAATTCCATCTACTCTCTGTACGGAGTTTGATAAACTCTCCAGGCAATTTGTGTGGGGTGGAATGGTGGATTCTCAAAAACCTGGCCTTGATCCCGTGGAGCATAGTTACTCAACCTAAAACTAGAGGAGGTTTGTCTCTGCGGGACTCTCACACTCTTAATGTTGCTTTTATGATGAAACTAGCTTGGCAGTTGTTTGCCCAGCCGCACCATCTATGGGTTAGAGTCCTTGCTTCCAAATATAAACTCTTGGCTAGGAGTAGTGCTTGCCTTGTTATCCAGAGAAATAGTTATTCAATCTGGAAGGGGATCTGCAATGCCTGGAGTAGTGTTATAGAACACACAATGTGGGCAGTTGGCAATGGAAGGAGAATTAAATTCTGGTTTGATATAGATGGGTCCCTGGCCTTGATCTTCCTCTGTTTCATCTAGCTTCTAAGCCCATTCTAGATGCTTTAATTGACAAGATGGTTGATGCTTTTGCTAATGATGATGTCGGTTGGTGTTGGAATCTCTTTAAGGATTTCTTTGATCACCATGCCCTGTAAAAAATTGCAGCAATATGCCCTCCCATTTCTAACACTGATAAAGACTTAGTGTTTTGGAAGCCTTCTTCCTCAGGAGAATTTACCATTAAATCAGCTTATTCCAGCTTGACTGACAACGACATAACCGAGACAGACCCACTTTGGAATCAAATCTGGAAGTTGAAAGTCTCACAACGGATTAAAACCTTCATCTGGCTGGCCATTAATAATGGCATTATGACAAACTCAGAAAGAAGAAGAAGACATCTCATAGCCATAGACACATGTCCTATCTGTGGCCTTCCTGGGGAAAATGGACTTCATGTCCTCCGAGATTGTTTTGTTGCAAAGCAATTCTGGAGCTTTTGTCTCCCTGCAGATCACCTTCAACTCTTTATGAACCCCGTTTATTTAAAGAACTGGATGAAGATAAATATGGGGAATTCTAATACTGGAATTGAAGGTGTTGATTGGCCCGAGATTTTTGCTATAAGCTGCTGGTACCTATGGAAAAATAGAAATGAGTTCATTTTTCAAAACAAGCATAGACCTATTTTCTTCTTGGTCAGGGACATGATTAACTTCGCCAAAACTTATCAGAGAGTGCTTAATCACACTGATGCTGCTAGAAAAAAGGTTAATGATCCTCCTTTAGCAGTTTAGACCCATCCTTCGGTGAATTTTATCAAACTGAACTCTGATGCTTCGGTCTCTACTGGAGGGGCTGCTACCTGTGGAGGTATCATGAGGAACCACTTGGGTCACTGGTGCTCCGGTTATGTAGTTAATTTGGGAGTCTGCCCTATCCTCTTAGCTAAAACTTGGGGTATCTATTATGGTCTCTATAGGGCAAAGGAGCAGGGCTATACCAACGTGATGGTTGAAAGTGACAACAAATTGGCTATCGATATGATATGTGAGAATTGCACTATCAACGCTTCTTGCATCTCTCTGGTTAATCGCATTCACATCCTATCCAAGGAGTTCCATGTGATTTCCTTCCACCACATTCATCGAGAGGCTAACTTCGTTGTAGATTACCTCACTCACCTTGGCTATAGGGTACCTCCAGGTTACCATGCTTTTCATTCCCCTCCTCAGGGGATGGGTATTTGGTTATGCCATGACTCAATAGGAGTCGATTATAGTTGCTAGTTTGTTTTGTTATGAGCTTACTCACCTTCATCTACCAAAAAAAAATATGTATTTTTTCACCCAATCGTCATCAAATAATTAATATATATATTTGAAAAAAAATGTGCAATACACGATATGTATATAATATTATTATTATATGTTGTAATTAAATTACTTTTTTCATCTCAAATATTAATTATTTAATTATAAATCTTTTTACTTATTCCTCACCAATACAATATATTATTATATTGAAAAAAAGGGTTAATTATAAAAAAAAAAGTTTCAACTATAGGGTACCTTATAATGTTGGACCCCATTTTCAAAATCTTACAGTGTCAACTCCCAACTTTAACTTCTCTTTCAATTGAGGGATTCTGTCGCTATTCTGTCTTTCTTTCGTCACTATTCTATTGCTATTCCGTTATTTTCCTTTCAATAGTGACGGAATAGCGACAAAGCCCCTTAATTGAAAGGCAAGTCGAAGTTGGAAGTTAAAATTCACTACAAGAAAATTAAGAAATAGCAACGGAAATTAGCAACCGAATTCTTTGAATTTCCGTTGCTAATAAAAATTAGCAACGGAACATTCGGTTGCAGATTTGACGGTTGCTATTTTTTAGCAACGAAATTGTTTCCGTTGCTAAATTTAGCAACGGAATTGGAATTTTCGTTGCTATTTTTACCAACCGAATAGAAATTCGGTTGCTATCAAAATTAATTTTCGTTGCTATATTTAGCAATGGAATAGAATTCCGTTGCTATTTATAGCAACCGAAATCAATATCGGTTGCTATTTCTACCAACCGAATTAAAGTTTCCGTTGCTAAATTCGGCAAGTATTAAAAAAAACTTGCGACGAAATTTTCGTCACTATTCCGTCACTAAATTATTGTTGATTTTTTCCACACAATTTACTTTCGAAGTTAGAAAATCAATATTTATGCACCTGCAATCTTCCATTGCTGCACTTAAATACAAACATGATAAGAAAGAAATAAAATTTGACATAAAAGGTGATACTGCTTCTATTATATAGCGTATATAATCATATTTCTGTTAACAGATGCATGCATACATGCACATTTTTCTCAATAACCCCCTATTAATCTCTAGGAAATTATCTGTCAAAACATACATCCTTTGGTACTTGTTGTCAAAAGATATAAGTTTCCCTTTTTCAAACATCCAGAAGTTCCAATGTGCATGAAAATACCAACTCCAATATATCCATAGAAGAAACTTTTATGACAAAATAGTAAACTTTCAAGATCATGCTCTGCAGCACCAGCTTTTGTAGAAACCTTTGCAGAAACCACTTTACGATATGAATTCATCTGCTCGTCCAACTGAGCTTCAAATTTCCTGGCCTGCAATAATAGATTCAGAGATTAGTTGCTTGGACTAAGCTAGATTTAGTTGAAATTTAACTGAGAATCATTGCTTCCAACCAGCTGTTCTAAGAGAGAGACGCCTCTAGAAATAAAAGTTCTATTCACACACTTACTTAAGAAGTGTGGTTTTGCCTCATCAATTATAAGTGGTTAGTGGAGCTTTACTCATAAAAGAGCAGTACGTTTGGTAGATCACAGAGAAAAAAAATTCCCAAAAGCAACGAAAATTTAAATTGGTTATATAGTAAACTCCTATCACTGTATTAATTTTTTTAACTTTTTTGCAATCATTGAAGCTAAGAACCAGAGCCAGTATCAGGGATTAGATTTTAAGCACAGGAATTACATCATAAGCTTACAATATGTGTTAATATTGGAGCACAGCAAGCAAAAAGAATTAAAAAAAATGGTAAAAGATAGAACCCATACGTAACTGCTGCTGTGTTAGGAGCAGGTGCTGATCTCGCACTCTCTGAAGTCCTGTAAAAACATATTTAACAATATGTGACAGCAACATAACAGATGCTAAAATTTTCAGGTGAAAAAGCAACATAACATATTGTAAAACCAAAACTCTGCCGACACGAAAACAGAACTTCTCAACTTCCATTCAACTAATCTCTTTGAAATTGATATTAATCTAATTAACATATCTTAAGAAATTCTTTGCTGGAGAATTTATTTCAGTAATTAGGCTTAATGAGAGCGAAACTCAGCTACTTATCAAAATTAGATATTACTAGTTAATTATATCCTTAAAATCTTGTCTTAATTAAATTTATCATTATTCGATTAGATCCACACCATCTTTAAAAAATTAAAATTGAAATGAATAAATTCTTAAAAAATAAAATTAAAGTCTAATAACCTAATTGAGATATTAGATTAAAGTGGAGATGAATAAAATTCAAGTTTCTAATAAATCTCTTTTTGCAAGTGCAATATAAACCACCAAAGCACATATAGGAAAAAAACTCCACCCACAGCAAGACACAAAGTAAATGGCAATACCTGTCCCATTGGGAGTCAGATTTTTGAAAGAAGCCCTTATGCTCACACATTGACTTCAGCTGTAAGCAGCATTAAACAAATAACCAGATCAAAATCTTGTGCCAAATTGAACATAAAATAGGCAGAAAACACATTCTCGTGATGCATATATCTTTCTTGACATGCAGAAACATAGAACAAGACAGTACATGATCGCTAAAATAAATAGCAATCACTTAGTTACTTGAATTTACTAGTTGACATGAATCAACATCTCCACGAGTGCAAATATTTATATTGAAAACAATACAAGTGATTTATCTATCAAGTTATTAATTCTATGAGCTTCTTGACTAAAGAATAGCTAAAATGGCATAATCTTTGGAGTTAAATTATTATATTCGATAACTGACGCAAAGAAGGGAAATAGTACTGATCCTCTACTCAAAGGACACAATTAAAAGCAATAAGCAATTGTTCAACTGAACAGCTGCTTAACCAAATGAGTTTTCATTCGAAGAATATTCCTTTTTCATCCTCAGTTACAGAGAATCATAGGGGCATTATTTCAGTTTTCAACGACTTTCTTCCCACTGGTCAATGAAAAATGTAAATAAAATCCAGTATTGAAATCCTCACCTGATGCAAGCAAAGAGGAGAAGCAACAATCATAGCTGTGGAATAAGAATCACTGCATGGCTTCATGCTTCCTTCAATGAGTGACCAGCACTAGATCCACTGCACAAGTACACATGGCCACATAAATCAAATGTGTAATATACTAAAAAGAAGGAATCGGTAAATCATTTTTGCACTTTTGGCTTTTGATTTAGTGACTAAAAAAACAACAAAATCAAAACAGATTATTAAAATGATTTCCCAATTTAATTTCAAAATAAAAGTAAAACTAAAAAGGAATAAAGAGAAACGGTAGAAAGGCATACAGGATCAGCAAATAAATTGAACAAAGTGAATTCATAACACCCAAATTTAATTAACTCCATCATCATACATACACATACACAAAGAAACTAAACTAAAACAGCTATTATATATATATATATATATATATGCAAATTAAACTAATACTCACCTCATGGAACAGTGAAGCTGTGTAGTCAACTAGTTATTTACAGTAATTAAATCGATTACAACCATTATTACACTACTTATTAGAGGGTCATCTAAAATGGATAACTAGCAAGCAAAACGGTTATTTACAGCAATCAAAACTACCTAACCATATATTCTACTAGTCTTGCAGCTTTCTCATTTGATGCTTTGGGGTCCTTTTCAAAATTCAAATGGCCACGAGATGATTGTCTCCTGTCATTTTTAGCAAAGATGATTCCATAACAACCAATTATTTCATCACCTCTCAATGGAATTTACACAATACATGCACAACAACAATAACAAAACAAAAGGCAACCAACAATAATTTGATCCGCCTATGGAATATCTCAAGTTGCTGGGTCAGCAATAATTTAATCCTTTTATTGCAAAAATTAGGAAAAACAGTACAGCAATGCAAATCCCATTTACCACAAACACATAACAAGTAGTGAAATATTACCTTCGGGTATATCCGCAGCAATCACAACTATCTCAGCCAATAACCATAGAGAAAACTTTACATGTTTTGGATACTCGTACTTATAAAGCTTCGACAGATGCTTTCCTATGGAAAAAAATTATATATATATATATAAATTAAATGATGCTACTTTGCAGTACCATTAATGATTAGAGATAAGTAATTCAAGGTGCGCACGCGTGTGTATTATCTAATTTTTAGAAATCACATGTACAGGTCTAAGACCAATGAAATCACATCCACAATACAAGATAATTCCTATTTGATTACTCCAAACCAAAACCACATGTACAGGTCTAAGACCAATGAAATCAAAGACAAAAGTGAATGAGAAGATAAGCAAATTCAGTAATAAAAGAAACAATTAAAATTATTACCCCAGGAACATATGGCCTAATTTCTGGAGGAGCCCACTCATCTGGAACTTTCATATATTTATCAAAGTCTTCAAACATGTGGACTGCAAAAATGTGTGCTCTGTCCAACTTGTAACAATTCAAGGCACACCATTGTAGAAAAGTCTAAATTGTATGAGCAAATGAGCAATTTCTTCAGATAATGCTGCATCCAAAATGCACAGAAGGAGAAACAAGTTGTCAATTTTTTGATTTAGTTCAAAAGGAAATTTATAAGGAAAGATTAAAAAAAAAACTGTTATACAAACCATATAGAAAAACTTCTACTTAATAACTCCACTGTATTGTACACATGAAGCAATAAATAAGCAACGAGCTTTTCAACTTGCATTATTACCTGTTGTTCTGTCATTTGAAGAACCTGCCTCGCCATGTAGTCATGCGGTTCAATCTGCACATCAAGGATCAATGGTCAGAAAAATCAATGACTGTTAAAATTAACAAACTTACTTTGGAAATCAATGACTATAGAAGCTTCAAGATAAACTATATTAAAAGATACAGAATTAAGTATAAAATAAACCAACAATTTTGACAGCATTGGATCTCTCCAACTGAAACCTGGACTAGTCAACTTCAACCAGCTTACACTTGAATAAATGCAGCCATAAATATGATCAAAGAGGGGAAAGGAGAAGAAAAAGAAGTGACTTTATCAAAGTAACTATGACAAACAGCCTCATTTGAACACGAGTCCATGGCTTTAGAAAGTATTCATCATTTAGGGATTTTTATATCGTCAATAATCTGTAGTAAATACAAATGCTATTGTTATATGACTTAAAATTGAAGTTTAAAAGTGGGAATGTACAGCACTGGAATTCAAGCAAGCAAAAGAAACTATGTTTATACATGTGTGCAGACACTGGAGACATGCACATATATAACAGAATCCTACTGTTTTTAAAAATTAATTTGTGGCAGTAAGTTATTAGTAAACTCCTAAAGCTCTCATATATATATATATATAAACTCCTAAAGCTCTCATATATATATTCATAAATAACTCCTTATGTGCACTTACACATCTGCATTAAAGTAAATTTTGTTGCAGCACAAGCATGTGAAATACCTCTGTGGTTCTGATCATCACTAATTAAGCAGACAAGACGACAGTTTCAGCACCTAGAACCAGCCAAGAGTAAACCAAAATAAGCACAAAAATGCTACTTAATCCCACGGAAATTATAGTCAATATAGAAATTGAACTTTCAATTATTTGCACTTGCTTACTGCAATAAGCTTTCCAGCATTTTCATGCCCTTTTCCTAAGAGTGCAAACCACTACACTTCATGAATAACAGCACATATATTAGAATTCTACTAACTGTTGTAGCAATCTTTGCTAAATTACAAGGTTGATAGTGAGATGGAAAATAAAAGATTTCGGAAAGGAGAATTGCCCTTCTAGATTCTCTTAGACTCTTACTGAAGAATGTGAACAATACTGACCTCACTCATAACATTTTTTTTAATTTGGACATCCTGATTTAAAGTTAAGGTTTAATACTAAGTGGTGGTTGGAGGAAATTTGCAGGAGAAAATCATTTGCAAGTTGGTGATGTTTGCGCCTTTGAACTGATCAGTAATCACAGTACTGAAACTGAATTGAAAGTTGTAATCTTTAGGGACACTAAAGATGCAAACAGCAGCTCATCACTTGGTCACTCTTCTTTCGATCGGTGTCTTGCAGGAAATTCTAAGAATTTGAAACATAAAGCTCCAAAAAAATTTAGTTCAATAACAATTTGAGCTAAGTGATCTTCGAAAAATTCTATTCTCAGAGTTCCCATTTCCAATGATACATAAGCTAAAAAGCAGCAAATCTCTTTCCATCTCTCCGTCAGATGAAAATCTTATCCTTGATTCAGTTTTTTATTCTAATAAAAATAAATTTTAATACCAAAGCAAGCTTAATAAAGTAGAACTCACTCAGTGCTTGGTTAATTGCATTCAGGTAATAGAAAGCAGTCGATAGAAGAAGAAAGGAGCAGCAGCTAATGTGTTTGAAAGCCGTCATCTTCAAGCAGTAATTACATCAATTCTCAAATGCGATTCTGTGGTGAGGATCTGTTACAATAATAAGGCAAATCAGATAACCTTATTGCTGCGTTTTAGGGATTCACAGAAACATGAACACACATATATACATAAGGAAAGAAAAATGATAAATGTAAATAAATCTGACCGTAATTAGTTAAAAAAGATCTAGATTAACAGCAAAGCAAAGCGGAGAACTTCAAGAACAGATCGAAGGGAATGAAATTAAATACATACCTTGAGTCGCAAAGAGAGTGAAATATGAGTGAAGCAGAACGGAAATCGTTGGCCGGCGACTGTTGCTATAAAGATCGGAGGCAGAGTGCACAGCGGCAGTGGAGAGAAAATAGGGTACTTCGTTTGTGGGCTAGGGCAAAAAATGAAAACTGAAAGTGAAAGAAAACTAGAGAAGGGTTACACACATATCACACAATTTATATTTCCCATGTTATAAGTTTCAATAATAATTAATTAATCTTTCTATATCTAAAATGGATATGGTAAAAAAGTTGTAATAAAAAATTACTTCATAGCCATAATAAATACAATTTCTTAATATATGTAAAGAATAAAAGTCAACAAAAATTATAAAATGGATACATTATATTTTTTATAGTTAACCTACATAAATTATTTATTGAATAAAAAATTTAATTAAGTTAGAAATTGGTATTTTTTGTAATTACCTCGACACTGGGTTAGCCGTAAACAATACATTCCGATGGTGAATAGTATTTCCGGCTTGTAAATCGGACCCGAAAGTGAAAATTATTTTATTTGACCTTCGGAAAGTAGTGGTCATGGTGAGTCCGGGGTTGAAATTTGAAGTGAAATTGAGGTCATATGGGCCTCTGAAAGTCAAAAATAAGAAAAAGATGGCGAGTCTATTTCCTTTCTAAGAAGAGTTGACCAACTTTGACCTAATTTTTAAAAATAGCAAATGAACTCTAAAAATTGCCAGATTTTGCAGATCTTCATGAAATTTCATGTATATTATTTTGGTGTAAAAAAATAAAATTTTCGGTGATATCGGCAGTTGTTAAATTGGACCGATTCGATTTAATCGGACCAGTAACGGACTCCGATTGAGCCAAAATTTTGTGTACTACCTATTTTTGATATTCTAAGAATGATAGAATCAAAATTGGAGTGATTTAGAGTGAGAAAAGGAGGAAAATTATTTAAGGCCTTGAATTAGGTTGTTAATGGGCTTTGGTTTATTAATTAGGCCCAATAGCCTAATCCAAGCCCATTACAGCTTGAGAGACCAGATATAAGAGGAGATTTCTGGAAGGGACCAGTAGCTTCATCTTCCTCTCCACCTCCTCTCTTTGGCCGAACCAAGCTCCACCATTTTTGCTTGAGTTTTCTCTCCTCCTCTCTCCATCTCTCACCAAATTCAACCTTAGGATAGTAATTTCCACCTCTCTAGTTGAGCTTAGTACCCTCCTCTCTTCAAAAAAAGGAAGAAAAGCAAAGGAATTAGGGTTTCATTTGAGGTAAGTGAAACCAATGGGTTAAAATTCTTTCTAAGGTGCCTACTAGTATTTTTGGGTGTCTAGATTTCATTTTTTATGTCAATTTTAGCATTTGAGGTCAAAAAATTAGGGTTTTGATGTGTTTTTGTTTCGGCCTCCATAGGTACCCAAGGTGAAGTGCAAGCTTCCAAAGCTAAAGGCAAGGAAAATGAAGTTTAGGCAACCTAAAGCAAGGAAGAAAGGTTAGTGACTAACAAATCTTAGTATTTCCTTTGATTTTAATTAAGTAATCTTTATGTAACTTAGGGTAAATGTGAGAAAATGGTGTTTAATTGAAATTGATCTTAGATTAGTGTAATTAGACCTTGAATAAGTGTGTTTAAATGCTTAAATGAATTGCTAAATGGATGTATGGTATAGTTACTATGTTGGCCGAATGGAACCCTAAGGAAAACTAAGGTGTATTTGATGGATTTTGATGAAATTAAGCTTTAAAATCATAGTAGAAATGAAATAACATACCTAAGAATTTTTATGGAATTTATAGAAATTTAATAAATATTTTGGAGACAAAATTCTAATTATGTAAGTAAGGAATTTAATGAATTAATGTGAAATAATGTGCAAATTGATGAGAAAGTGAGTAATTTTGATGGATCATGGTAAAATAATCTATAAATTATGAAAAAGGATTGAAGAGATTAATTAATGAGTAAAGCAAGCATAATTAAGTAATGAAATAATAAGAAATTAAAGATTTAGTTGAAATTTTAGTGAATTATGCCCTTAGAAATAGTCTGGCAGTAAAAGCCTAGCTCAGGATATAATTGGCTAGCCATAGGGACATCTATTCCGCGGTGCAAGTCATGGCGACTTGCTTTGCTATGGTAGGATCATTGATCTCCATAGTTTCTGTCTGTATCTGATAAATGTTCTGTGAAAAAATGGTCTTTGAGATCATTTTTCAGTCTGTATGTGGCCCATGGGGTCTACGTCCCGAGTATCTGATCTGAGAATTTCTGTCGATACTGTACTAGGGGCATGAAAGTGAAAATAAGTCAAAAGAAAGATAAAAATGAAGTTTTAAGTGGAAAAATGACTTAAATGAAAGAAAATAAAAGTTTAAGGGCAAAATGGTAATTTTGCCAAAGTGGGTAATTAATAAGTAAGAATTAAATTATAAGGGCAAAATGGTAATTTTGAAGTTCTAACAGTAACAAAAGATAAAGTTCCAAGATATAGGGACTAAAATGTAATTTTACCCAAAAATGATAAAAATAAAGAATAAATGATTAATGGGTGAAATTGTACAAAGAAAATAAAAATAAATGACTATAATGGCAAAATTGTAATTTTTGAGGCAAAAAATGTAATTTTGAAATTTAGTAAAATTTTAAGGACTAAATTGAAAATTTGCCAAAAGTTAAGAAATAAATAAGAATGAGTGTAATTAGTATAGCAAAAACTGTTTCCCCCTTGGTTTTTGAGCAAATATGTTAAATTGTTTTTGTTTAAGAATTTAATTATATATTCGCGATATAATAAGATAAAAATAAAATTTGTTAAAGAAAGTATTAGGATTGTTAGTCACCACTGGGCATAGTTTATGCTCAGCACGTAGCTGTTACTGCGTCCAAGTACCGAAGGAGCGGAGCATTAATGCACTTTTGGGAAGAGAGCCATTGTATTAAATAGTTAGAAATATTTCTTCTAGCATGTATATAACAGATAATATGTATACTCTTGTAAGTTTTGTAATTGAGAATGACTCTGGTATGTAGCAGTTATGTATGTATATAAATTGTGCCTTGATGTGACGATTGAATATGGTTATGCATGACTTAAACCGTTGGTTTTGAGTTGGTTGGGCGAGATGTTGTTTTTAGAAGTGTTGTGCCTCTGAGAGGCTGTGATTTGTCTGGTTTTTTTAGGGGCTAGTTAGAAATACAGCCGTCGTAATGCCGAAATCTTTAATAAATGAATTGTAACTCAGGACCGTTATAGGTTATCGAGCACCTAAGCTAAGATTACAATATTAAGCTTTATTGTTAATTAAAGGTTAATGGAAAAGAGAGAAAATTTTGAAAAAAAAAATTTACCGATTTGCGTGCACCATTTAGTTAAGTCGGAGTGATAAGGGTGTTACAATTTTATTGGTATCAGAGCAAAGGTTTAGGCGGTTCTAAGATCGGAGTGGGTATAAATTGATTTATTTGTATATATATGCCAAATATTTTGGACAGTAAGTGCTTTGAAACTAATGTGCAATTGCTCCTTTTGTTTTATAGTAAAAAGATGTCTGCCGAGCAAGGGCAGCAAGCATCTAAAAGCAAGAGTGAGGCATCAAGCAGTGTTGGGCAACAAGAGGCCCCACAACAAAATCCTCCTCCTTTGGCACCGCCTCCATTTCCCCAACCGGATTTCCTTGACTTGATGGCTGACTACATTCAGCAGCAACTGCAGGCAGCTCTAGCTCCGATGCAGCCTCAGCCGACAGTAGTACAGGTTCAGCCAGCTCCACCTAGGCGGAGACCTATTCTGGAACAATTAAAAAGACTGGGGCGGAAGACTTTGCTGGAAGAGAACCATTGACACCTTCAGTGGCTGAAGAATGGTTATATAAGATAAAAAGGTTGTTTGAGATAACTCACAGTCCATTGGAAGAAAAATTTGAAGGAGTTATGGCATTACTTCAGGGTCCTGTATTCATCTGGTGGGATTCAGTTAGAAGACATACTCCTGCAGATCAGTTGAGTTGGGAGTACTTTGTGGACCAGTTTGAAAAGAAGTATATTGGGTTTGAATATAAATCCACCATGCAAGAGGCTTTTTGGAGGTTAAAACAGGGAAATAAAATAGTAGCAGAGTATGAACGAGAGTTTGAGCGTCTGAGTGCCTACTTGGATGAAGGCCAAGCTACAAAAGAGAAATTGTGTTACAGATTTGAGAGAGGCCTGCATACCGAGCTCAAACAGATTATTGGAGCTCAGAAGTATCCTACCCTACGCGACATGGTTGAAGCAGCTATCAAATTAGAAACTACATAGGCTGAGCAGGCTGAAAGGCAGTCCTGGTTTCAACAAAAGAGGAAACAAGGGCAGTTCAGTGGCAGAGGAAAGAAAGCAAAGGGATCTCAGGTACAGTCACCGGCAGCAGCAGGCTGAGGTCAGGAAGGTGCATCTCGAGGTAGAGCTCTAGCTGTTAGTACACCTCGGGATGGAGACAGTGGTTTCGCAGTGACTTGTGAGCACTGTGGTAAGACCCACCCTTGAGAGTGTAGATTTTTGATAGGAGATGTGGGTCCAGAGAGCATCAGATCAAAAACTGTCCTGCCATGCAGACTGCCTCAGTTACTTCACCGGCATCAGGTACAGGATCTTCTGCACCGAGGGGTCGGGGTAGGGGAGCTACCCCTAACACTTCAACCTCCAGGCTGGTTGGACAGACATCACAGGGTCAGAGGAGAGCATCGGGTCAGACTTATGCTGTCAGAGCTCGTGAAGATGAGGATGCTCCAGATGTGATAGTAGATAAATTTTTCTTGCTGTGTGATTCAGTACATGCATTGATTGATCCTGGTTCCACACACTCCTACATTAGCACTGCATTAGCACGGGGTAAAGGGATGACAGAGGCATGCTTAGACCAGGACATCTTGGTGAATAATCCTCTAAGACATAGTGTAGTGGTAGATAAGGTGTACAGACAGTGTCCTATTAGTGTCCAGGGACATATCTTCCTGGCAAACCTGATTGCTTTACCTTTTCGCGAGTTCGACGTGATTCTTGGGATGGATTGGTTATCCGCCCATCAAGCGACGGTCGATTGTAGAAGGAAGAGAGTCACCTTAAAACTTAGTGATGATTGGGAGATTACAGTAGTAGGTATGAGAACTGACTTTCTATCTGATGTGATATCTGCCACTGCTGCTAAAAAGTTGATTAGAAAAGGATGTGTGGCTTACATGTGTTATGCAGTGGAAGCAAAGAAAGTCAATCCAAAGATGTCAGAAGTACCTACTGTCAGAGAGTTCCAGGATGTCTTTCCTGATGAGTTGCCAGGCTTGCCGCCTGACAGGGAGGTAGAGTTTTCCATTGATGTTGCTCCAGGTACTGCACCTATTTCTATTGCTCCCTATAGGATGGCACCTGCAGAGTTAAAGGAATTAAAAATTCAGCTACAAGAACTATTAGACAAGGGATTTTATCAGGCCTAGTGTTTCTCCTTGGGGAGCGCTAGTCCTGTTTGTAAGGAAGAAAGATGGCACGCTCAAGTTATGCAATGATTATAGGCAATTAAATAAAGTTACTATTAAGAACAAGTATCCTCTCCCTCGCATTGAAGATTTGTTTGATCAGCTTAAGGGAGCAGGTGTCTTCTCAAAAATTGACCTGAGATCGAGCTACTATCAAATGAAAGTTAAAGAAGCAGATGTGCCAAAAACTGCTTTTCGTACCAGGTATGGCCACTATGAGTTTTTAGTCATGCCTTTTGGGCTTACAAATGTACCAGCCGCCTTTATGAACTTGATGAATAGGGTTTTTCACCCCTATTTGGACCAGTTTGTGGTGGTTTTTATTGACGATATTTTGGTTTATTCCAAGATGCCAGAAGAGCATGATAAGCATCTGAGGATGGTTCTACAGGTTCTGAGAGAAAAACATTTATATGCTAAGTTCAGTAAATGTGACTTTTGGTTAAATTAAGTATCCTTTCTGGGCCACGTGATCTCATCAAAAGGCAATAAAGTAGATCCTTCAAAGATTGACGCGATTCTCCAATGGAATCACCTAAAAATGTCACTAAAGTGAGGAGTTTTTTGGGTTTAGCCGGGTACTACAGGAGATTTATCAAAGGTTTCTCTACTATTACAATACCTTTAACCCGGTTACTACAGAAGAATACCAGATTTGTGTGGACTGATGCTTGCCAAGAGTGCTTTGAAAGACTTAAAAGTATGTTAACGGAAGCTCTAATTCTTACTCAACCTAAGTCGGATAAAGATTTTGTGATTTATAGTGATGCATTCAGAAATGAATTAGGCTGCATTCTGATGCAAGAAGGTAAGGTGATTGCATATGCCTCTCGACAGCTCAAAATATTCAGATCATAAGAGTTTGAAATATCTGCTTACCCAGAAAGAGCTCAATCTTAGACAAAGATGCTGGATGGAGTTGATTAAAGATTATGATTGCTACATCGACTACCACCCAGGAAAAGTCAATGTAGTAGGCGATGCACTTAGCAGGAAATTTATGTCAGGTGATGTTAATACCCTTAAGTAATCAGTATAGGTAATTAATTTGCATTAGTAACCGATTGTTTTGTTTGCAGCTCTCCGAGCTATGAATGTCCGTTTAAGTTTAGCTTCAGATGGAGCCCTGGTAGCTGAATTGCAAATAAAGCCTGACTTTGTGCATCAAGTTAAGACTGTTCAAAAAGAAGATGATCGGTTAATGAGTATTAAGAACAAACTTCAAAATGGTAGTGTGGAGAACTACTCCTTAAGTGAAGATGGAAGCCTCTATTTTAAGCAAAGGCTTTGTGTTCCAAACCAAAAAGAGTTGAAGAAAAGTATTTTAACTGAAGCACACCATAGCAGCTATGCCATGCACCCAGGAAGTAATAAAATGTATCAGGACTTGAAAGCTTTCTATTGGTGGCCAGGTATGAAGCGGGATGTAACCGAATTTGTAAGCAAGTGTCTGATATGTCAGCAAGTAAAAGCTGAGCACCAGGTCCCTTCAGGATTGCTACATCCTTTGCTAGTGCCGGAATGGAAATGGGATCGAGTAACTATGGATTTTGTGACAGGCTTGCCTTTAACTCAGAAGAAACATGACGCCATCTGGGTGATTATAGATCGACTTACCAAGTCTGCTCACTTTTTGCCAGTACGGATGGACTATCCACTGTCAAAATTGGCGGAACTGTACATTAATGAGATAGTGAGGTTACATGGAGTACCATCTTCTATTATCTCTGATAGGAATCCTAGATTTACTTCTCGTTTCTGGCATAGTTTTCAAGATGCTTTGGGTACGAGGCTTCACTTTAGTACGGCCTTTCACCCTTAGATAGATGGCCAGTCCAAGAGAGTAATCCAAATTTTAGAAGATATGCTCAAATGTTGTATTCTAGAGTTTGGAACCAGTTGGGAGAAGCATTTACCTTTGGCTGAGTTTGCATACAACAACAGTCACCAAACCAGTTTGAAAATGGCTCATTTTGAGGCACTTTATGGTAGGAAGTGTAGAACTCCTCTCTGTTGGACCGAGTTGAGTGAAAGGAAGCTTGTGGGTTTTGATTTGATCCATGATTCTGAAGAGAAAGTTCGGGTTATTAAAGGTAGATTGAAAGAAGCCATGGATCATCAGAAATCTTATTCAGATTTGAAGAGAAAGGACATAGAATTTCAGGTTGGAGATCGGGTTTTCTTGAAAGTATCTTCATGGAGAAAGATCTTGAGATTTGGAAAGAAGGGCAAGTTGAGTCCAAGATTTATTGGCCCTTATGAGATACTACAACGAGTGGGTCCCGTAGCTTATCGATTGAAGTTACCTTCAGAACTAAAAAAGATACATGACGTGTTCCACATGTCTATGCTCCGTAGATACAGGTCGAACCCTAGTCACGTGATTACACCGGAGGAGATCCAAGTGGCAGATGATATGAGCTATGAAGAGGAACCTGTGAAGATCTTAGCAAGAGAAGTCCGCCAACTCAAGAACAAGCAAGTTCAACTAGTGAAGGTACTGTGGCATCATCATAACGTTGAAGAAACTACTTGGGAACCGGAAGTAACCATGAGAAAACAGTATCCCCACCTTTTCAATACAGGTAAATTTCGAGGACGAAATTTCTTTTAGTATGGGAGAATTGTAATGGCCTCGGACATCGGGTTAGCCAGTGAACAGTACATTCCGATGGTGAATAGTATTTTTGGATTGTAAATCGGACCCGAAAGTGAAAATTATTTTATTTGACCATCGGGAAGTAGTGGTCATGGTGAGTCTGGGGTTGAAATTTGAAATGAAATTGAGGTCATATGAGCTTCTGAAAGTCAAAAATACAAACAAGGTAGCGAGTCGATTTCCTTCCTAGAAAAAGTTGACCAACTTTAACCTAATTTTTAAAAATAGCAAATGAACTCCAAAAATTGCTAGATTTTTCAGGTCTTCATGAAATTTCAAGTAGATTATTTTGGTATAAAAAATGAATTTTTCGGCGATATTGACAGTTGTTGAATCGGACCAATTCGGTTGAATCGGACCAGTAACGGACTCCGATTGAGTCGAAATTTTGTGTACTACCTATTTTTGATATTCTAAGAATGATGAAATCAAAATTGGAGTGATTTAGAGTGAGGAAAGTAGGAAAATTATTTAGGGCCTTGAATTAGGTTGTTAATGGGCTTTGGTTTATTAATTAGGCCCAATAGCCTAATCCAAGCCCATTACAACTTGAGAGACCAGATATAAGAGGAGATTTCTGGAAGGGACCGGCAGCTTCATCTTCCTCTCCACCTCCTCTCTTTGGGCCGAACCAAACTCCACCATTTTTGCTTGAGTTTTCTCTCCTCCTTTCTCCATCTCTCACCAAATTCAATCTTAGGATAGTAATTTCCACCTCTCTAGTTGAGTTTAGTACCCTCCTCTCTTCAAAAAATGAAGAAAAGCAAAGGAATTAGGGTTTCATTTGAGATAAGTGAAACCAATGGGTTAAAATTCTTTCTAAGGTTCCTACTAGTATTTTTGGGTGCCTAGATTTCATTTTTGATGTCAATTTTAGCATTTGAGGTCAAAAAATTAGGGTTTTGATGTGTTCTTGTTTCGGCCTCCATAGGTACCCAAGGTGAAGTGCAAGCTTCCAAAACTAAAGGCAAGGAAAAGGAAGCTTAGGCAACCTAAAGCAAGGAAGAAAGGTTAGTGACTAACAAATCTTAGTATTTCCTTTGATTTTAATTAAGTAATCTTTATGTAACTTAGGCGTAAATGTGAGAAAATGGTGTTTAATTGAAATTGATGTTAGATTAGTGTAATTAGACCTTGAATAAGTGTGTTTAAATGCTTAAATGAATTGCTAAATGGATGTATGGTATAGTTACTATGTTGGCCGAATGGAACCCTAAGGAAAACTAAGGTGTATTTGATGGATTTTGATGAAATTAAGCTTTAAAATCATAGTAGAAATGAAATAACATACCTAAGAATTTTTATGGAATTTATAGAAATTTAATAAATATTTTAGAGACAAAATTCTAATTATGTAAGTAAGTAATTTAATGAATTAATGTGAAATAATGTGCAAATTGATGAGAAAGTGAGTAATTTTGATGGATCATGGTAAAATAATCCATAAATTATGAAAAAGGATTGAAGAGATTAATTAATGAGTAAAGCAAGCATAATTAAGTAATGAAATAATAAGAAATTAAAGATTTAGTTGAAACTTTAGTGAATTATGCCATTAGAAATAGTCTGGCAGTAAAAGCCTAGTTCAGGATATAATTAGCTAGCCATATGGACATCTGTACCGCGGTGTAAGTCATGGCGACTTGCTTTGCTATGGTAGGATCATTGATCTCCATAGCTTCTGTCTGTATCTGATAAATATTCTGTGGAAAAATGGTCTTTAAGATCATTTTTCAGTCTGTATGTGGCCCATGGGGTCCACTTCCCGAGTATCCGGTCTGAGAATTTCTGTCAGTACTGTACTAGGGGCATGAAAGTGAAAATAAGTCAAAAGAAAGATAAAAATGAAGTTTTAAGTGGAAAAAGGACTTAAATAAAAGAAAATAAAAGTTTAGGGGCAAAATGGTAATTTTGCCAAAGTAGATAATTAATAAGTAAGAATTAAATTACAAGGGCAAAATGGTAATTTTGAAGTTCTAACAGTAACAAAAGATAAAGTTCCAAGATATAGGAATTAAAATGTAATTTTACCCAAAAATGATAAAAATAAAGAATAAATGATTAATGGGTGAAATTGTACAAAGAAAATAAAAATAAATGACTATAACGGCAAAATTGTAAATTTTGAGGCAAAAAGGGTAATTTTGGAATTTAGTAAAATTTTAAGGACTAAATTGAAAATTTGCCAAAAGTTAAGAAATAAATAAGAATGAGTGTAATTAGTATAGCAAAAATTGTTTCCCCCTTGGTTTTTGAGCTAATATGTTAAATTGTTTTTGTTTAAGAATTTAATTATATATTCGCAATATAATAAGACAAAAATAAATTTTGTTAAAGAAAGTATTAGGATTGTTAGTCACCACTGGGCATAGTTTATGCTCAGCACGTAGCTGTTATTGCGTCCAGGTACCGATGGAGCGGAGCATTAATGCACTTTTGGGAAGAGAGCCACTGTATTAAATAGTTAGAAATATTTCTTCCGGCATGTATATAACAGATAATATGTATACTCTTGTAAGTTTTGTAATTGAGAATGACTCTGGTATGTAGCAGTTATGTATGTATATAAATTGTGCCTTGATGTGATGATTGAATATGGTTATGCATGACTTAGACCGTTGGTTTAGAGTTGATTGGGCGAGATGTTGTTTTTAGAAGTGTTGTGCTTCTGAGAGTCTGTGATTTGTCTGGTTTTTCAGGGGGCTAGTTAGAAATACAGCTGTCGTAATGCCGAAATCTTTAATAAATGAATTGTAAACCGGGACCGTTATAGATTATCGAGCACCTAAGCTAAGATTACAATATTAAGTTTTATTGTTAATTAAAGGTTAATGGAAAAGAGAGAAAATTTTGAAAAAAATTTTTTTATCGGTTTACGCGTACCGTTTAGTTAAGTCGGAGTGATAAGGGTGTTACATTTTTAGTGTTTGACAATAAAATATTATTATTTTTTTTTAGTTTTTTAAACCTCTTTATAATAATTTTCAGATTAATATAAGTCTAAATTTTTTATTCTAATTTGTTGTTTTTAATTGGTTTAATATATAAAATATCTCTAAACTTATATTTAATTTCATAATTTATGCCTAAATTTTCAATTTTTTTAATTTACTACTTAAACTTAAAATAATTATAATAAATAACGACTTGGTTGGTGAGGGGGACTGAAAATTAAAATGCACGTACTTAGAGTGCGTGATAGGTGCCAAACAGTAACAGAAAACACAGAAAACTTATAACAAGGAATGGAAAGGAGTGTCAAAACAAAAATCTGCATTTTTCGATTAAAATTAAATTGCCCGCGTCCTATTTCAACACTATTTTTATTGAATAAGTTTAGACATAGATTCTAATAATTTTACTAATTTTTTAAATTGTATATATTTTATAATTTTATTTATAGTTTAAACATTGAATACATATATTTTATTTTATTAATGGAAATTAATTTGTATTTAAAAATAGAAAAATGAAATAGTCTGTTGAATATTATTTTTGAAAAGTCTATTGACACAGAAAACAAGTCAACAAATTAAAATATAACAAATCGTACTTTTTTTTAAATCTTTTTTGGAGTTTTTCTTATTCAATTTCCCTATATTTATTATTAAAAAATTATTTATGTTAACGATTTCATAGAGGAACGGGTCCACAACTACAATCATATTAATTGTCTTAAATTTTTTTAAATAAAAATAAAAATTTTTAGTTCCGAATTAGCAACAGAAAATCTTTCCGTTGCTAATAGCAATGAAATTCATTTTCCGTTGCTATTTTAGCAACGGAATAGGTTTCAGTTGCTATTTTAGCAACAAAAATAATTTTCGATTGCTATTTTAGGAGTTTGATAATTTTCACTAGAGAAAATAGCAATTCCGTTGCTATTTTAGCAACCGAATTATTTTTCCTTGCTATTTTAGCAACGGAAATAATTTTCGGTTGCTAAAATTATTTTCCGTTGCTAAATAGCAACGAAAATAATTTTCGGTTGTTATTTTAGAACTTTGATAATTTTCACTAGAGAAAATAGTAACGGAATTCATATTCCGTTGCTATTTTAGCAACCAAATTATTTTTCGTTGCTATTTTCTCTAGTGAAAATTATCAAGGTCCTAAAATAGCAACCGAAAATTATTTCTGTTGCTATTTTAGCAACGAAAAATAATTTGGTTGCTATTTTAGGAAACTTTAAAATTTTCAGTATGGAAAATAGCAACGAAATTTATTTTCCGTTGCTATTTGAATTTCGTTGCTATTTTAGCAACCAAATTATTTTCCGTTGCTATTTTCCCGAGTGAAAATTATTAAAATCCTAAAATAGCAACGTAAAATGAATTCCGTTGCTATTTTCCTACTGAAAATTTTTGCGCCATCTTCTAGCACCTTATTTAGCAACGGAACAAGCGTTACGTTGCAAAATTTCGTTGCTATATTTTGGCGTTAAAACTTCCCTCCATATTTAGCAATGGAAAATAGCCATTGTTATTTTCATTGCTAATTAGAAAAATTTTAACGAATTTTAGCAACGGAATTAGATTTCCGTTGCTAATTAACAATATAATTGGTTTTCCGTTGCTAATTGTTCAGTTGCTATTTTTCTGTTGCTATTTTAACATTTTCTTGTAGTGATTGTAAGATTTTAAAGATGTGGTCCAACATTGTAAGATACCCTATTGTAAGATTTTAAATATATGATCCAACATTGTAAGGTATCTTATAGTCTGAGTCTTAATTTGTAATTAACCCTAAAAAAATAGTAATGTCTTACTTTTACTGTTGAAATTAGATAATTTTTAAAATTATCACCGCCTACAAATTAAATACGAAGATAAGATTAGTAATAATATAAATTTTTATTAATAAAATTAAATATTGAATCACAATAACATTACCTTTTTCTAACGCCAGATGAAATTTAGAATGCCACTTACAATGCTAATTGCTTTATTAGAGTTAAATTGTGTATAAATAAAAATAATAAATTTTTGCATACAAAAGAAATAAAGAAAGGGAATGAAGAATGAAAGAAAATGAATTTTAATAAAAAGGATGTGTATCTATGTATGAAAAATTTAATAATATAAATAATTTAAAACCAAAAAGAGAGAGGCAGTCACCAGAAAGTGACCATCAGCTTTGCAATAGAAAAAGGAGTGGCTAGGGAAGGCTAGAGAGTGTTTCACACTTTTTTTTTTTTAAAAAAGGAGAAATGTAGAATCGTGCATCTGGCAAAGCATTATTGCCAGCCAGAAACCGGACCAATCTGACAAAAATAGGTAGGTTCAAGTGTCGGTTTCTAGCACTCCAACCGGTCAAACATGCAGGGTCCACCAAGTTAAATACTGACGCACCTTCCTGTTGGTTTCCAGCACCCCAAAATCAGAAATATTTTTACTGTAACCCCATTTTTTCATTTTTTTAAATCACCCTATTTTCAAAAACCCCCCTTAATTTATAATTTTAAAAGTTTGGGACCAAATATATAAAAGTATTAAAGTTCGAAGACTAAAATATAGAGTTTTTCATTATTTGACAATCATAACTATTCCTACACATTTGGACATAGGCTGCTAGTTACTTCTCACAAAAATTAGGGTTAATTTCACGTAAGATTATTAGATTTTCTATTTTTAACTAAAAAGTCATAAAATAAATTTTTTTTAACGAGAAAATACCTGAACTTAAAAAAAATACTTGAACTTTGGCTGGATTTTTGAAGGCACCCTTCCAAAAATTCTCGTTGGCCACCATTTCAACTTGCCACAAGGAATGGTGTCATGTCAACTGCCACATTACAACCAATGAGGAGATGATATATGTAAAAATTTTATGATTTTTTAAAATATTTTTGTGTGTGGCATATCCTCAATGGTCGTGACGTGGCGACTGACATGGATGGTAAGCTTATATGGTGGCCTATGTGTCATAACTTGGATGAGATGGTAATGTGGCATAATGCCAATAAGGATTTTTGATAAGGTTTCTCTCGAAATCAAGTTGAAGTGACTTTTTTGAAATATTTTTCTAAATTGAGGTTTGTTTATTAAAAAATTTGGTTTTGTGATCTTTTGGTTAAAAGTAAAATACTAGTCTAACGATCGTAAAAGAAATTAAACCAAAAATTCAAAGAGTCTAAAACTTGCAGTCCAAGACTATTTTTCTTTAGCTAACTACTAATCACAAAACTCAAGGGCCGTGCACATTACTCAAGAAACATTAGTTAAAAACCTCAAATATATTTTGTCATTTTACCTCAAATTAAACATCAATAATGTCAAGATTAGACTAAGACCAAGAAGATCGTTTACCTCTACTAGGTCCCGTTGAATAGAAGTCTCCTGGCTGGTACACAATGTTACCACAGCTCGTGTAGGGATTAAGTTGATTCTTGTATCAAACAAATTGCCTCTTGTATGCTAGATAAACCCCATGCCAAATTTAATCAAGAACCAGCAGAAATAAATCGCCAAGTTTCACAAAGATTCATCAAAAAGATTACAAGTTATTGCTCAATATTGAGAAAACTTGTGCAAGCATGAAGTAATAACAGAAAAGAAAAAGATAGGAATGATGAACTTGCTTTGATTACTTCATGCTTCTGTTCCTAGTCAAATTATTATGAATTCGTTTCCTCAATCGCAAATAATTAAACACCAGGCATTACTTGTTCCCTAAAATTATTGCAAGAGTTTAAAAATTATCAAGGAAAAAAGGATCACCAAGAGTTTAAAAATGGCGCATATGTAGTTTATGATTCATTTCTTGGGCACTATTGAGAGAAAAATTAAGATCAAATAAAGTTGAAAATGAATAAAAGAATAAATAAGAATGGTTTTTGTAGCAAGTTCCATTGACATGTCAACCATATTCATCAAAGCATTCGTTCTTTTTTTTGATAAGCAAAGCATTCGTTCTTTGTACACTATAAAGCTAAAAAGTTGACTCAACAGTTTACTTCTGCTGGTGATTTTAGAAGAAACTGGCCAAAAGCACCATGAATTATCAGAATTAATTGAATTGATGGTCACAGAATTTGTGCTCTAAGTATCACAATGTCACAAAATAATTTTTTTTAGCAGAAAAATACCTGTACCGAAACATTTATTCGTCAAAGGTCACTATGGTTGGATTTTGATAGTTGACTTGCTAGATACATTCGACTGCCACACAAGACCTATCCAACTAGAAAAAGCCATGTGTAATGCGACATGGCATGACATGTGGGAAAAAAATGCCACATGAGCTTGATTGACTTGACAAAGTTATTAGCTGGAGGTCACTAGACTCATACACTATTTAATTACCAGAAAATGACAAAAGAATTTTCTTACAACAAGAAAATATCTGAATTATACAAATTTTGTACGGGAAGTCATTTTCGTTAAAAAACACTTCAAACTCTACAAAATTTTTTTGCCACATTTCATGCCATGTTAGCATTTGAAGTGGCATGAGCATTAACTTTATGGTAAAGCGGCATGACACGTGAATCTCCTGGTTGGATGAGGTCATATGTGGTAGTCCAACATGTCACTCCGTCGAATCAATCGTCAAAATTCGGTCGTAGTAACTTTTGGTAAATAAATATTTTCGTTTAATTATTTTTTAGCTAAAAAAATTATTTTTGTAACATTATGATATTTGGAATACAAGTTTAGTGACTGTAAGCATAATTAACTCTGAATTATCATTTTGATACACCTTTCTTGCAAAGGTAAAAATTTTAGGAATAAGTATATGACATGAAGAGGAAAATAGTTAACAACAAAAGTTGGACAATGAAAACAAGAAAACCTGCTAAATCAATTTCAGGTTAAGGTTCAAAATCATAAACTCTCAAATTTGCAGATTTAGCAAATAAACCCTCAAGCCGTACTGCTTATTCATATAAAATATTTAAAACTGATTCTTGTTCTTGGTTTGGACAATGGGAGATGAGAATGCAAAAAGAGGAGGAAAGGTCCAGAAAATCCAAAGTGAAAGAGAAAGAAAAAAAGTCCACATTTTGTACTATGTGGCAATTCATTTTTCTTAATAAATTTGTAAATTTTTGCTCATACGGTGGCATGGCATGGCATTGATATTCTTGTGCCATGCTTTTACATTCCCTAAGAGATTAGTACATTAATTATCCTGCACTTCAAAATTTGCAACTATATTAATCATTCCTTCGCTAAACTGTCTTTTTTTTTTGTTGCATTATATATAGTTTAAAATTTTGCAATCAAATATAAGAATGGAATCGCAATTATTGCACTACGTGCACCTAACCACAATCTAGGAATAATCTCTTTTTGGACAGCTTAAAAAGCATGCAAAATGAAAATTTTGACACAAACTTAACAGGCTTAAGCAAAATTGAAAGATATTAAGCGTGACGATAGGCATTCATTGGGTTTTGTGTAAGGCCTTCAGATAAAAGGCTTTGATCTTTTGCAATTCACTTATGACATCTCCCATCTCCATTCTTTGGCTTGCTTGTTCCATTGAGCATGCTACTCCCATTTTCAATACGGAGATTACGCATTCCATAAATCTCCCTCCTTCCTCTTCGCACAAGATGCATGGATCCACAATCTCCATTACTCTATTGTAAAACAGTGTTTAGAAGGAGAGAAAACCCTTCTCCTTTTTCTCGTGTTTTCCCTTTATTAAGAAAACATGGAGTACATATATACATTACATACAAAAACTAATAATAGAAAGAAATCATATTATATTCCTAAAACAGAGATCCCTCTGAAATAGCCAACTAGTATGCTAAACTTCCTCTAATAACTATATACCATAAATAGAGAAGAAACTAATTATGGTAATTTACAGCTGGGGAAGATCGCAATACCCCCCTCAAGTTGGAGCGTGAAGATCACGAATGCCCAACTTGCGCATAAGATATTCAAACTGTGGTTTGCCTAATGCCTTGGTAAAGATATCGGCAAGTTGTTCAGAGCTGCGAACATAGGCTGTAACAATATTAACACACTTATCTCATCACGTACAAAATGACAATCAATCTCTATGTGTTTAGTGCGTTCATGAAACACAGGATTCGCCACAATGTGCATGGCTGCTTGGCTATCACAGTATAACGTCATAGGAGCAGAATGATGAACACCCAGGGACAAAAGCAAGCCTTTTAACCACTTTAACTCACAAACAGTTGTAGCCATGGACCTATATTCAGCTTCAGCAGAAGACCTGGCCACCGTATGTTTTTTCTTAGTTTTCCAAGAAATAGGGGAGTTACCTAACATAATAAAATATCCGGTAAGAGAGCGTCGAGTTAGAGGACAACTTCCCCAATTCGAATCACAAAATGCAGACAAGTGTAAATCACAAGCAGCTGGTAGAAAAATTCCTTGTCCAAGTGCATTCTTCAAATAACGAACCACACGTAGAGCAACCTCCCAATGATCTACCTTTGGACACTGCATGAACTGTGCAAGAACATGAACAGCATATGCCAACTCAGGTCGAGTCAGTGTTAAATATATCAACCGTCCCACCAAACGTCGATACTTTTCAGGTTCATTTAAGACAGCACTGTCAGTTATTGCCAACCGATGATGCTGCTCTATCGGAATGGTGGATGGCTTGGCACCCAATAATCCAGCTTCACTAATAATATCCAAGGCATATTTTCTTTGACAAAGAAAAACACCATCTGTATTTCGTGCCACCTCCACTCCAAGAAAATACTTCAACATGCCTAAGTCTTTCATATGAAAGCACTAACATAGATATTTCTTGAACTGTTGAATTTCAATATTGTTATCTCCTGTAATAACTAGATCATCCACATATACCAAAATACTCAAATGATTTGTG
>CM075820.1:11606670-11944781 GCA_037975025.1 Excoecaria agallocha
TGAAAAGAAGATTTTGCATTACCTGATTGTACACTTCAGCAAACTTTCTGTTACCAACTCTTGGAGACCCAAAGTTATACATAGTCACAGAAATCGCACCACATCTAAGGCACAGATGAAATGGAATTCAGTATACATAATTGCATTTCGTAAATGGATACTCATTTAAAAGGAGAAAGAACTCACTTTGATAGCTGACTTGATGAGAGTTCAAGAGCAAGAAGGGTAGCTAATGCACCACCCAAACTATGACCAGTAACATAAACACCCCATTTAAATGGCGGTTCGGTCCCATCATCACTATCAACAGAATCAAATAGTATCAACCAAAAATTCACATTTGAGGGCACTAAGTGTTAGTTTAGGGAAAAAAACAGAAGAAGGAAAGAGCAACAGCGGCAAGTTCCTCAATATGCAAATGTCCATAATGCTTAGAATGTCAACCAAAGACTATCAATTAGCAATGAGCAAGGAATCAAAATTTAAGATACTCAAACATGTAACCACAGAGGGATATACAGCATCACCTCACCAAATCAACCAATTCGTTCCAGAAAGTACCCACAAAACCAGTAAAAACAAGTTCATATCATGATATCTAGTAGCAGTAACCAATTATGTGGATCTATACCTGAACTTCTTGCTTAAAATCTCCACCAATCCTTTAAGGATTTAGGCTACCAAAATAAGTAGAACAAGTAAAGTAAGGATAAAATCAGTTTAATAAAAGATGAAGTAACATGGAGAAGTGAATTGCTTCCAAAGCCTTAAGGTAGAATAACCATATAACAGGAATAAAAGAAAAACAAATGTTTATATGCAATATGCATATTGCATTCAACTTGACAATACATTAAGAGAAAATGACATCCATGGCAATATTAAGCAATTAATATTTCAAAATCTCTGATATTAGCTTGTTGAGAGCTCATCCCACTTATATTTTCAATTAGCACCAGAAATAAATACCACATATAGAATGAGACAAGTGCATGGTACAAATCCACCACTACTAACTGGTGAAGTACAAGGTCAGAATACAATAACCAGTAAATTGTATTCAATGATAGGAAAACACTATAAAAAGATAAACCGAGAGGAATACAATTTCCACAACTTAAATTGCTAGGGGCGTATATCAACATTTATCATTTGATATAAATAGTTGAAAACCTTTAGCTTGTAGCTCTAGCAATTTAGGTTGTGGAAATAGGTTCACAATAAACCACACTACAAATATAAACAAAATAAAATTAAATTAAGATAATACACTTGACATTACCCAGCAGGAACTAACTTCAAATCTGTAAGCAAGTCCTTCCATTTTGTCTGAAAATATCTGCAAGTGAGCAACTCAGGTAAAGTTAATGGCACAACCTAACTTAGAAAGTTTCAATTTATGACAAACAACTCAGGTAAAGTTAATGGCACAAGCAAGGTGACGTAACCCTTCGAAATAAAGAGAAAGTAGAATAAACCTGGAAATTGACGCTGGCTTGCTACGTATCTTCGTGCTTCGAGTCCGTAATACGTAAGGCACCGTTGATGGTCGAGGAACGACGACGCTGCAGCAGTCGACGATGTAGGAATGATGACGACGGGGAAGGTGCAGGCGACCTGTGCTTCGGTCTACGGCGGGGAGGGTGGCGTTAGCTCCGGTGGAAGGAGATGAACGAGAAAGAAAGATGGAGGCTGCAAAAGAAGAGGAAGGGAGAGAAATAGAAAAATATGTATTTATAGTTAGGGCAAAAATCATGAAAGTACCTAAATGACCATGCTCCTTTCTCTTTTCTTTCTTTAAAATTAGGAGTCCTTAAAAAATATGACTTCTTGGACAATATATATTCGGAACATTAAAAAGTACTTTAACCCGCTACCGGGTTAATATATTGATATGAATAATTATATGGAGAAGATTAAACAAATTAAATTATTCAGAATATAATTATTTTCAAATATCCTATTTAATAAAATTGATATAGTCAAAATATCTTATTTAGTAAATTTGGAATATCTTATTCAGAATTAATAATGTAAAGGTTAATTCCATATAAGTATATAAAGGAAAAAACTTACAATTAGCCTAATTACCGTGTTAACTTGAATTTTAATAATAATAATAATAATAATAATAATTTTATATTGATTTCTAGTTTTCTCATTAAAGTCATTTTTAAAAATTATATTAAAATATAAAGGCATTTTAATTAAAAAGAAAATTTCTTTCACTTAATACTTTTTTATTATGTAGAATAGATTACTTGCCAAATTGTTGTATGATCCAGGTTAATTTTATTTATAGTCATTAAATTTATATCATTATTCGATCATTAATATAATAATTGTATATAATTACATTGTTAATTTGCATACTCAATTACTCATATAGATATTGTGCAAAAATAGATAAATACTAGTTGAGTGATACTGAAAAATACATTACTGGTATAATAATTCATGTTTTAGATTAACAAAAATTATAGAAAACCAAAGCTTCTATAAAGTATAGGAATAGAAACGTCTTTACTTATACTCCAAATAAAAATAAAATTTACCCAAAAAGAATCAATAATAATATTTATCGAGTCAGTCCGATTATTATTTGGGTAACTCCAAGTCGGGGTGTTACACAAACATTAGAGAGAAGAACAAAGAGCCCTTAATTGCAACTTCTATCCAAAGCAAATCGGATAGGGTTAGAATTATCAAAACATGATCTTCACCGTTCAAGTTGAAGAACAAGGAGTTTCAGCCATACTCACCAAAAATCATGTCAATCTAACGGCAAATGATTTTTCGATCGTTTTCGTATACAAAACTGGTCATTACGTAAAAAATCCAGAAAATAACCTATTTTTTGCAACAAAAATTGAACTTACAGATCTTAAAAACTAATCTTCACCGTCCAAAATTAACAACAAGGAGTTTCGAACGTACTCACCAAAAATCAGGCCAATCTAACGGCAAATGATTTTCCGATCGTTTTCGTATACAAAACTGGTCATTAAGTAAAAAATCCAGAAAATAGCCTCTTTTTTGCAACAAAAATTAAACTTAAAAACCTTAAAAACTAATCTTTACCGTTCAAAATTAACAACAAGGAGTTTCGAACGTATTCCCCAAAAATTAGACCGATCTAACGGCAAATGATTTTTTGATCGTCTTCACATACAAAATTGGTCATTATGTAAAAAATCTAGAAAATAACCTCTTTTTTGCAACAAAAACTAAACTTACAGACCTTAAAAACTAATCTTCACCGTCCAAAATTAACAACAAGGAGTTTTGAACGTACTCACCAAAAATTAGGCCGATCTAACGGCAAATGATATTTCTATCGTCTTCGTATACAAAACTGGTCATTACGTAAAAAATCCAGAAAATAACCTCTTTTTTGCAACAAAAACCAAACTCACATACCATAAAAACTAATCTTCACCGTTAAAAATTAACAACAAGTAGTTTCGAATGTACTCACCAAAAATTGGACCGATCTAACGGCAAATGATTTTCCGATCATCTTCACATACAAAATTTGGTCATTATGTAAAAAATCCAGAAAACAGCCTTTTTTTTGCAACAACAACTGAACTTACAGATCTTAAAAACTAATCTTAACCATCCAAAATTAACAACAAGGAGTTTTGAACGTACTCACCAAAAATTAGGCCGATCTAACGGCAAATGATTTTTCGATCGTCTTCACATACAAAATTGGTCATTATGTAAAAAATCCAGAAAATAGCCTCTTTTTTCAACAAAAACTGAACTTATAGATCTTAAAAACTAATCTTCACCATTCAAAATTAACAACAAGGAGTTTTGAACGTACTCACCAAAAATCAGGCCAATCTAACGGCAAATGATATTTCGATCGTCTTCGTATACAAAACTGGTCATTACGTAAAAAATTCAGAAAATAACCTCTTTTTTGCAACAAAAACCAAACTCACATGCCATAAAAACTAATCTTCACCGTTAAAAATTAACAACAAGTAGTTTCGAATGTACTCACCAAAAATTAGACCGATCTAACGGCAAATGATTTTTCGATCGTCTTCACATACAAAATTTGGTCATTATGTAAAAAATTCAGAAAACAGCCTTTTTTTTGCAACAACAACTGAACTTACAGATCTTAAAAACTAATCTTCACCGTCCAAAATTAACAACAAGGAGTTTTTAATGTACTCACCAAAAATCAGGCCAATCTAACGGCAAATGATTTTTCGATTGTCTTCGTATACAAAACTGGTCATTACGTAAAAAATCCAGAAAATAGCCTCTTTTTTGCAATAAAAACTGAACTTACAAATCTTAAAAACTAATCTTCACCGTTCAAAATTAACAACAAGTAGTTTTGAACGTACTCACCAAAAATCAGGTCAATCTAACGGCAAATGATTTTCCGATCGATTTCGTATACAAAACTGATCATTACATAAAAAATCCAGAAAATAACATCTTTTTTGCAACAAAAATTGAACTCATAGACCTTAAAAACTAATCTTTACCGTTCAAAATTAACAACAAGGAGTTTCAAACGTACTCACCAAATATCAGACCGATCTAACGGCAAATACTTAACCGGCTATAGTTATTTAGACATAATAAAAAAATACTCATTTATTTATGGGTTTGGTTGCATATATTTGATAAGTCATCATTTTGAACTAGTTTACACTTTACACCAACTAAACTAACAGTTATTGAGATATTGCAAAAACCATCAACAATATATACAATAGCTATGCCATGAATGTCTTTTTTTCAATTTCGATGGTTTTTAATAATGTTTTTTTTTTAATTTCATTTCAGTGTAGCTTTACATAGTTGTATCATGTAAAAAGGAGATATCAATTTTTGTCGGGTTGAATGTATTCAGATTGAATTGTGATGAATTGAGTTATAAATATAAAAATTTTATGTTATTATGAATAAATTGGATTATGATCTAATTGAGTTACAAATTTATTAGCTAAATTTTAAAAAATTATTTTTTATTAAAAATAAAAAATTATGAAATAAACGGATTATAAAGATAACGTAATGAATTGAATTGGATGGAATTATTTAGCGAATCATCAAATGAATTGAATAGTAAATTAATGTATCTAATTGAATTTATTTTAATTTATTATAAAGAGTATTTTAATTTAAAACCATTTTTCTCACTATTATTATTATTATTGCATATATTTTAATTTATTTTAATTTAAAGAGTATTTTAATTATTTAAGCATTTTGGATTTTAAATAATTTAATATTTGATTTAAATTTTATAAAATAAATATAAATTACAAATTTTTTTATTATTATTTTAAATGAAATAATAAATTTTATATTACTTTTTTATAAATATTTATTTTTATTAATCTTGAATACACAAATATATAATAATCTTAATAATTAGTTTATTAATATTATTATTAAAAATGAAATTTTTAAAAATAAATAAATTTAGATTTTGGTATAATTGTTAAAAAATTATTATCAACTAATAAAATAATTTATAATTTTCAGTTATAAAATAGATTTCTAATTTCAAAAAAAAATATTTTTTACTTTATTTGCGACGGATTAGCGACTAATATTTTCGTCGCTAACAGTCACAAAAAAGGCGCTAAATTTTCCCCCTAAATTAGCGACTAAACTTTTCGTCGCTAAATTTTCTGGAAATAATTTTATGAATAAAAAATTATAAAATTTAGCGACGGAACTTTTCGTCGCTAATTCCGTCGCAAAACATGGCGCGTACATTTCCCGCCAATAATTAGCGACTGTTTTTTCATTCCGTCGCTAATTCGTCGCAAAAAATAGAAAATCTCATTTCCGCGACGGAATTATAAAACAGTCGCTAATCCGTCGCAAAATTAGCGACGAAAAACACGCCGTCGCTAATTTTAGTCGCTAATTAACAGTTTTTTTGTAGTGAATAAATCGCCAAGTTTCACAAAGATTCATCAAAAAGATTACAAGTTATTGCTCAATATTGAGAAAACTTGTGCAAGCATGAAGTAATAACAGAAAAGAAAAAGATAGGAATGATGAACTTGCTTTGATTACTTCATGCTTCTGTTCCTAGTCAAATTATTATGAATTCGTTTCCTCAATCGCAAATAATTAAACACCAGGCATTACTTGTTCCCTAAAATTATTGCAAGAGTTTAAAAATTATCAAGGAAAAAAGGATCACCAAGAGTTTAAAAATGGCGCATATGTAGTTTATGATTCATTTCTTGGGCACTATTGAGAGAAAAATTAAGATCAAATAAAGTTGAAAATGAATAAAAGAATAAATAAGAATGGTTTTTGTAGCAAGTTCCATTGACATGTCAACCATATTCATCAAAGCATTCGTTCTTTTTTTTGATAAGCAAAGCATTCGTTCTTTGTACACTATAAAGCTAAAAAGTTGACTCAACAGTTTACTTCTGCTGGTGATTTTAGAAGAAACTGGCCAAAAGCACCATGAATTATCAGAATTAATTGAATTGATGGTCACAGAATTTGTGCTCTAAGTATCACAATGTCACAAAATAATTTTTTTTAGCAGAAAAATACCTGTACCGAAACATTTATTCGTCAAAGGTCACTATGGTTGGATTTTGATAGTTGACTTGCTAGATACATTCGACTGCCACACAAGACCTATCCAACTAGAAAAAGCCATGTGTAATGCGACATGGCATGACATGTGGGAAAAAAATGCCACATGAGCTTGATTGACTTGACAAAGTTATTAGCTGGAGGTCACTAGACTCATACACTATTTAATTACCAGAAAATGACAAAAGAATTTTCTTACAACAAGAAAATATCTGAATTATACAAATTTTGTACGGGAAGTCATTTTCGTTAAAAAACACTTCAAACTCTACAAAATTTTTTTGCCACATTTCATGCCATGTTAGCATTTGAAGTGGCATGAGCATTAACTTTATGGTAAAGCGGCATGACACGTGAATCTCCTGGTTGGATGAGGTCATATGTGGTAGTCCAACATGTCACTCCGTCGAATCAATCGTCAAAATTCGGTCGTAGTAACTTTTGGTAAATAAATATTTTCGTTTAATTATTTTTTAGCTAAAAAAATTATTTTTGTAACATTATGATATTTGGAATACAAGTTTAGTGACTGTAAGCATAATTACCTCTGAATTATCATTTTGATACACCTTTCTTGCAAAGGTAAAAATTGTAGGAATAAGTATATGACATGAAGAGGAAAATAGTTAACAACAAAAGTTGGACAATGAAAACAAGAAAACCTGCTAAATCAATTTCAGGTTAAGGTTCAAAATCATAAACTCTCAAATTTGCAGATTTAGCAAATAAACCCTCAAGCCGTACTGCTTATTCATATAAAATATTTAAAACTGATTCTTGTTCTTGGTTTGGACAATGGGAGATGAGAATGCAAAAAGAGGAGGAAAGGTCCAGAAAATCCAAAGTGAAAGAGAAAGAAAAAAGTCCACATTTTGTACTATGTGGCAATTCATTTTTCTTAATAAATTTGTAAATTTTTGCTCATACGGTGGCATGGCATGGCATTGATATTCTTGTGCCATGCTTTTACATTCCCTAAGAGATTAGTACATTAATTATCCTGCACTTCAAAATTTGCAACTATATTAATCATTCCTTCGCTAAACTGTCTTTTTTTTTTGTTGCATTATATATAGTTTAAAATTTTGCAATCAAATATAAGAATGGAATCGCAATTATTGCACTACGTGCACCTAACCACAATCTAGGAATAATATCTTTTTGGACAGCTTAAAAAGCATGCAAAATGAAAATTTTGACACAAACTTAACAGGCTTAAGCAAAATTGAAAGATATTAAGCGTGACGATAGGCATTCATTGGGTTTTGTGTAAGGCCTTCAGATAAAAGGCTTTGATCTTTTGCAATTCACTTATGACATCTCCCATCTCCATTCTTTGGCTTGCTTGTTCCATTGAGCATGCTACTCCCATTTTCAATACGGAGATTACGCATTCCATAAATCTCCCTCCTTCCTCTTCGCACAAGATGCATGGATCCACAATCTCCATTACTCTATTGTAAAACAGTGTTTAGAAGGAGAGAAAACCCTTCTCCTTTTTCTCGTGTTTTCCCTTTATTAAGAAAACATGGAGTACATATATACATTACATACAAAAACTAATAATAGAAAGAAATCATATTATATTCCTAAAACAGAGATCCCTCTGAAATAGCCAACTAGTATGCTAAACTTCCTCTAATAACTATATACCATAAATAGAGAAGAAACTAATTATGGTAATTTACAGCTGGGGAAGATCGCAATACCCCCCTCAAGTTGGAGCGTGAAGATCACGAATGCCCAACTTGCGCAGAAGATATTCAAACTGTGGTTTGCCTAATGCCTTGGTAAAGATATCGGCAAGTTGTTCAGAGCTGCGAACATAGGCTGTAACAATATTAACACACTTATCTCATCACGTACAAAATGACAATCAATCTCTATGTGTTTAGTGCGTTCATGAAACACAGGATTCGCCACAATGTGCATGGCTGCTTGGCTATCACAGTATAACGTCATAGGAGCAGAATGATGAACACCCAGGGACAAAAGCAAGCCTTTTAACCACTTTAACTCACAAACAGTTGTAGCCATGGACCTATATTCAGCTTCAGCAGAAGACCTGGCCACCGTATGTTTTTTCTTAGTTTTCCAAGAAATAGGGGAGTTACCTAACATAATAAAATATCCGGTAAGAGAGCGTCGAGTTAGAGGACAACTTCCCCAATTCGAATCACAAAATGCAGACAAGTGTAAATCACAAGCAGCTGGTAGAAAAATTCCTTGTCCAAGTGCATTCTTCAAATAACGAACCACACGTAGAGCAACCTCCCAATGATCTACCTTTGGACACTGCATGAACTGTGCAAGAACATGAACAGCATATGCCAACTCAGGTCGAGTCAGTGTTAAATATATCAACCGTCCCACCAAACGTCGATACTTTTCAGGTTCATTTAAGACAGCACTGTCAGTTATTGCCAACCGATGATGCTGCTCTATCGGAATGGTGGATGGCTTGGCACCCAATAATCCAGCTTCACTAATAATATCCAAGGCATATTTTCTTTGACAAAGAAAAACACCATCTGTATTTCGTGCCACCTCCACTCCAAGAAAATACTTCAACATGCCTAAGTCTTTCATATGAAAGCACTAACATAGATATTTCTTGAACTGTTGAATTTCAATATTGTTATCTCCTGTAATAACTAGATCATCCACATATACCAAAATACTCAAATGATTTGTGTCACGAGTAAGAGTAAACAATGAATAATCAGACTGCGACTGAGAAAAATCATAGCATTGTAAAGCATACGTCAACTTAGCAAACCAACATCGAGGAGCTTGGCACAATCCATAAAGAGATTTGCGCACCTTGCCTGATTGTGAACACCGAAATCCTGGAGGCATCTTCATATACACTTCCTCATTTAAGTCACCATGTAAAAATGCATTATGAACGTCCATTTGATAAAGTTCCCATCCCTTTGCTGCTGCTACTGTCAAGAGTGTGCGAACCGTCACCATCTTGGCAACAGGAGCAAAAGTCTCATTGTAATCAATACCTTTAATTTGATGATTGCCAAGGATCACCAGGCGTGCTTTGTATCGTTGGATAGACCCATCTGAATTATACTTGATCTTGTACACCCATTTGCTTCCTAGTGCTTTCTTTCCTAGCGGAAAATCTGTCACTATCCACGTTCTATTACTCTCAAGAGCATCAATTTCTTGTTTCATGGCATCCCTCCAGCGTGCATCTGCCATTGCTTGAGCAAAAGAAGATGGATCTATATGGACTGTCAAGGATGCTAGAAAAACACGATGCGGAGTAGAAAAATTGTCACGAGTAACATAGCGTGCGATAGGATAAGCCGTACCTAAGGACTGGATTGGTTTGGATGTACATGCAGAGGGGCTTAGACACTGAGCAGTGTATGTCACATAATCTCTTAGACGTGTAGAAGAATGCTTTGTTCGAAAACCTCATCCAAGCGCTTCTTGCCTGGTGTCATCAACCATATCAGTCACACCCCCCCTGATTTCATTAGTGGCACCCTATTCTTGAGTGGAAGTTTCAGAATTAGTGATGACATTTGGAGGCTCATTACATTCTACACCTGCTGCTTCAGTCACATCATCTTCAACTTGGGTACTAAAATCGACTGTTTCAAGTTTTGAGTTACTCGGCTCAGAATTTGTCTTATCAATATAGGGAAAATCATCTTCGGAGAACACCACATCCCTTGATGAAAAATACTCTCCCGTTTCAAGATCATACAAAAACCACCCTTTCTTGCCGAAAGGATAACCAACAAAGAGACAACGGCGACTCCTACTGGAAAATTTATCACTTCTACGATTCATATCCTTTGCATAACATAGACACCCAAAAACATGAATGTGATTATAATCGGGGGGTTTTTGAAACAAAACTTCATAAGGTGTCTTGCCATGTAAAAGTTTAGAAGGAGTTCGATTTATTAAATATGCCGCAGTCAAGACACATTCACCCCAAAACTCAATAGGAAGATTAGCTTGAAATTGTAGAGCTCTCGCCACATTGAGAATATGGCGATGTTTACTTTCCACACGTCCATTTTGCTGAGGAGTTCCTACACATGAAGTCTGATGAATTATTCCAGTTTCAACAAAGTAATTATGTAGGCGAACAAATTCTATCCCATTGTCACTCTGAACTATTTGCACACGTTTTTTAAACTGACGTTCAATCATGGCAAGAAAATTGCGAAACACACGTTCCACTTCAGTTTTATCAACCAGCAGATAAATCCACACACCTCGCGAGAAATCATGAACAATCGTTAGAAAATATGAAGCACCACACGAAGAAGCAACTCTATAAGGACCCCATAAATCACAATGAACCAGTTCAAAAATTTCATTTGATTTATTCTCACTAGTCTGAAACACTGCTCTGGTTTGCTTGGCTTTAAAACAAATATCACATATTTTATTTTTAGTAGAGTTCTCTTTATTTGAACGAAAATGAGGAAGCAATTCTACTATTTTTGCAGAAGGATGACCCATTCTCCTATGCCACAATTCGGAAGCATCCACAAGGCTAGCCTGACACGCTTGAGCTGATGGCAGAGTCTTGAGATAATAAAGCCCCTTGCATGTTTCACCCACTCCAATCACCATCCTCGTAGTGCGGTCCTGTATAACACAATCTTTATCAGTAAGCATCACCGAACAGTTTAAGTCACCATTTAATTGAGACACTGAAATCAAATTACAATGGAAATCGGGAACAAAAAGAACATTAGTCAATTTCATATGTTTTCCCAAATGTACCGTCCCTTCCTATAAAGCCATTACATGCTTCCCATTAGGCAATCCAATCGGACAAGCCACAATCTTTTTCAAATTGGTTAAGCATTCCAGATTTCCAGTTATATGTTGGGAAGCTCTAGAGTCAATTATCCAGATCATATTGTCCTTACCAGTCATCTTCTCGCTGATACCTGGTTTGCAAGAGTTCAGCAAGTTCACAAAAGTTGTCCATTGCTCAGGTGTCAAAGAACCAGTCTCTGCACTTGTTCTTTCTGTTGATTGGCCTATCACTTGTGCTGTGTTGGCCCTCTGTGCATTGCCACGACCAGCATTTTGTCCCCCTCGTCCACGACTCGAACCACGGCCAACCGTTCTAGGACGTTCACCCCACCAATCAGGACATCCAATAAGATGAAAACAACTATCAGTGCCATGACCTTCACGTTTGCAATGTGAGCAAACCTTAGATTTTTCTTTGGCTTCATTATTGAATTTATGACCTCCAGAATTAGCTTGAACAACAAAGCTCATGGGTTCTCCACGTTCCTCCTTTCCTCGTGAAATAACCCTCAAACGTTCCTCTTGGCATACCAATGAATATTCCTTGTTTAAAATGGGTAGCAGTTCAGTGCTCAAAATTTTAGAGCGAATTGTTCCATATGCTGTATCTTCTAGGCCCATCAAAAATTGATGAAATCTTTCTTCTCCTCGTTTCTTTTCAAGTTTAGTTGCAACATTACACTTGCATACACCACATGTACACAATGGTTCCTTGTCATAATGTATGAGTTATTCCCATAACTGTTTCAGCTTTCCATAATAACTCACTATCGAAAGTCCTCGCTGTTTGCAGTTAGCAAGTTCTGATTTGATCTGCTGAACACGTGGACCATTAGCAATAGAAAAACGTTCCTGTATGTCTTCCCACAAATCCCGTGCATTCTCCATATGCGTTATAGTAGATCTTAGTGTTGGCTCAATAGTGTTAAGTATCCATGATACCAACATTGAGTTCACAGTCCACCAATCTTCCAGTTCTGATGAATCCTCATTAGGTTGTTCCACTGTACCGTCTATGAATCCAAATTTCTTCTTGGCTCTCAACGAAGTTCTCATAGCACGAGCCCATTCATCATAGTTGTCACCTTTCAGTTGCACCTGAGTAATCACATTACCAGGATTATCATTAGAAGTCAAGATATATGGGGAGACAGATTTCTTCCCTTCCTCGCTTATACCAGCCATTTTCTGTTTTGATGGCTCTGATACCATGTAAAACAATGTTTAGAAGGAGAGAAAACCCTTCTCCTTTTTCTCGTGTTTTCCCTTTATTAAGAAAACATGGAGTACATATATACATTACATACAAAAAATAATAATAGAAAGAAATCATATTATATTCCTAAAACAGAGATCCCTCTGAAATAGCCAACTAGTATGCTAAACTTCCTCTAATGACTATATACCATAAATAGAGAAGAAACTAATTATGGTAATTTACAGCTGGGGAAGATCGCAATAAGAGAACAGAAGCCATTTGATGGACTTCACTTTCCTCATGAATCTATCTAGATGGAGCCTAATAACGAAAATGATAAGAATAAGATTGAACATGGTAAACCCTTTATTTGACTTTCTACTTCTTTGACTTCTAGGTTGGTTCTGAATGCTGCGGGATACCGGAACTCGAATGAAGATGATACTTCTTAAGAATAAGTTGCTTCCAATCGCATTCTCTGGTCCAATTTCTTTTTTTCTTTCTGTATTCCTGATTTATCCACAAGGTCAGTCTGCTTGGTTTTTTGCACCTAGTTTTGGTGTAGCAGCTATATTTCGATTCATCCTCTTTTTCCAAGGGTTTCATAACCGGACGTTGAACCCATTTCATATGATGGGAGTTGCCAGCGTATTGGGCGCTGCTTTACTATGCGCTATTCATGGTGCTACTGTGGAAAAGACTTTATTTGAAGATGGTGATGGCGCCAATACATTCCGTGCTTTTAACCCCCGAAGAAACTTATTCAATGGTCACTGCTAACCGCTTTTGGTCTCAAATCTTTGGGGTTGTTTTTCCAAGAAAGGTTCGTTACATTTCTTTATGTTATTTGTACCAGTAACCGCTTTATAGATGAGCGCTCTTGGAGTAGTCGGTCTGGCTCTGAATCTACGTGCCTATGACTTCCTTTCTTA
This sequence comes from Excoecaria agallocha, assembly GCA_037975025.1. Lineage (NCBI taxonomy): Eukaryota > Viridiplantae > Streptophyta > Magnoliopsida > Malpighiales > Euphorbiaceae > Excoecaria > Excoecaria agallocha. Next base: position 11,620,216 of record CM075820.1, read on the forward strand.
GGAAATCTGTGCTGATCATCCATATATCTCTCAACAAAACTATGAAGGTTTACATCATCTCCAAAACATTCATTTGTGGGTTTCTTTCCGGTAAACTTCCCTAGCAACACAATCCCATAGCTATATATATCTCCCTTTGTTGAAATGAAGTCACCCATGCTGTATTATGCGAATAAGAAGCACATTTTCAAGAGCAAAGGTGATACACTTATATATCATACTAATGATAATTTCCTTAAACACGTGTCACTACCTGAAGCAACATAGCCAATAGTACCCTTGATTGCTGTAGAGCTGCTTGGAATGTGTTGAACATCAGCAGACATTGTAGAGACAATCTTGGCCAATCCCAAATCTCCAATGTGAGCAGTCATCTCAGCATCTAGAAGAACGTTGCCTGGCTTTAGATCTCAATGTATAATTGTTGATGAGTGACCCCTGTGAAGATATTCTACTGCTGAAGCAATGTCAATAGCAATACAGTCTCTCTGACAGTTTCAGAACACCTGAATCGTCCATTGAGCCATTGTTGTGCAACCATTTGTCCAAGTTCCCATTAGCCATGAATTCATAGACCAGAGCTTTGAAATCATTGCCTTGGAAGTCAATGCTAGAGCACACACTCAAAAGTTTCAGCAGATTCCGGTGCCTAATGCTTCTAAGAACTCGACATTCTGACATGAAACTACTTGAAGCTCCTCTATGCTGCAGATTCAACACTTTCACCGCAACTTGTATCCCTGATTGCTCAAGAATTCCTTTATAGACAGAGCCATAGCTACCGACACCAATTATGTTGGCCGCAGAGAATTCATCGGTAGCTTTGAAGAGTTCAGCATAGGATATTCTCAGAAATTGAGGCTCAATTATTGGTGCAAACGATGGAGGAGATTTTGTATAAGAAAAACAAAAATCTACTAGTATATGAATTTTACTATTTCTCCCGTAAATGATGGAGGAGATTTTGTATAAGAAAAAAAAAAATCTATGACTGCACTTTGCGGCTCATCGGTCATTACTCCCGCAGTTAACTGAGAATCTACTGTAATATCCATATTCACTTTACGGCTCATCCGGGCATTACAGCTCAGCCATCGCCGCTTCATTGCCATCGCCAAGACTAATGTCCCATTAAACATTTTGGCTTTTGAGAGCTCTGACCCATATTAAACATTTATTCAAATATTCAAAAAAAAAAAAAATCAAAGTAAGAGAAATAACATGCATAATAATATATTTACATTTGAATTAGTAATTTATTTCAATAACTATTTTAATTTTCAATCAATATTAATTTTTAATTTGAGTAAATGATTAAAATGGATAAAGTTTTGTTAATTTTATCGAATGGCCAAGCCAACTCATAAATTAATGATTAATATAAGCGATAATTTAAAATCAGGTTTCTTTTTTTTTTTAAATAAATTCAATTGTATCAATATCAAATCCAATGTAGGAAGAAATTAGTCAAATTTTGATCCCATTAGAAAATTCAATTCAAATTTGTCCGAAAATAGTAATTTGAGTATAAAGAAAACCCAAAAATTATTGGATGGAATCTGAAATTCAAAAAATCGGTCCAGAAATATTTGAGCTTGCGACTCAATTTTTTTCAATTAAATTTTATTTTATGCCATATTTATTTTATATATATATAACACAATTTTATGAATATCTCAATCCAAAATTTTTTAAATAAAAATTAAATATAAGAAAATAAAAATAGCTAATTGTTTAAATTTCAAAAAAAAAAGAAATAAAAAAAATTGAAACGGAAAATAATATTTGGTGCGGTAGAGTGTATATTATATTTTATAATTTCTTTTTTATCTTTTTGCATAGTCATTTTCTCAATCTTTTTTTGTTCTATATCTTAGTTCGCTATTGTTATACTGCTCAGAACTGATCAACCATTTTATATTGTTGTTATTGTCCAACCATACTCTTTTAATTTCTCTCATCATACTCTTTCAATTTTCTCTTATTAAATCATTGTATTTCAAATATAGAAGAGTGGTGTATCTATTATTTTTCCGGTAAATTTTTTTTTTAATTACCATTTTAAAATTTAGTATACTTCATTATTAAAAAACTAACCAAAATTGACCCGAATTCGCATCTGTCCTGCCCAATCAGATTGGCAGATCTACTAAAGAATATTGTCTTTGAATGCCTATGGTTATGGCTATATTTTCCATTTTCCTGTATTTACGTCTTGAAGTGAAAAAGAAAGGGGTAGCCATGACCACGACTTGAGGCCTTATGAATGCAAAAATAGTAATACTAGTACAGGAATGAAAGGAATAAACAGAAAAGACAAAATCAAAATAGAGAAATATAGGGTAATAAAAATAAAAGACGTGCATCATGCATCTTTTATTTTATTTTGGTTGTATTAATTAATTAATAGGTCTTATAATACCCTTACTAAATAACTTTTCAATTTAGTCTTTTAATTTTTATTTATTTTTAAAATTATCCTTTTTACTTAATATTTATAAAATTGCCATTATTCTCATTTATTTTCATTTCTAACCTATAACTTTGCATTCAAATTACCAATTGGTCCTTATTACTAAAATTTTAGTTCAATCGGAGTCCGTTACCAATCCAATTCAATCAAATTTATCCGATTCGATAATTACTGATGTCACTGAAAAATTCAATTTTTATTACCAAAATAATCTACAAAAAATTTTAGTAAGATCTATAAATTTTGATAATTTTTAGGATTCGTTTGCTATTTTTAAAAATTCGAGGGTAAGGGGTTTTTTACCTCGAATTATTGTAAATAGAGTGAAAATACACTCAAACTTTTCTTGAGCGTTTTTGTACTCGAAAGGTGATGATATGAGTGACTAATTATAGGTTGAGGCTAATTCTCATATAGTTTTTGGCAAAAACAAGCAGAACATGGACATCCAAGGAAGTCCTAGTATAAGGCTCGACGTAAAAAGTCACATGCGTTTGTTTACACTTTCATCGTGTGGGTTTTTACTTGAAACCAATTTTGGACCTCATGGGCTTTATAAAATCGGAGATTGTTATCACTAGGGGTGAGCAAACTTTGGTTAAAAGAACCAAACCGACCGATTTTTTAATTTGGTTCGGTTTTTTGGTTTTTTGATTCGGTTTCGATTTATATTTTTAAGATTGTTCGGTTATTTCGGTTCGGTTTTTGGAGTCAAAAACCGTATAAAAACCGAACCGACCGAACTTTAGCTTATACTACGTCGTTTTGATTATAGGCCTAGCATAATATATAAGGAAGGAAGCGTTTCAACTCAACCAGTAGACAAACAAGCCTTTCATTTTATTTTTGCCCTAATGTTTTTTTCCCTAATTCATCTTCTCTCCAAATCACCGCCGCTGCCTCAAAAATCCACCCTCCGATCGTCAGCACTCGGCCCTGCCTGGTAAGTTGCTTCTTTCTCTCCTTCTTCGTTACAAATGGCAGTATTGGATTCTTGAAGGCCTTTTCCTTTTCTAATAAGAGCTCCGTTAGTAGGGATGAGCTGCTGGTGTGTCTAGTTCAGTAACCTAGTTGCCCTTGTGAGGCTGAAGGTTGTAACTGTCCAGTACAAATTCGAAGCCGCCAAATAGAAAACCTAGCCAACAAACACAAAACCCTCTTCTTCTTAGGTAAGGCTTCTTTCAGATTTTTGTGATTTTCTTTTCCTGTTGGGTTCATGAGAAGATGGAAGAGAGATTGAAAAGAAATTCTCTCTTTGTTAGCGAGAATGGAGCACGTGCCGGTGGAATGAAGACGTTTATTTAACAGTTTTTTTAGTATTATTTAGTATGTATTTTGAAATTATATCTTTAATTTTGGACTTATATTTTGTATGTTGTTGATGTTATTTGGATGTTTTTATTTTAGGACATTATAATTTGTAATTTTATATAATTTTTAGGAACAATTTTTAAATTTTTTAAATATATTTAATTTTTCAATTTTTTCAGTTAACCGAATCGAACCGACCGAAAAAATTGGTTCGATTATTATTCGGTTATTTATATACTTTGCTTCGGTTCGATAAATTCATTAAAATTCGGTTTCGGTTATTTCGGTTCGGTTAACCGAACTGACCGTTGCACAGGCCTAGTTATCACTAATAAATTTTGATCTTTTTTTCAAAAGTTAAAATATAACATCAATTTGCAATGCATATGACAAAGTCATGTGGCTTTAATCAGCTTGTAATATATATTTCCATTTGCTTACTTAAAATTTTCTTATTTTCAGTAACAAATTTAAGCCAATTATCTAATAACAAAAGCAATTTCGACCCAAAAACATACTTAAATTATAAATATGTCTATATATCGTACTCTAGAAGCAAATTTAGCTTAAAAGACTTGTGTATTATTTTTAATATTTCAAAACCAAATTTAACTCATTTTTCTTAAAAATAAGTGACAAAAATATACGGGCCGCACCAACGTACCAATTATGTATCTAACACTAATTTAGTGAATGGCAGAAAATAAAATGATAATAGTGTTGTTATATTATAGACGAAATGGGTCAAATTGTCTTAAATTAAAATTGTATGATAATTTAGATAAAAAGCTAAGAGAGATAATATATATATATATATATATATATATTTGGCAATTAAATAAATGAAATTAATTCAAAAATTGAGTTTTACCAAGTCATCAATATATTTTGTGAGACAAGAGAGCCAAACAAAGAGCCTACTACAATTGCTTTCGCTACATGCAAAAGATGCCTGAGCACCCAAAAGGAACTTAACAACTTAAATCGTCTGCTGCCAATGGAGGAACAAATCTGTAATCTTGAAGAGTCTGCTCAAATACGTGACAGCCTCTGAGTAACTTCTCCTAAAACGTGACAACAAATTAATTAATTAAAAATAAGAAAAATAAATAACGAAAAAACACACACATCAAAATCAACTCTGATGGAGACAATACAAGACAGTAAAGAAAATTGCAATTTGATTTCTTCAAACAGGTATCTAAATGCTTCAACCCCCATGCCACTCTTGATATGATATTATATATTGAGCTTCACTTCAGAAGCTAGTTGACAATGTATGTTCGTTTTCGACGATCGATAAACCAAGCATGCCTAGTGCATAGCGAGGGGCATGAACGCAGCCTCTTAAGAAGAACATCGGTGGCTGAATACTCATCAAGACAGGAATTATCTGAATAAGAGCCGATAACAATGGCTCAACAACCCAAAGGATAATTAGAAGGTAAGTTGCAATCCAAAATGCAACTCAGAAAAAAAAAAAGAAAGAATTCTATTTAGGATTATTTGAAAAATAAAAAGGTAATATTCGATGCCCATATAGGCCAGAGCTCAGAGTTTTTCTGTAAATTTCCCTTCTTGAAAAAAGAAAAAAAAGGTTATTCTTTCTAGTTCTGCATAATTTCTTTTCCAAGCTTCAGTTAACAATGGTAGGTTACCACCCACTTCTTTTAATAAACGTTTTCAAAACTAAATCAGGTGAACCAGGGGATTATTACCAACAGAAGACTCCAATCTCAAAGAATAAGATGTAAATACCTCATCAAATGCAGCACTAATCATTTGAAGACCTACAGGAAGTCCTGCTGGCCCCCCTTCAACAAATCCACATGGTAAAACCAGTGCTGGTAGGCCTGCTAAGTTAACATTGACCTGTACCAAAGATAAAATTACAAAAAGGCATGAGCAACAAGAAGAATCAAGTAGCCTCTCATGACACCAAGATGGTGTTTGCTTCAGAGGTTTGGGGCAGCCAATAGCTGCTATATACTGAAAAGCAACCCCAAACTTGTTTGGTAATGTATATTAAATCAACTGCTTGTAGTTAGGGGATTATTGTCCCCGTCAGCTTCTGATTGTCACCAGCTACATAAACTTTTTTCCCATCAACCACTAGTTAATTTGATTCTATTTTTCATTTGGACTATATTACCCTTGTAGAACTTATTAATTATAAAATACTTGTGGCTCCAGATTAACCACTAATAAATGTTTACCAAATGCTAGGAATTGATATCAGCTAGCAATTACCCTGAATCACCTCACCAAAACAAGTCCCATGTAGCAGAAATGAGAAAAGCAGGACAAGAATGATAAAAACTACACAAAAGATGAACCTAAATAAATCACTTTGTAATAACTCTTAGGATTTTATCCTCAGTTTCTTAGAAAGATTAACAGGCTGTGAGTGACAGGAAGAAACGTAGAGGAAGAGGAAGAAGAAGACAGAGAGGACAGAATAGAAGATTAGATGAGAGAAGAGAGAGGAGAGAGAAAGAGAGAGAGAGATAAAATTGTCATTCTCATTGTAGTCCCAGAATAAAATTGTCATTCTCATTGTAGTCCCAGAAAGTAGAAATGGTTACATATAAAAGGTCTAAATCTGAGCAACTTCTATGCATAAATGTAAAAGGACATTAGAATGAGGAGTGTTATATAATCAATTTGTTAACAAAACAAAGAGATTAGATTAAAAAGCAAAAACAGAGAACAAATGAATGCTTACAGTCATAACGTCACCCACAAACATCGCCAATGGATCAATTTTCTTTTCACCTGTAAATGTTGACAACAATTGAATATTTGCAGTCAAACAAAAGAATACAAAGGAAAAAGCACAAGCTTTAAACAATAAGCCCTGTGAAAGTGAGAAATAATTCATATCTTTCTATTGAAGAATATACAGGTATTTATAATGTGTACAAAGGTTATATTAGGAAACAAATAATAAAACCCTAACCCTAACAGCTGTACATATCATAACACTCCCCCTCAAGCTGGAGCATAGATATTGATCATGCCCAGCTTGTTACAAATGTAGTTGATCCGATTCCCAGGTAACGCTTTAGTAAAGACATCAGCTAATTGACTTCCTGTTCTGACATGTGAAGTTGAGATTGATCCATCTTCTAGTTTCTCTCGAGTAAAATGACAGTCAACTTCTATATGTTTGGTTCTCTCATGAAACACAGGATTATTTGCAATATAGATAGCTGCTTGATTGTCACACCATAAGTTCATTGGTTTAGACTGAACAAACCCAATTTCTCCAAGCAAATGACGTAGCCATATAAGTTCACAGGTAGTCTGTGCCATAGCTCTATATTCGGATTCTGCACTCGATCGGGACACCACATTCTGTTTCTTACTCTTCCAAGAAACAAGATTACCCCCAACAAAGACACAATAACCGGTGGTAGAACGCCTGTCTGAAAGATCTCCTGCATAATCTGCATCCGTGAAACCTTCTATAGTATGGTGACCATGATTTCGATATAAGATGTCACGTCCTGGTGCACCTTTTAAATATCTCAGAATATGTACAACAGCATCACAGTGTGAGGTTCTAGGAGATGACATGAACTGACTAACAACACTTACTGGAAAAGCAATGTCAGGACGAGTGATAGTAAGGTAGTTCAATTTTCCCACAACCTTCCTATATTTTTCAGGATTCCCAAACAAGTTTCCATCTTCAGCTTTCAGCTTTACATTTGGTATCATAGGCGCATCACATGCTTTTGCCTCAATAAAACTAGCACCATCTAATAAATCCAGACAATATTTTCTTTGAGATAGATAGATCCCTTTCTGACTGCGAGAAACTTCAATCCCTAAGAAATATTTCAATGATCCTAAATCCTTGGTTTGAAAGTGAGTCCCAAGGAATGCTTTCAACCTCGTAATTCCAGCTTCATCACTTCCAGTTATCACTATATCATCCACATATACAACCAACAAAATGCACCCAGAAGTAGATGATGTAAAGAACACTGTGTGATCATACGCACTTCTCCGTAGGCCAAACTCAAGCACAACTGTACTAAATCTCCCAAACCATGCACGAGGAGACTGTTTTAACCCGTACAAAGACTTTCTTAATTTGCACACCTTCCCTGACTCCCCCTGAGCAACAAAACCAGGTGGTTGCTCCATGTAAACCTCTTCACTCAAATCCCCATGCAAGAATGCATTCTTCACATCAAGTTGATGAAGTGGCCAACTGTAATTAGCAGCTAAGGAAATAAACAATCGAACAGATGAAAGTTTTGCAACTGGAGAAAAGGTCTCCGAATAATCCACTCCATATGTTTGTGCATATCCTTTAGCAACCAATTGAGCTTTCAATCTAGCAATGGAACCATCAGGATTCATCTTAACAGTAAACACCCACTTACAACCAATAGCCTTTTTGTGAGAGGGCAAAGGTAGAAGATCCCAAGTATGATTCAGCTCTAAGGCCATCATCTCTTCTTTCATTGCAGCTCGCCAACCATCATGAGCTAATGCTTCAGTAAGGGACGTTGGAACAGCAATAGAGTCTAAGGAGGCTACAAAAGACTTGGAGGAAGGTGATAAAGCATGATAAGACACAAAAGAAGAAACAGGATAAGTACATGTGCGTTTACCTTTGCGAAGAGCAATAGAAAGGTCAAGGCTAGGATCTGGTGGTGGTGGAGGATCTGAAGAAGAAGCAGGAGCAGGAGGTGTCTCGATAGAATGATGCACACGTCGAGAATAAACTTGATGAATAATAGGTCGAGAAGGAGGAGGTACTACCTGTTCACTAACAGTATAAACAAGAAAATCATCCCCTGAATCACGAGAGGGCGAAGAAGAGGACACAGAGAAACCAAAGAAAGGTGTATGTTCAAAAAATGTAACGTCAGCAGATACCAAATAACGACCCAAAGAAGGTGAGTAACAACGATACCCCTTTTGTTCACGCGAGTATCCCAGGAAGACACACTTAAGAGATTTAGGATCAAGTTTTGAAAGCTGAGGTCGCATGTCTTGAACAAAGCAAGTACATCCAAAAATCCGAGGAGAAAGATGAAAAAGAGTAGATGAGGGAAAAAGAAGAGAATATGGAATCTGACCGTCAAGAACAGAAGAAGGCATTCTGTTGATTAGAAAACAGGCAGTAGAAACAGCATCTACCCAAAATATTTTAGGAACCTGCATATGAAACATTAGTGCCCGAGCAACCTCTAATAAGTGACGGTTCTTCCGCTCAGCTACACCATTTTGCTGAGGGGTAACAATACAAGAAGACTGATGAATAATATCATGCTCAGAAAGATAAGATTTAAAAGAATGAGAAACATATTCTTTAGCATTATCACTTCTCAAAATACAGATGGATTTGTTGAATTGAGTCTTAATTTCAACATGAAAAGCACAAAATATAGTAAACAACTCTGATCGAGATTTCATAGGATAAAGCCAAGTAACCCGAGAATAATCATCAATAAATGTCACAAAATAACGAAAACCAAGTTTGGATGTAATAGGACATGGACCCCATACATCAGTATAAACTAAGTAAAAAGAAGACTCAACACGTTTATTTAATCTAGGAGAATAAGATACTCTATGGTGTTTAGCAAATTGACAAGCTTCACATTCTAAAGTAGATTCCCTTTTAAGACTAGGACACAGCTTTTGTAAAGTTGAAAGAGGAGGATGACCAAAACGACAATGAAGTTGCAAAAGAGAAGATGAACTTGTGCAAGCAATGGATCGAGGCACAGGTTGAGAAGTTGATTCAAGAGCATACAAGCCATTCACCAGACACCCTCTACCAAGAATCTGCTTCGTCCCAAGATCCTGGAAAAGGCAATAATTGGGATAGAAAATAACACAACAGTTAAGATTTTGGGTAATTTGGCTAACAGATAACAAGTTAAAAGGAAAAGATGATAAACATAAAACAGATGATAATGGAAGAGAATTTGTTGTGTTTGCTGTCCCACGCCCAATTACAGAAGCAGTAGATCCATTGGCTAACGTAACACAAGGTAAATTAGCAGTAGATTGGAAAGAAGAGAGAATACCTGTGTTGTCAGTCATATGATCAGTAGCACCTGAGTCAATAACCCAACTACGAGATGAGGTGGAAAGACATGCAGCAGGGTTACCTGTATTAGCCAGAGCTGAAGTCCCAGAAGATAACTGCTGTGAATCAAAAGTGGCAGTTAAACGAGCATACTCATCCGCTGAAATGGTGACAGATGGTGAGGATGATTGTGGAAGCGGTAGGATGCCATCCTGAGTAGCTACATTTGCAAACCTCTTATTATTCATCTGACTTAAGTTCTTGGAGAATTTCCCATGTAATCTCCAACAATTCTTTTTAATGTGCCCCTCAACTCCATAATAATGACATGTACGAGAATTGCTACTACTCCCAACAAAAGAACTACCATTTCCACCTTTACCTCCGCGATTACTATTCGAAGCATTACCAACCAAATGCCACCGTATCATTGGATATCATACCGGAAGGCAAATCACCGTCTTTACAAACTCGAAGCAAACGAGCATAAACTTCAGTAAAAGAAGGAAGTGACTCACCAGTTAACAATTGTGTGTGTGCCACATCATATTCAGAACCCAATTCTGCCAAGAAACACTGCACCACAATCTGCTCCTCTTGTTCTTGCATCTGTTTAACATCAGCAACAATAGGAAACATAGCCCGCTTTTCTTCAAAAGCTTGTTTCACTTCAGTATAATACTGGAACAGGGAGCGACCTTTTTGCTCCGCTCGATAAATCTTTAGCAACAAATCATGGACACGGGACATATCTTGTTTGCAGGCATACAAAAATTCTAGATATTCCCATAATTCTTTTACACTGTCACAATGATTCACAACATCATCAACAGCAGGATCTAAAGTATTCTGAATTTGATTAAACAACTTATAATCTTCCATTAACCATTTCTTCCGACTAACAACATCATCTTTAAACGGTGGATTACTAGTTAAATGGTCCTCCAAGTCTACACTTGTCACAAATCTACGGATTGTTCTTTTCCATTGTGCATAATTGTTACTTCCAGTCAGTTTTCTATCCGTAATTTTAGACGAACCAAACATAATTTCAGTAACAGTCTTCTTATCACTATTCTCAGCCATTAAAACCCGTCACAAATAACTTTAGACAATAAAACCAATGCAACAAAGAGATCAGTATATCTCACCAAGAAACAGCAGCAGCAAAAGACTTGAAGAACAGAACCCAAGAGGCAGGAACAGATCTAAGAGAGAGCGCCCTTTAGAAGAGACCAAACGAGACAACCGACCCTGCAAACTGGTCGGACACACTCAGGCGACGCTGGATCTGGAACCGGAGGGCCGTCGGACAAGCCACGCGCCGTCACTCGCCGGCGCGTGAGGAAGGCGTCAAACTTCAATCGGCGCGTGAGGTTCACGCGCAGCTCCGATGGTCGCCGGAAAATGGTGAAACGGCCGGACTGACGGAGGCGCTCCTTCCTGTGGTGGCTGTGAGAAAAAACGGTCACCGGAAAATGACCCTAAGAATCAGATCTCAAAAACCGAAAAACCCAAAGGAGAAAGAAACCCGAAACCGACAAGAGGGAATCGCAACCCTCAGAAAAAAGACCCAGAAACTCGACTAGGCTCTGATACCATGTGAAAGTGAGAAATAATTCATATCTTTCTATTGAAGAATATACAGGTATTTATAATGTGTACAAAGGTTATATTAGGAAACAAATAATAAAACCCTAACCCTAACAGCTGTACATATCATAACAAGCCCAAAATGTTAAAATCGGACAGCATACCAATATTATAAGCAGCAGGAGAAATTAGGATGTCATTTGAATCTAATGCAGTCTTGAAGCTTTTCTGGATCAAAGTCCTCACCTGAAATGCTACTCTAATCATAAACATCCTCTTGAAGACCTTAATAGCTCTTTCAAATCAAAACTAACAGAAAAATTGGAATCCTATCTTGAATTACTTAAGTGATATTCCAAGTTACATGACTACTTATGATACCTGCCGGGCACGCTTGTAGTATGCATCATAACAACCAGCTAAGAGAGCATACATTCCATCAAAATTCTCCTTTTGACCTACAACTATTGAAAAAATTATATTACATCAAGTCTCTGAAATAGTTTAACTCAGGTTCAGATTTCCTTTGACCTAAGTAATAATTTAGCCATACCTTGATGGCGTCTTTGATAATCAGAAGTAGCAAGCAATTGATTGGTTGGTATAAGTATTTTCGGCTAAATCAAAGCATTTCCTTATAATCATAGTCGAAGCGAACCAAAACTCACAAACAACCAATTCACATTGTGTTAGGTCCTTGTTGAATATCACAAAACACAGCAAGAACACAAGGCACAAAGAATAGAAATGGGAAATGAAATAATCCCAGAATTTGATTATTGTATATAAGTGTAAACAGAAGAAAATAGCAGCAACATAGAGAGGAATTCGAGAGCCTCTCTCTCTCCTTTAACAGATACTAAATCATTTGCTACCCTCTCACACCTTCCACACACCCTTTTGTAACCCCCAAAGCCCAAATCCCAATGCTTAACTAACTTCCCAACAGATTCTGGATTCCCTAATTGCCAACTGTATTATCCTTCCCCATTCTGCCCTTGCGCCTAGTATATGTCTTCGTAATGGGGGGCCTAGCATTACCCACAGCCCAAAGATCAACCTTGTCCGCAAGGTTGAAAGCAGGGAATTGAGATGCAATTGTGTCAAATAGCTCCCAAGAGTCTTCAAAGGGAGGCAGGTCCTTCCACCTAATGAGAACCTCTGCTTTGGTCTGTCCAGCAGTAAGGGAGGGCCTGATTCCATGCACTTCGAATGGTTCCACCAGCAGTTCCATGTCGTGAGTGGGAGAGGAAGGAATAGTGGAAGAAAATAGATGCGAACCAATGGCCCTTTTAAGCTGGGAGACATAAAAGACATTATGAATGTGAGTGTGAGCAGGGAGCGTAAGAGCATACGCGACTGTCCCAATCCGCTTCTCGACAGGAAACAGTCCATAATAGCAGGGAGCCAACTTTTCATTTTTGCGGACTGCAAGGGAAGTTTGTTTGTAAAGTTGTAGTTTGAGATAGACCAAGTCGCCTACTGCAAATTGAACCTATCAGCACCAGCCATCAGCATAAAATCGCATCTTTTGCTAGGCCCGCTGGAGATGCTGTTTCAAATCATCCAGAATAGCATCCTTTTTGGACAAATACTGCTCAACTTCTTGGTTGGCGGCTGATCCCCATTTATTCAGGGCTAGAGGGGGAGGAGTACGCCCATAGAGGGCTTGGAAAGAAGTGAGTCCCAAAGATGAGTGAGTGGCTATGTTGTAGTGGTATTCTGCCCATGCTAACCAAGACAACCATTTGGACGGATGATCCATGGTGAAGCAGCATAGGTAAGTCTCCAAGCCCTTGTTCACAACTTCGGATTGTCCGTCGGTTTGGAGATGGTAGGCTGTGCTGCGCTTCAATTCAGACCCTTGGAGGTGGAACAATTCACGCCAAAAATAGCTCATGAATACCTTGTCCCTATCGGAAATGATACTTTTTGGTATGCCGTGAAGGCGTATCACTTCCTAGAGGAAGATCCGAGCAACTGTAGGGGCTGAAAAGGGGTGTTTCAAAGCGATGAAGTGGGCATATTTGGTTGGGCGGTCCACTACCACCAAAATAGCATCAGACCCACAGGACTTTGGGAGGCCTTCAATGAAGTCCATGGTGAGATCTTCCCAACCTTTATCTGGAAGGGGAAGAGGTTGCAAGAGTCCGGTAGGTGCCATGGCTTCATGTTTACTGCGTTGACAAACATCACAAGCAGCCACAAAGTCCTAAACCTGTTTTTTCATGCCCTTTCAATAAAATTCAGTAGCTAGGCAATGGTAAGTGCAGCGCATACCAGTATGACCGCCTATGGGGCTGTAATGAAATTCCTGCAACAGTAAAGGAATGTAATGAGAGTCAGAGGGTAAAGTAAGTCTCCCTTTGTAATGGAAGAGGTTCCCCACAAGTTGGAAGTGTGGATGGGCACTTGGCTGGAGTTGGATAGCCTTGATAATGTTGGAGAGGAAGGGGTCTGCTGCTATTTGCGCTGAAACATCCCTGAAATCCCGCAAAATGGGAGCTGTCAGAGACGAAAGAGCGGTCGACACAGGGATGCGAGACAAGGCGTCTGCCGCTGAATTTGTGGATCCCGGTTTATATTGGATCCCAAAGTTATACCCCAGGAGCTTCCTAAGCCATTTAGCATATTCACCATCCACAATACACTATTTAATTTGAGGCTTTTTTGGTCTGTCCGCACCACAAAACGTTGGCCCCAATGACAGGGACGCCACTTCTTGTTGGCGAAGACGATCGCCATCAGTTCCCTCTCATAAACCGAAGTAGCTTGAGCAGATGGGCTCAATTTTTGACAGAAATAGGCATTAGGTCAACCTTGCTGCATCAACACGGCACCAAGCCCAAAACCCAAGGCATCTATTTCAACAATGAAAAGCTGAGAAAAGTCAGGTAGAGCCAATACCGGAATTGCGGTCATGGCTTCTTTAAGCTGTTGGAAGGCATGTTGAGCTATGGCATCCCAATTAAAAGCATCCTTGCGAAACTGTTGCGTGAGTGGCCATGCAATGCGGCTGTAGCTCCTAACAAAACGCCGGTAGTACCCCGTGAGTCCTAGGAATCCTCAAAGGAACCGCAAGGAGAAGGGGTGGGCCAATCCACCATTACTTGTATCTTCTCTAGATCAGCTGAAACCCCCTGTAGAATCAATGATGTGCCCCAAATATTCCACTTGAGATTGGAAGAACAGACACTTTTTCTTGTTAGCAAAAAGCTGCTAGGAACGCAATGAAGCAAAGACCTGTCGCAAGTGCTCCTCGTGCTCCTCACGACTCTTACTGTACACAAGTATATCATAAAAAAAAACCAGAATGAATTTGCGGAGATAAGGTTGGAATACCTTATTCATCAAAGATTGGAAAGTTGATGGGGCATTTGTCAAGCCAAACGGCATTACTCGAAATTTGTAGTGACCTTGATGGCTGCAGAAAGCTGTCCTCGGGATGTCTTTAGGCCGGACCCTTATTTAGAAGTACCCAATTTTGAGGTCTATTTTGGAAAAAATGACTGCCCCATGAATCTCATCAAGTAATTCCTCAATGACCGAAATGGAAAATTTGTCTGGAACAATTGCCCGGTTTAATGCCCGATAATCTACACATAATCGCCAACTTCCATCTTTTTTCTTTACCAATAATACTGGACTTGAGAAGGGACTAGTGCAAGGTTGAATGACTCATGCCACCAACATCTCTGCGATGAGGTTTTCTATCTCAGCCTTTTGTACATGAGGGTACCTGTATGGCCTGACTGAGATGGGAAAGGTTCCCTCTTTAAGGATAATAGCATGGTCATGTTTACGTGCTGGTGGCAGTCCTACTGGTAGGTTGAACACGTCTTGGAATTCTGCTAATAAGGCAGTAGACTGTTGAGTTTCTTCCTGTGAAGTTTCTCCCTCCAACTCCAGGGTGTTCAGGTCAAGTTGGCAGCCTTCCAGCAATATACAATTGCCTTCACGCTTGACGATTCTCTCCATTGCATGTAATGATACTCGAGTTCTACACAAAGCTGGGTCCCCTTTTAAACTCACCTTCTGCTTGCCCACCTCAAATTCCATTGACAACTCTGCCCAATTCATGTAGGATGCCCCTATTGAAAGCAGCCACTCGTTCCTAAGGATCAAGTCAGTGCTGCCCAATTGGAGGGGGAAGAAATCAGCCACTACCTCAATGCCAGGAAGGTGGAGGCAGACCTGCTTGCACAACCCGATGGAGCTAATTCGCTTCCCAATGCCTAACGTGACTCCAAATTGCTTAGTAGGAGAAACTGTCAAGTTGAGCTTAGAAACTAAAGCAGAGGAGATGAAGTTATGCGGAACACCCAAATCAATAAGGACAACTACATCTCGATTCAAGATGGTACCTCTGAGTTTCATGGTGTGGGGGGCTATCAGGCCGATCAATGAAGAAAGAGACAATTTCAAGTTGTCCAAATCGCCTATTTTAGTAGCATCCTCTGCCTCAATCTCGTTTGGATTTTCTTCAACAATGAGCTCCGATTCTTCCACCCATAAGACTTATAACTCTTTATTTGGGCACCTATGACCCGACCCGAATTTCCTATCACAGCAGAAGTATAGGCCCTTCTCTGTTTTCACTTTCATTTCAACATCAGTGAGCTGCCGGAATTTTTGGGATAAGTGAGACGCCGGAGTAAAAGTGTGGACCGGAAGAGTAGTAGAAGAAGAAGATGAGGAAGTGGGCAATAATGCCTTGGGGGAGAAGATGATGGGCTTAGAAACCGGATTTGGAATGAGAGCTTTGGTAACCAGAGGTGTACCTGTGAATGGGAGTGTTCTGCTGCTTAGGCCACTTTGGGTAGAGATTGCCCTTAATCTGGCCACTTTATTTATGTCTTCTATAATTTGGGCCACCTTCATTATTCAGCCCAACCCATTGGGCTCCCAAAGCCTCAATTCCCATTGATGAAGGTGTTCTCCATTACCGCTTCTGGAAGGTCGGGAAAAGGCGTAGAGAGCAATTTGAATTGCCTCCGATACTCGTCCACCATAGATGTCTGCCTTAGAGACAGTAGCTGCTCCATCAGATTCCCTGCCTGAGTGCTCTTGAAATGCTCCAGCATTAATTTCTTAAACTCCTCCCACCCATGGAAAGTCCGATGACTATTTTCGTAATAGTACCACGATAAGGCTTCACCTTCCAAGCATACGACAGTTGACCAGAGTTTTTTAGCCGAAGTGAGTCCATTTAGATCGAAATAACGTTCAGCTCGCAATATCCACCCATCCGAATTTTATCCATCAAAAACAGGGAGTTCCAGCTTATGCGGCATTCCCTCCGATCTAGGCCAAGCAACCATTGAGTTGGAGTTCTCTCCAGTTTCCACCCTAAACTTCGGTACCCCTTTGCTCCCTCCGATCCTATGATTGGAAGAATCCAGTTGGGAAACCTCATTGGTCTGCTCTTGTGTAACTGGTGCCTTCTCCGTTCTATCCAGATTGAGCTTGCGGAAAATGGATCTGACGCATTCTTCTATCAATGGAAGTTGTTCTATCTTGTTCTCAATCAATGGCTGTCGCTCCATTGAACTATTCAGTGTTTTCACATCCAACCGTTCTAAACGGTCTAAGCGAGCTAACACCCGTTGCAAATCTGTTTGTAATGTACCTATTTTGCCTTCTAATTCTTCCCCTCTGTTCTCCATCCACATATGTCTAGTTTCCATACAAGGATCGGTGCTCTGATACTAGCTGTTAGGTCCCTGTTGAATATCACAAAACATAGCAAGAACACAAGGCACAAAGAATAAAAATGGGAAATGAAATAATCCCAGAATTTGATTATTGTATATAAGTGTAAACAGAAGAAAATAGCAGCAACATAGAGAGGAATTCAAGAGCCTCTCTCTCTCCTTTAACAGATACTAAATCATTTGCTACCCTCTCGCGCCTTCCACACACCCTTTCGTAACCCCCAAATCCCAATGTTTAACTAACTTCCCAACAGATTTCGGATTCCCTAATTGCCAACTGTATTATCCTTCCCCATTCTGCCAATGTGCCTAGTATATATCTTCGTAATGGGGGGCCTAGCACACTGCTAATAAACTTCTTTGATTGGTTATTTCAACCTTGTGAGGAAAGTTATGACTGCCAAGGCACCTAAGAAACAATTGAATGTAAGCTACATTTTCTACTCAACCTCTCATTCTCTAGCCTTTATCGTATGTGAATAAAATATACGTTACATGGTATATGAGAATTGATTGGATAGAATATTGATTATTCTGTGTACTTGCAAATTTTAACAGCAACTCCTTCAAAATCAAAACCAAACCAGTACACGAAATAGACATAGACTACATCAATTCAATCCATTTTCTGGTTTAAAATTTACACTATTGATGGTAATAAGACCCTTGAACCACTTGAATTTTTTGGATAATCTTCCAATTGCAATCTGCAAAGATATTAGCAAGTTAATTCTCTAATCACAACTACAGATGACATGTACCTCATGACCAAATCCTTTTGCTCTAGAATCTGCATAGAGCGCATTTGCTTCATCAGCAACAACTTGATTCCCGTACCTGAATGTCAAGAAGTTGAAAACTTGAAAATTTACGTGCATGCGTAGGGGGCATAATGAGCCCCCTAGATTTTCAAAATTTTATTTTTACCCATAAACTTTCATAATAATTGTTTAAAATTGAGATGAAGCCCCCTTGAATTTGAATTTTCATCATGACACCTGTAATTATAAGTATAATCCCGTTTATATTCATTTAGAATTTAATATTAACTATAAGTTTTATATTTGTTTTTTTGTAAAACTAGTTACAGCTTGTTTATATTTTTGTTGACCATGATAAATTTGCTCCAAAAACAAATATATTTTTTTCATTTCAACTTTTTTAAAATTATATATTCATTAATTTTTGTAAATTTAATGAGTGTTATTATTTACATTTTGCATAACATTTGCACAATATAATTTTGTAAATTATATATGTATATCCACACACACACATACACACATATGAGTGTGCGTCACAATGTGTGTAAATTAGTTTAGTATTGGTAACTATTAATATTTCTTATAAATCTGCATGTATGCACCCTTAACACTAAATGCACATACGCATCTATGCATGCATATATCGACATATGCCCACTTATAATCGAGCTTTAACAAGCAGAGGCAAACTTGTCCATAAAAATTAATGTCAAAGACTGGGTTTTTGACAAGCCAAGCCATAAATGCATATCTGAGCCTCTGGGCAGGATTATATGCATTAAGGTGTCGTGTCCGTCATCGAGTCACCAGATGGTTAACACAGAAATCAGCTCCAAATAAAAGGTTTTAACCCTTATTCTTGTTCCTGTGTTTGCCTATGGTTGTGTGATGTTGCAACTCATCCAAGGGAGTCGCACACCTTGGAACTCCAAAAGAGTTTCTTACCTTTTGTTTGCTGGAAATTATTGCTTGATTTTATTTCATGAATAATACCTCTCTTAAATAGAGGTTTACAAAATAGGAAATAAAAATAAAGAATCATATTCTGTGGATGAAAGGAAATAAACAAGATAATAGAAATCCTAATTGGGAAAATATTATTTAAGCTAATAATTATTTCCAGCAAATTGGAACGCAAAAATCTAGGCTTAAATCACGCTTTGCTTGTTCTTTTTCCTTTCTCTCTCTCTCTTTTTTTATCCTTCCCACGTCTGACATACTGTTTAACTACAAATGCGTCAGTAACAACCTGCATCTCTATCTTTCTCACTCGCTAGGGTGCAATAAGCAATCCATACAGAAAAAATGCAACAACACTAGCCTTGGTTCAAATGCAATTCAAAACCATCCCTCTTTCCCTTTTCTCACATCACTCTCTTATCTCTCGTCCTCACACATTCATGTGTGCACACACACAAGTTGTCGCATAAAAACATAGAAATCAATATGCTAAATGAACAAAAATTTAATACTACAGAAGGCAGAGCAATAAAAATTTACTAGTTATGTTTGCTAGAAGATCACCTTACACCATCATAACGTGATAAGTTGCAAGATGACTCTGATGAAGCAAGAATGTAGTATGCTGGTAAACCAAGGGGGAAAGATGGTAATGATACCTGTGTATTAATACTGTAAAATGACTAAGGGAAGTAACTGTAAACTATAGCATACAAAAATGTTGAACAAAAGCAATGTTGTCTAAGACTTAAACCTCTGTGAAAATGCATCCTAACTCCTCTAAATGCGAAGCAGCACCACTGATTGCAGATTTTACTCCATTATCCACACCATCATCAACAGTTTCTCGGATAATACCAATCCTCAATCCCTTTAATGGTCTAGATTCCATATGACTAGAGGAAATGAATTGAGATGTGAAATCAGGAACCTCCTAAATGAAGAATTTAAAGAGGAAAAGAAAAGGAAAACAAACATAAATAAATATATAATCAGAAGGATCTAACCCCAGGAACTCAACGGGACACTTCTCAAGATGAAATGCAGACTGCATTCTACTACTAACTGTTCATAGAAGCATTTGTACAAGCATAATTATAGTAAAGACAGACACATTAGTTTTACACCATCGATGTCAATATTTGAACTGACAGTAACTGATAACATTGTTGAAAAAATTTTGATCCGAATTCGATACCTGCAAAAAAGGGTAAAAGACCTGTGGAGGTTTACGAATACTCCGACAGTCAAATTAGTTCCTTCGAATAGAAAAAATCATAAAAAATAGAAAGAATCTCGTAAAAAGGAAAAAAAAATCCTCTCTGAATGAATAACTAATTTAGCTATTTGTAGGATAAGAATTGTATACCTTTAGAATTCTGAATGCCACAAA
Source organism: Excoecaria agallocha (assembly GCA_037975025.1). Taxonomy (NCBI): domain Eukaryota; kingdom Viridiplantae; phylum Streptophyta; class Magnoliopsida; order Malpighiales; family Euphorbiaceae; genus Excoecaria; species Excoecaria agallocha. The sequence continues at coordinate 11,640,482 of CM075820.1, forward strand.
GTTTTATATCGAATTAAATTTCCTTTGTTATCATAAGTTCCCCCCCCCCCTGTGTGCGACATTTATATCAGCAGCATTGGAGGTTGCTCTTTGGCATGCACAACCGTAGTGAGCGAATAAGTATTCATAGCTGTACGAGAAATGATCATGGCTGAAATGGCCGAGCTGAGCTGTTATTATCAATAGTAATCACGCTCCTGGCTTAAGCTGGCAAGCTGAACTATTACATATGTATGCAGCAAAAGTAAAATGTGCTTGTGGCAATGTCCAAGCTTTCAAATTAGCATGCCATCTATTTTTAGTATAAAAATACAAAAGACGGGCTCCCGGTGAAAACATGCCTATGACCAAAAGACGAGCTCCCGGCGACAAGGCCTATGAGCAAAAGGCGAGCTTCCGGCGACAAGGCCTATGAACAAAAGGCGAGCTCCTGACTACAAGGCCTATGAGCAAAAGGCGAGCTCCCAGCGACAAGGCCTATGAACAAAAGACGAGCTCTCGGCAACCAAGCCTATGAGCCATTTTACTGATGATACTTCTTTAAATTGGCGATGTTCTAGGAGTGCGCCAGAATGAGCTGTAAAATATTGTAGAGTTTGCCTTGCCTATCGTAAAGCTTTGGCTGCAAAACTTAAAATTTTTGGTTGAAAAATCGAGCATAAGTAATGCATTATACTTGAAAAATATATAGATAGATGATAATTCTTATCATGTTTGAAGTTTGAAACTATATGCTCTGCTCTTCCCCCCTAAAACTGAGCTGAGTGAGAACTCGACTTATTTGAGCTTGTGACAGCTAATTTTTAAATCTACAAAAAGTTTCAATTTGACTTTTGCCTCTTGGGCGAATAAGTTAGCATATATAGAGCATAAAGATGCAAATTTATGCTGTAAAAATATCTGCGCAAGACAATTGATTAGCTGCATAAGCTATTACTTTCTGTTTTTAGAATAAGCTTGTATTGCATGTGCCAAAATTGAGTGAGACATAAATATTTTTGACTTCACAGCAATAAAATCACGTGTAACTGAGTCGAGAAACAAATATAAGAGTGTAGTAAAAATATACTTGATAGAGAAATATACTTGCAAAAGGTATATATGAGTTATAGTAAACCTGAACCATGCTTGTTCCTCTGAGTCTAGACTGAGAGTTGACTCGATCATTACTGTTCTTACTTGTATTGTTTCAAGCTATTATTGAAAAATAGCTACTAGAAATTCATAATCCAATTGTTTTATTTGATAAATTATTAATTAAACAAGAACAAATCGAAAAATAATGAAAATCAAGGCAGTGAAGACAATAGATGCAATGAGCATCTGAAAAGCATAACCAAATTGCATATAAACATGCTCACATGAGTGAGTCTAAGATTTTGGTTCAAATAGTGTATTTTGACTGAGTATTGCCAGTTGACAAAGTATTTCAATCGCAAGCAAGAATTTAAAAGCTAATGAAAATATACTTCAACAGGCATTGAGAAAAATCAAGCCTACGTTTAGAAATTTCAATTATTCTGCTCATGAATAAAATGATGATTAATAATTGAAAAGAAAATTAAAAATTCAGATTGTAGTGTACCTGGAAGGGGCAGTAGAGGACCCTTAAAAAGAAGAAATTGAGCAGCATATGGAAAACCAAATAGAGTAGCGAGTTACAAAAATTATGTAAGAGCTTTAATAAGCTCATATCTTACTCGTCTCTCCGAAAATAATATGAGAGTTGAGCTTAAATTTTGCAAGTGAGAATGTTGTCCCAAACTGCTTGCAAGAAGCATACACTTTTCAACGAACAGTTTCCAATCCTGTAATACTACATCTCAAAGAAACTATCTCAATCAAAGAAGCTCACTTTGATTTAGCTACAAGCAATTTAGTGGCCATGTAATTTTTTTTTAGAGCAGTTCTTAGTTGCAGGAAAATAGGCCTTCTTCAAAACTGCATATGCAGAAAAATTATTTGCTTGACATTAATTATGGCATGTGTTTCACTTCTTATAGCTATCAGTCGAATTCCAGACCCATTACTGCACTTCCTATAATTATTTTGAACTTCTGGCCATTGTTGCATTTTAGATAATTTTCTATTAGATGACAATATAAATAAAAGCATTCAAGGAAACAAAGTAAGAATAGAGCTGTGAGAATGAATTCATAATCAACTAAAATTAATGACCTTGGATAATAAATAGGTAACCCTTTTTATCTTCTTGCTGAGATTATTCGGCAATTAAACAATAGAAATGACATCTATAGAAATATTAACAAATAGGAGATGCTTTTGGTATGAAAGTGGCACATTAGCATGAAAAACTATTCCTTTGGTTCCAAATTTGTAAGGGGCTCATCACTTAGATGTCAGAATCTAAGATGACTAAGCTAACCAACTTGTTATGATTTGTACAGCTGTTAGCTTAATTATAGGGATTGATTGTTAGATTAATTATAGAAAAATTATTAGGGATTTGTTTCCTAATTCAACTCTTGTAAACAATATAAATACCTGTATATTTTCAATGGAAGTAAGGTGAATTATTTCTCACTTTTACATGGTATCAGAGCCTAGTCGAGTTTCTGGGTCTTTTGTTTGAGGGTTGCGATTCCCTCTTGTCGGGATCAGATTTTTCCTCTTTAGGGTTTTCGGTTTTTGAGATCTGGTTCTTAGGGAGATATTTTCCGGTGACCGTCTGTTCTCACCGCCACCACAGGGAGGAGCGCCTCAGTCATTCCGGCCGTTTCACCTTTTTCCGGCGACCATTGGAGCCGCGAGTGAGTCTCACGCGCCGCTCGAAGATTACCGCCATTCTCACGCGCCGGCGCGTGGCCTGTTTTCCGAACTTCCGATTTCAGCTCCGGCGTCGCATGAGTGTCTCCGACCAGACTGTAGTGTCGGTTTTCTCATCCGGTGAGTCCGCCAGTCTCCTTTCTCAGATCAGTCCCTGCTGCTGTTCTTGGTGAGGTAGTTTCCTCTGTTGATGGTATTTTTTTGTCTCCTGGCAAGCTGTTTCAACAGGTTTTTGTTCTCATATTATTGGGTAATTAATTTGTTGAGTAGTTTGGGTGTTGGTTTGTGTTGGGTATATTGACCTCTTTGCTGCTTTGTTAATTTTATTGGGTAAAGTTATTTGTGACCGAGTTAAATGGCAGAGAATAGTGATAAAAAGACAGTTACTGAAATTATGTTTGGCTCTTCGAAGATTACGGATAGAAAATTGACTGGGAGTAATAATTATGCACAATGAAAAAGAACAATCCGTAGATTTGTGACGAGTGTAGACTTGGAGGATCATTTAACTAATAATCCACCGTCTAAAGATGATGCTGTTAGTCGAAAAAAATGGTTAATGGAGGATTATAAGTTGTTTAACCAAATTCAGAATACTTTAAATCCTGCTGTTGATGATGTTGTGAATCATTGTGATAGTGTAAAAGAATTATGAGAATATCTAGAATTTTTGTATGCCTGCAAACAAGATATGTCCCGTGTCCATGATTTGCTGCTAAAGATTTATCGAGCAGAACAAAAAGGTCGCTCCCTGTTTCAGTATTATACTGAAGTAAAACAAGCCTTTGAGTAAAAGCGGGCTATGTTTCCTATTGTTGCTGATGTTAAACAGATGCAAGAACAAGAAGAGCAGATTGTGGTGCAGTGTTTCTTAGCAGGATTGGGTTCTGAATATGATGTGGCACGCACACAATTGTTAACTGGTGAGTCACTTCCTTCTTTTTAGAGTTTGTAAAGACGGTGATTTGCCTTCTGGTATGATACCCAATGATACGGTGGCATTGGTTGGTAATGCTTCGGATAGTAATCGCGGAAGTAAAAGTGGAAATAGTAGTTCTCGTACATGTCATTATTGTGGAGTTGAGGGGCACATTAAAAAGAATTGTTGGAAATTACATGAAAAACCCTCCAAGAACTCAAGTCAGATGAATAATAAGAGGTTTGCAAGTAGCTACTCAGGATGGCATCCTACCGCTTCCACAATCATCCTTACCATCTGTCACTATTTCAGCGGATGAGTATGCTCGTTTAACTGCCACTTATGATTCACAGCAGTTATCTTTTGGGACTTCAGTTCTGGCTAATACAGGTAACCCTGCTGCATGTCTTTCCACCTCATCTCGTAGTTGGGTTATTGATTCAGCTGCTACTGATCATATGACTGGCAACACAGGTATTCTCTTTTCTTTCAAATCTACTGCTAATTTACCTTGTGTTACGTTAGCCAATTGATCTACTGCTTCTGTAATTGGGTGTGGGACAGCAAACCCAACAAATTCTCTTCCATTGTCATCTGTTTTATGTTTATCATCTTTTCCTTTTAACTTGTTATCTGTTAGCCAAATTACCCAAAATCTTAACTGTTGTGTTATTTTCTATCCCAATTATTGTCTTTTTCAGGATCTTGGGACGAAGCAGATTCTTGGTAGAGGGTGTCTGGTGAATGGCTTGTATGCTCTTGAATCAACTTCTCAACCAGTGCCTCAATCCATTGCTTGCACAAGTTCATCTTCTCTTTTGCAACTTCATTGTCGTTTTGGTCATCCTCCTCTTTCAACTTTACAAAAGCTATGTCCTAGTCTTAAAAGGGAATCTACTTTATAGTGTGAAGCTTGTCAATTTGCTAAACACCATAGAGTATCTTATTCTCCTAGATTAAATATACGTGTTGAGTCTTCTTTTTACTTAATTCATACTGATGTATGGGGTCCATGTCCTGTTACATCCAAACTTGGTTTTCGTTATTTTGTGACATTTATTGATGATTATTCTCGGGTTACTTAGCTTTATCCTATGAAATCTCGATCAGAGTTGTTTACTATATTTTGTGCTTTTCATGCTGAAATAAAGACTCAATTCAACAAATCCATCTGTATTTTGAGAAGTGATAATGCTAAAGAATATGTTTCTCATTCTTTTAAATCTTATCTCTCTGAGCATGGTATTATTCATCAGTCTTCTTGTATTGTTACCCCTCAGCAAAATGGTGTAGCTGAGCGAAAGAACCGTCACTTATTAGAGGTTGCTCGGGCACTAATGTTTTATATACAGGTTCCTAAAATATTTTGGGTAGATGCTGTTTCTACTGCTTGTTTTCTAATCAACAGAATGCCCTCTTCTGTTCTTGACGGTCAGATTCCATATTCTCTTCTTTTTCCCTCATCTACTCTTTTTCATCTTTCTCCTCGGATTTTTGGATGTACTTGCTTTGTTCAAGACATGCGACCTCAGGTTTCAAAACTTGATCCTAAATCTCTTAAGTGTCTTCCTGGGATACTCGTGTGAACAAAAGGGGTATCGTTGTTACTCACCTTCTTTGGGTCGTTATTTGGTATCTGCTGATGTTACATTTTTTGAACATACACCTTTCTTTGGTTTCTCTGTGTCCTCTTCTTCGCCCTCTAGTGATTCAGGGGATGATTTTCTTGTTTATACTGTTAGTGAACAGGTAGTATCTCCTCCTTCTCGACCTGTTATTCATCAAGTTTATTCTCGACGTATGCATCATTCTACCGAGACACCTCCTGCTCCTGCTTCTTCTTCAGATCCTCCACCACCACCAGATCCTAGCCTTGACCTTCCTATTGCTCTTCGCAAAGGTAAACGCACATGTACTTACCCTGTTTCTTCTTTTGTGTCTTATCATGCTTTATCACCTTCCTCCAAATCTTTTGTAGCTTCCTTAGACTCTATTGCTATTCCAACGTCCCTTACTGAAGCATTAGCTCATGATGGTTGGCGAGCTGCAATGAAAGAAGAGATGATGGCCTTAGAGCAGAATCATACTTGGGATCTTCTACCTTTGCCTTCTCAGAAAAAGGCTATTGGTTGTAAGTGGGTGTTTACTGTTAAGATGAATCCTGATGGCTCTGTTGCTAGATTGAAAGCTCGCTTGGTTGCTAAAGGATATGCACAAACATATGGAGTGGATTATTCGGAGACCTTTTCTCCAGTTGCAAAACTTTCATCTGTTCGATTGTTTATTTCCTTAGCTGCTAATTACAATTGGCCACTTCATCAACTTGATGTGAAGAATGCATTCTTGCATGGGGATTTGAGTGAAGAGGTTTATATGGAGCAACCACCTGGTTTTGTTGCTCAGGGGGAGTCAGGGAAGGTGTGCAAATTAAGAAAGTCTTTGTACGGGTTAAAACAGTCTCCTCGTGCCTGGTTTGGGAGGTTTAGTACAGTTGTGATTGAGTTTGGCCTACGGCGAAGTGCATATGATCACTCAGTGTTCTTTACATCATCTACTTCTGGGTGCATTTTGTTGGTTGTATATGTGGATGATATAGTGATAACTGAAAGTGATGAAACTGGAATTACGAGGTTGAAAGCATTCCTTGGGACTCACTTTCAAACCAAGGATTTAGGATCATTGAAATATTTCTTAGGGATTGAAGTTTCTCGCAGTCAGAAAGGGATCTATCTATCTCAAAGAAAATATTGTCTGAATTTATTAGATGGTGCTGGTTTTATTGAAGCGAAAGCATGTGAAGCGCCTATGATACCAAATGTAAAGCTGAAAGCTGAAGATGGAGACTTGTTTGGAAATCCTGAAAAATATAGGAAGGTTGTGGGAAAATTGAATTACCTTACTATCACTCGTCCTGACATTGCTTTTCCAGTAAGTGTTGTTAGTCAGTTCATGTCGTCTCCTAGAATCTCACACTGGGATGCTGTTGTACATATTCTGAGATATTTAAAAGGTGCACCAGGACGTGGCATCTTATATCGAAATCATGGTCACCATACTATAGAAGGTTTCACGGATGCAGACTATGCAGGAGATCTTTCAGACAGGCGTTCTACCACCGGTTATTGTGTCTTTGTTGGGGGTAATCTTGTTTCTTGGAAGAGTAAGAAACAGAATGTGGTGTCCCGATCGAGTGCAGAATCTGAATATAGAGCTATGGCACAGACTACCTGTGAACTTATATGGCTACGTCATTTGCTTGGAGAAATTGGGTTTGTTCAGTCTAAACCAATGAACTTATGGTGTGACAATCAAGCAGCTATCTATATTGCAAATAATCCTGTGTTTCATGAGAGAACCAAACATATAGAAGTTGACTGTCATTTTACTCGAGAGAAACTAGAAGATGGGTCAATATCAACTTCACATGTCAGAACAGGAAGCCAATTAGCTGATGTATTCACTAAAGCGTTACCTGGGAATCGGATCGACTACATTTGTAACAAGCTGGGCATGATCAATATCTATGCTCCAGCTTGAGGGGGAGTGTTATGATTTGTACAGCTGTTAGCTTAATTATAGGGATTGATTGTTAGCTTAATTATAGGAAAATTATTAGGGATTTGTTTCCTAATTCAACTCTTGTAAACAATATAAATACCTGTATATTTTCAATGGAAGTAAGGTGAATTATTTCTCACTTTTACACAACTAAAGCAACAAAGAGATAAGTTCCATGCCTATAATATCAAACAAAATAAACTCTCTTGAGAAATAAAGAGAGTTGCTTTATTCTACATAGTATGAAATAAAAAGAACAGAGTCATCAAAAACCAGCAGTACACAAGAATATTTAAACTTTGAAGTTTGTGATAAAGTAGTTGTTGAAGTAACTCTGAAATAACAAGTATCTCTAAAGTTTTTGCAAGTGTGCAAGATGACGTTTAGTGTAGCTGAAGTAGTTGTCCAAGTAACTATAATTGGAATTGGGATTCATTCCATCTCAAATTGCGCATCTATATATCTAACTGTTTTGTGGGTATTAGTTGTTTTATGAGTTCAAGTTGTGCATAACAAGAGAACATCACATCATAACTATTTGGATGCATCAGTCTGCCGTTCTACTATTGCTAGAGTATGTTGTCCCCCACAAGCCACAAGTTTAGCAATCCATTGTCCCTCAGCTTCAGTGCCGTTAAGTTCTCTAGACTAAATTCATATTACATATTGCTGTAGCTTGTAAGAAATTCATAACTGCATATTACTTATGTGTAAAAACATAAAATTACTCCATCCAAGGAAAATTGCCAATATTTGAAGAATGCAAACATTAGGCTCATGATTATTTAAAAGAAAATGGAGACAAGACTGATAAGAAAAATAATATTCAAAACAATTAGTGGAAGACCTAAACTCACAAAAGCAATGCCCACTTTTGAAATTTTCCACTAAAATCGAGTCAAGAAAATTGGATATTATAAAGATTTATTTCCATAATAATAAAACCATTGCTTGCTCCTGATAACATGAACCAGGTGACAAATGCCGCACAACAAGGAATTTGCAAATCAGTATGCAGAAAAGGAGTGATAAGTAGAAATAAAGTTAGCTGTAAGGCAAAGAATTGAGTCGGGTCAATCAATTCACTTTACCAACTTCAAATGTAAATAATAATACTAATCATTAAAATCTACTAATTAACATGTTTCAGGAAAGTCGACTACTAGGTCAATTTCAAATGTAATTTTTCTGGTGTAATGTCATGGAGAAATGTAGGTCATGTGCTTTTCTAAAACAAAGAATGAGCAAGCTCATGCTCCCAATGCTTGATGCTTTCCAAAGATGACAAAAGACAAAATGACAATAATTAATATTAATTACCATGAAATAAAAGAGAATGTTTACCTGATATAGAGGCAAAATCCTTGATGATGAGGACTGCAGCGGAGAATCCTCACGAGATTATTAATTGATGGTGGGTGATAATGCCTGCATTATTATCTATGGGGCCGATGTACTCCTAGTGTGTATTTGTTGCCTGCCATGACTAGGTTGGGTGCTGTATTGAAGAGCTTCGATATCTTTGTTTACAGGGAGAAACTACAAATTCCTTTCAAGGGATTTCTGGCTCAGAGGCGTGAAGTTCCATCTAGTTCTGCACGCAAGCTTCCTTTTCTTATCAATTGGAACAAATCCTCATCCAATTTGAGTTTCCCCGAGGAGATGCTGGAGAGGAGACCAGAAAAAATCTTGACACACTTAGTTGAAGTTAAATCCTACATGAGCTGAAGTTGCCCATCTTCCTTCTCAAACCAGAAAATGCATCGCACAAACCTTGAGTGATCAAGAGAGAGAGAGGGGGCTGCAAAGAATTTCTAGGGGTTGAAGAAGGGTTACCGGCGATGGGTGGTGTAGGTCGCGATGGGGGTGCTGCTGGACGCGCTGCCACGATGAACGGGGCTTCACCTTAGATGAATTGAATCAATTTTCAATTGCAATTTCCCTCTTGGGTCTCCTATCCCTAGCCAGCAAAACAATGTGGTTTGTCTTTTTTTTTTTTTTTTTTGCCCTCCAGCAAACCAATGAAGTGCCAATCAGCCAATTTTTCGATACAATTGATGCAGGGATTCGCAATGACAATGGGTGAAGGTGTATTCCACGCTCACCGCATCAATGATAACATTGTCGAAAAAATTTTTATTCGAGTTCGATACCTGCAAAAAAAGGTAAAGGACCTGTAGAGGTTTACAAATACTCCAACAGTCAAATTAATTTCTTCGAATAGGAAAAATCATAAAAAATAAAAAGAATCTCGTAAAAAAAGGAAAAAAATCTTCTTTGAATTAATAACTAATTTAGCTATTTATAGGGTAAGAATTTGTATACCTTTAAAATTCTGAATGTCATAAAGTTTTATGTCAAATTAAATTTCCTTTGTTATCAGTAACCATGTTAAACATTTTTTACCAATACCAAACATTCACCTAATAGTCATAATAAGAATGATAGAAATGTTCAGTTTTAGCAATAAATGTAAAAAATTGGTCACTTCCCTTTGCATATGCATCAGAGTTAGAATTTCCATAACTGGAAGGTGGTCAAATAGGATCATAATTGCGCAAGAAAGCATAGAAAAGGAAATTTATGTCCTTCAATAAGAATGTGTACACATGCAGATGTGTGCAGGTGAATGCTTACTCTAGTACTGCTGGTGGCATCATATTGATCGTGACCAGATATTGCATGAAGAAGGATGCCAGTATCAGCAACCGATGTACCAAAGCATCCAATAACATGGAGAGATGAAGCATAAGCCATGAGTCCAAATCTTGAGACACGGCCATAGGTTGGCTTCAATCCAACAACTCCACAAAATGATGCCGGCTGTCTTACGCTCCCACCAGTATCACTTCCAAGTGATACTACACATTGCCTAGCAGAAACAGCAGCAGCTGATCCTCCCGATGATCCACCAGGCACCCGAGAGACATCCCAAGGGTTTGAAGTTGCCTAACAAATGAACAGGTGAATCACCTGAGTAAACCAATTCTGCTTACCAGTGCGAATTGTTACAACATTTACAAAAAACCAACTCCAAATTTCATTGGTACTCAAAACTAATGACAATGAACATTTCAAAAATCATAAATCAGCATAACGGTTTTGAACATTTAATTCAATAGGGATGAAAGATGCTGCTGGTGTGCACGAGCAATTCAAAGCATCCATATGTAAGATGAAAAAGGAGACAATTGATCAAGTTGTACCCAAATCTGCACCTATACCTTATAAAGCGTTTTGCCAGCATCCAGTTCATGATAAAAAAAGTAATTTGAAAGGCTATTCATTTTTTAATAGATTTTAAAAAATAATTATTTAGGGATTCAGCTGCAAATTGAGTTTTTTAATCAATTTTGAGGAACTAAAAACTTCATAAATAGAACTTTGCTCAATTTTTGACCATCCCATCAACTTCAAGGTGGTAAAAAGAAAGACAATTTAAGTAGGATCCTTCCAAAACCTGAAATGTGGAACCTTCGGTGGTACTTCCCATGCCAAACTCGTCCAAATTAGTCTTTCCCACCACAGTAGCACCCATCTCCTTCAGTCGCTTCACCGCCGGAGCATCATACGGCGCTTGATAATTCTCCAAAATGCGGGAACCACCGGTGGACGGCATATCCGACGTGCATATGTTATCCTTAAAACCAACAAGCACCCCAGCAAGAGGACCCACATCCTCACCCTTGTAAATCTTGTCGTCGATATCTTGGGCCTGTTTGATTACATCGTTGGAGACATGGAGGAAAGAGTGAATTGGCGAGTTGAGTTGCAGTGAGTTGGCGAGAAAGAAGAGAATGGCGGATGCTTAGCCTTCGAGGAAATTGAGGGAATGGGTCTACAAGGGAAACAATTTAATATGAACTGTTTTTTACATTGATTGATGAATTGATATTTAAATAAAATTAATGTAAAGTTACAACAATTTTTAAATTTATAATAAAATAAAAGGATAGATGTATTGTCATTTTTTATGATATTTAAATACAAGTTCATATTTATATAAAATACGAATATTCAAAATACTAGAGATGTACAAAAGTAAAATTTTTTACAGTTTGAACTGTTTTGAAATGGAATTGGATTAAAATAATTTATATTTATTAATTATTACATATGATATTGCTAAATTTTTAACTATTTATATTTTAATGCATGAAATTAAGTTCAACAACAGCAATGAGATTGATTTTACCAAACCAATTGTATTATTATCTTCCATGATGAGGAGAATCAAATTTCTTTTAAAAAAACAATTCCATCATTAAAATTTTTATTCTTTTTATCACAGATAGGGCAAATATGTATTTTCTTTGATTAGAAATAAAATCCAATATTCCATTTAAATTTTGGATTAATTAATTATTTTATAGATAAAATATTTTTTCACGGCAACATATTCAGTTCCTTTTTATTTTTAATTTTTATTTATTTAATTTTTATGAGTTTATTTTTTTTCTTTTTTTGATTAGAACTTAAGGGGTTTTCAAATAACCCCTTAAATTTATCTTAATAATCAAATAAATTCCTCAATCCTCATGTTTTAATTGGGCCAACTTCAAATAAATCTTTATTTAATGGTTTCTTCAGTTCATTGATAAAATATTCAATTGCTGAAACTGTATTAAATTAAAATCACTAGGCAAAAAATCATGATATTAATACATTAGTGTGACAAAAATAAGTAAAATATTTTTTTATCTCAATTATGGTCTAATTAACTTAATTTTAATTCTTTAAAAACCTATTTGACCTATTTTTAATTTTTAAAGGTGAAATTGAGTCAACCAAAACATAAAGAATTTAATTGATTGTTGCAATAAACTTGAGATGTCTATTTGACCCTTAAGTCAAATTAAATTGAAATTTTATTGTTTTTTAGAATTTAATTTCTAACATTATGTAGAGTAAAAAAAATTTGTATTTTCTTGATATTATTTTTTTATTTTAAATAATTTGATACCACAATTAATATGCATCCGTTTCTTTCCACTAAACCCATGGGGTCACTACATTTTCCTTGTTACTCACTCCTCAATGTTTTACGTCTTATTTTGTTATTTTTTCTATAAATCCACCTTTTTTATTATATCAAATGAAAGTATTATTGAAGATAAAATTTGTCGGCAATGAAATAATAAAATTTATTGAATTATATATTTATAAACAATTGTTATATTTCTTTCCCAGTACATACTGACATTTTTATTTTTTTTATTTTAATTTACAAAAATACAAGCTATCAAATTTATTAATATTTTTGTTATCTTTGTCAATTTATGGTATTTTTCTATTAATTTAAAACGTAAATTTATCTTAAATAAATCTAGATACTGATAACGGTTCGAAAATTCGGACTGCCTTCTTCGTGTGGGTCCTAATCCGGCGGTCCAAGATCCTACAAAGTACAGTTTCAATGAGGTCCGCGAGTAAACTCTCCGATGATCAAGTCAGTAATCAGTATATATAATTAGTGTTTTGAAGGGGTAAAAAGGGTTTACCTTCTTGATAGCTTGTTTCTGTATTTATAGAGATTTGACTCCGATCCTTCCTGAAAATCTTGATGGTCTTAGAAGTCCTGTCAGAATGGAATTCTAACGAAAATATGAGTCCTTTCCATTGAAAAGTTTAGCTTCGATGTGTGTCATGCCTGGACTTTGAGGGGCGGCGGGATGGGCTCAGCCTGTTGAGTACTGGCTATGATCTTGGAATTTGGGCCTGGGTCTGAGCCTGAGGCCTGGGTTTTATTTGTGTCCAGTTCAGTTATCAGATACTATATATCTTTGAGGAAATTACCTCAAATGCCAAGTTTTTATCATTTTTTTTCAAAAAATACAACCATTTTTTATAATATTTCGTTAACCTTATTTTTTAAATTTTCATTTTCAAAAATACAATTTTTTTTACTTAAACAAAAAATGCCCTTCCCCTCATATTTATCTCCACCAAAATTTCTCTCTCTTCCATTTACTTTCTCTCTCTTTAAAACTCTCCTTCCCTGTTTCTCTCATCTTGCCCACAACCATTTTAATTGTTGCTTTCTTCTGATAATCTCTATTTTTTATTCTTTTTATTTTTTTTGAAATCAACATTTAAAATTAGAAATGGTATTAGCCGTTAACGATAAAAAAGAAATTCTGCAAATCGAAGGTGAGAGACGAAGAGAGAAACGGAGGAGAAGAGATCAAGAGCACATTGTTTGGTGATAACATATCCAGCACAAGGCCACATAAACCCTATGCTTCAATTCTCCAAATGCCTTCAACACAAAGGACTCAATATCACATTCACCACTACTAAAGTTGCTTTCAAAACTATTCAATCAACACCCTCTTCTTCTTCTTTTTCTTCCATTTCACTTGAGACCATATCCGATGGCTACGATGAAGCCGGTATAGCCCAATCAGATAGCATCGAAGCCTACCTGGAAACCTTCTGGTGGGTCGGGTCTAGAACCCTTTTCAATCTTGTTCAAAGATTGAATTTTTCAGGTTGCCCTGTAGATTGTATAATTTATGATGCATTTATGCCTTGGTGTCTTGATGTTGCCAAGGAGTTTGGGGTTGTTGCTGCTGCTTTTTTCACTCAGTCTTGTGCTATTGATTCTATATATTATCATATCCATAAGAAACTTATCAAACTTCCTATTTCGGACCCAGAAATTCTTATTCCAGGATTGCCTCCTCTTCAGCTCCAGGATATGCCTTCTTTCATTTATAATTTGGACTCTTACCCTTTTTTTTGACATGCTTTTGGATCAGTTCTCAAATATTTATAAAGAAGATTGGGTCTTTTGCAATACATTTCATGAGCTGGAAGAAGTATATCAACGGATGGACCATGGAGAGATTCCTCTGTTTCTCTCCCCAGTAAAGATGTTTCCGAAGAGCATTCAGGAGCCAGACTTCTGTAAGGTTTTTTATTTATAATTCTATATAGGAGAAATCAATTCATAAGTTATGAACAATCTACTAGTCTTACATTGTCTGGGAAAAAAAATACATGCATTTTTAGGGAGTTCCGAAAGAAGAGCCATTATATTATGTCATTATGCTGATGCATTCTTTGGCGTAATTATGTTTTCCTTGAAGTCGTGCGTTTGTTTTGATTATTGTAAATCGGTTCGATTTTTCTTGAGCAGTTCTGCAAATAGTTCTTGTAATGTGTTGTTTATTAAATATGCAAATGCTTAACATCCTTTTGTTACTGTTCTGATTGAGATCATCATATATACAAATAGCAATAATAATAATAATAATAATAATAATAATAATAATAATAATAATAATAATAATAATAATAATAATAATAATAGCATCGACAATTCTAATTCTACAAGCAATATTATTACTAATTGTCAATTTCAATATTGGAACATTAAACAAACTTGAATTGTATCTCTTTATTTTCTTTTTTGGATAGATTTTCAAACTTTATGGAAAATTCTACAGAGACAAAAGAATTGAAACGACATCTGCCAAATGTATCTTATGGTAATGTCAATTGAGAGCAATGGCATCTGCTTCTATAATGGGTACAAAATATCATAAAATAAAATCCAACTTGTCAAAAGAATACAAAGTCACAAAAGGAAGGAGCATTCATATTTCCAAAGCAATTTTAAACCATCCAAAATGTGATTGATTGATTTTTATATGTACAATTGTTGCAATTGATCCTCCATTTAACACTCCAACATTTGAAATATTAAAAGGATTAAGTGGTGTGTACTAGATGTACACGCTGTGCATAACACATATACACGGTGTGTACATGATATACACATTGTGTATAGCATGTATATATTATGTGTACTAGATGTATACAATGTATACAGCATGTACACACGGTGTGTACTAGATGTACACGTTGTGTACAGCATGTACACACAGTGTGTACTAAATGTACACAGTGTGTACAACATGTACACACGGTGTGTACATGATATACACACTGTGTACAGCATATACATACGGTGCGTACTAGATGTAGACTTATGTACAACATGTATACATGGTGTGTACTAGATGGACATGCTGTGTATAGCACATACACACGGTGTGTACATGATATATATACTGTGTATAGCATGTATATATTATGTGTACTAGATGTACACACTGTGTGCAAATTGATTCTGATATTAAATCTCAATTTTACTAAAGCAAAAATGTAAGACATACTAAAAAAATTCAAAATAGCAAAAAATTGAAAAAAAATAAAGAAATTCAAATTTGTAATAAAAATCATTGTTCCATAGTTTTTGCCTATTCTTCCTTTTTAATTTATCCTTAAATGTTACACTTTCCTTTTTTTCATATTATAGTCAATTTATAAATTATCTATTATACCCTATTTAAATTTATTTTATTAATTTCAATTTAAATTTTTGATATTATATTATTAACTATGATTTTTATAGTTTCAATAATAATTAATTATTCTTTATAATAAAAAAGTCATAGTAACAATTTATCCCTTAACCATAATAACTAAATTTTTTAACACATCTGAAGAAATGAAATAGACAAATTATTGAAGAGAGTTATTTAAAATTTTATTTGAAAAATAATATAAAAAATTAAATGAATATTTACTCATTATTAAAAAATTAAATAAAAATATTATAGACGATCTCCAAGTTAGCTATAGAATAGAAATTGCTAGCAGCCTATGTTTTAAGAGAGTCTGACAAAATCTATATTTTAACAGAGACTAAAACAATGAACTATTACCGTTAGGGTGCATCTATTGGGTTTATCTTTTTG
The DNA here is from genome assembly GCA_037975025.1 of Excoecaria agallocha. Classification (NCBI taxonomy): domain Eukaryota; kingdom Viridiplantae; phylum Streptophyta; class Magnoliopsida; order Malpighiales; family Euphorbiaceae; genus Excoecaria; species Excoecaria agallocha. Next base: position 11,656,514 of record CM075820.1, read on the forward strand.
CTCGATCTATTATGGCACTGCGATGGATGGAGGGACTAACCTCCTTGTTTTTTTTCCTTCTTTTTTTAAAGTTAAAACTCGAAATCAAAACGAAAGCACTAAAGGCAGCAGTCTCCACCATTTTCTTGACCCTCCCATCTTAGATTCCATAATATTAAATACTAAATCAACATTTTATTTTGACACGGAACTGAGCACCAAGGCTGATTGTACATGTAACTTCCACAACCCCAAACCACTAAACAATGGCAACTCATCACTCAACGAGTCCATACAACAACATGCAATCAACTTCAATACACAAAGTTTGATAAAGGAGACTTTGCAAGTTCTTCCATTTGAAATAAGCAAAATAAAACTAAGGACTGCTACCACGAGTTCATCAATCCTCATACTACATAAAGCATGCAAACAGAAACATCAAAATACAATCAGAAAAATAACCAAACTGAAAGAAGAATGACAGAGCACAGATATCACGTATCAGTTTCTCAGCCCCATGTTGCATGAATTAAGTATTGAAAATGATGCTTTGAATGTGATTAGGCAACCCTTCTACAAATCACAGCCTAAAATTCCAAAATGTGAATTTCGTGATTACATGAATATTAGAATAATGAAGAAATAATTAAAAAAATACAATTTCGGAACTTCTTTGTCCGAAGTTTGCAAGCAATCCCTACCGTTAATACAAGGTGTGGGTCCAAATTAAGAAAAATCATTTTCGCGACCAAAACCACCAATGTCATGAAATTCAACCACAGTATCTATAATTGTTGCATTACAATTGCAGATGTGAACGATAAAGGAATTACCCAGAAAAATTAGAAAGGGGACTGACTAAAAGAAACAGAAACTGACCATCAAGTGCAGAGACGGTGCTAGCGTGTGTGAATGAGCTTAGGCGAGTTCCATTGGAATTGAAGCAGATAGGAAAACGTTTCATTGTGATCTGCTTGCTTGCTCGCTATCTGTCAAAGCTGGAGAAGTTCTTCTTCTTCTTCTTCATCTTTTTGGGGCTTGTTAATGTGACACAGGGAGATAACAACGGAAAAAGGAAAGAGGAGCGAAATTGGATTATCAGCCTTGGATATCTAAAAATGAAAAGTTGTATTTTTTGAAAATATAAATTATATTTTTGTTATTGAAAATTTAAAAAATTGTATTAGTGAAAAAATTATAGATGCATTGTATTTTTTGTTATTTTTATTTTTTTTCTGTATATTTTTGTAAAAACCCCTATATCTTTTTAGAGAAACCAATAATTTTTTTCTTTTTAGGAAGAAAAAAGGAAGGGAGAGAGAGAGAATTAATTGGGAAGTTAAATTCATGGAATTATTGAGTGGGATTTGGATGCGAGGTAATTGCAACTCTTTTACGAAAAAAGAGAATAGGCATAGTTTTACAGTAAATATAATATTATATTAATACAATGATTAATGATGGAAAATAGAGGTGGTGGGAAACTGATTCTGAGGTTATAAAGGAAGGGCACTGTCACATTACACTTCTCCAGCATCAGACCTATTGTTTGTTCGAACCCTCCTAACTACAGTAAAAGCTATCTTTTTCGTGATTTTTATTCTTTTGTTGGTTGTAAAAAAGATAATTATGATATGAGAATCCATGTCTTTTTCTTCTTATTTGCCTCCTCCAACTTTCACTTTCACCACCTATACATGTGTGGTATTTTTTTTTTCTTTTTTTTTGCCCCCAAAGTAAAGCATACACCCATTCTTTCTCCATCTCTATGAAAAAAAAAAAAAGTAACTTTAGCCGTAAGATATGATATGATTTGCGTCTTTTTTTTTTCTTTTTAATAAAAAATTTTAAATTTGATATAGAATGTAGAGTGTTTTCAAAATTTTTTTAAGAAATATGAATTAATATATATGCAAACATTTGAATTTGATTTAATAATTCATTTGAACATGTAAATTTTATTATATTAGCATCTGTATTTGTCAATTATACAAATAATAAACATAAATTCACACTAAATTTGAAAAATTAAAACACTTGATACTTAACTGTACTGATATAGTATCACCCAATATAAAAATCAATAAAAAAATTTATCAAAATTAATAAGAAAATCAAGCTATTTCATTTTCAATTATCTCCGGTTTGACTTAGTGTGCAGGACACATGTCTTTATTATAATAATTCAAATGTTACATCGATATATACAATTGAATGTCCCGTACTTTAATTTTTTAAAAATAACATAAATTTGTATTTATTATTTAAAAAAAACAATGCATACATTATTAGCAATGGACTGTTAAAAGTAGACCTTTTCCGGTTATACAAACGTCAATGAGAGAACTGAATTGAATTTTATACATTTACAGTTGTTACGAAAAGTATTTTTGATATGAGCAATAATGGTATGAAATATTTTAAATTGTAATTTTTTAATTTAAGTTAAAATATTATTTTATTGTAAATTATCAGTTATATTCATTTTGCAGTAACTGTTGTTCATGTTAATTAGCCCTACATTCAATTTTCATAAGAAAAAAAATGATCTTCTAAAAGGAGAGTAAAGTAATCATTATGGCTAGTGAAAAGCAATTTTTTGCATCTCAATTGGTTGTTTTTAGTGATTTTTAATGCTTAATCATAGTAATAGTTATTAATTAATTAAAAAAAATTATGCACATTATAAAAATTTATTGTTTTAATGGGATTATCTAGAAATCAATTCAGATGAATTGTTTGAAAAAAAAAATTCAAGTTCAGATTTTAAGAAAAATTTTATTTCAAAAATATCAAATGTGAAGGCTACTCTTTTTAGAGGCATGTAATTTGCTATTTATGATTATATAATTTTCAATGGTTATCGTTGAATTTTATTAATTATTTATTTTTAAATTTGAAATAGGTTAACCGCAATTAAAACGTGTCACATATACATTGTTCCCAATCATGTAAGACATGTTATTATAAAAAGATAATATATATTTTTGATAAATTCATGAAATAATTTAACATAATTAAATAACTATAACAGATAATTATCAAAATAATAAAGATCAAAAAAGTATGAATGGCCTGCAGTGTCCGCATTGTTAATGAGGAAAAAAACCAATCCACGTCCAGGATTGTTAATGGATATTGACATTGGAGAAAAAGCAAAAATTTCCTTAAGTTTTACTATGGTTTTCATCATTGATTTCTTCCTTGCTCTTCAGTCGATTACCAATAGGTGCGCAAAATTATCATAACCTAACCAAAAATAACGACAACACAGGAAGATCAGCTGTTTTCAACACTAATCTAAATATTTCAAATTGCACAGTGCCAAAATGGTCCCAAGTCCAATCAATAGCAAAAAAAATTGATTTCCAAGTCACACACGACTATGAGTTCTTCCTCTTCCTCTCCTTTTTTTACGGATTTCTTCTTCCAAAGGATTGATTTTTCTCAATAACAGGATCACTATCTGACAGCTTCCATTCTGCCAATAAACTCCCACTGCCTGTATTCCATATCTATGGAAAAAATTAAACGAAAAAAAATAAAAAAGAAAGAAAAACCATTCACTATGGGTTTAAGATATATGTAAGAGAAATAGATGGCAAATCATAAGACTTGAGTGCAAGAATCACATAAGCTACAAACGGCCATAAAAAAGATGTAAATTTCTAATGCAAGGCAACAGTAAACAATCTTGAATATTGTCAGCATAAAAATTTTATAGTAAAGCAACAATCTTATTTCCTATACTAAGTAAATAACTTCACTTCCAAAAGAAAATACGGGAATTTCCAATTGCTAAACACCCCATGCCTATACAACCCAGAACCCTATATTATATAGATGCAGATAAAGAGAGCTAACTTTAACAGTTCCATTTGCAGATAGAATGGCGAGGAATTCACCATCGGGGGGTGAAAGATGTAATCAGGGGCTTCAATCTCTGTTTGGTCATTTTCAAATTTCAGCGCCAAAACAACAGAAGGCATAAGGATTTAGGGTTTAACAAGCGGCAATGACAAATTTTGCGAAAGCACTTAAATCCCGGTTGATGCCAAAAATCTATGGGGGAAAACAACATAAGCATCCTAAACAAGCAAAGCTTATCAATCTAGTTTTATTTTGATGTAAGGCATTATACAATGCAGGTAAATCTAGGTCTATTTTGATGTAAAGCATTATACAATGTAGGTCAATCTAGCTCAATTTAGGTAATTTTTTATGCAAGACATTATACAATGTATTGAACTTAGTTCAAGCCATGAACACTGAAGTAGAGTAGGTAAATAGGGGTGTGTGCGTGTTTGTATACTTTTATAGAGATGAAGCTGTACGGGTGCTGCAAATTAAAGGTGTGTATACGCTAAAAATTTGTTCCAAATACCTAAAAATAGTTTGTGGCAAAAAGAAGTTGTTAGGAAAGGAGAATTCTATTAGCAATATCCATGAAGCTTGCAACAAATCCTACCAAAATGATATTTATTTTTGCACTAATCAAAGATTTTTTACATCAAAAGAATGAAAAGGAGTATGAATTAAAAAAGAAAAAAAAAAAGCAAAAGATGGAAAAAAAAAGTTTCGAGCAAAGAAGAAGAAAAGGAGAAAGAATGGTGCGTTGTGGCTACCTAGGTTAATGAAAGAGAAGGAAAATTTTCTGAATTGAAGAGATTTTATGACCACGAGCTGCACTTTTTGATATTTTTGCTCTTTTCTGTCTCTTCTTCTATTTTTACTTTTGTTTTGTAATATTTTTTTGTCCCCACATCAAATTCATGTGAAGGTAAAGATCCGTATGTTTCTATAGTTTGTATTTTACTCTATTTTTTTCATTTTTCAATTTTCTTTAATCCTAACAAGAATAAACGACACTTGAAATTTAACATTCTCTTCATATGAACCATGTTTACTACATTGTTCCCTTTCTTCTTCTCAGAAAAAGGACAAGATATGATTATGTGATAGTTAGTTACAACCTACAACTGGTTAGGATGAAACATTGAGTAGTAATTGTTGATTTCATATTGTTGCAAGAAATTGAACAGGGAAGAAAATCAATTTTCTTTCTAATTTACTACAAAAGATTAAAAGCTAAAAGACATTGAAAAAATATAAACAATTCAGAAGAATAATTTTTTTTTGTTCTAATATTCCAGTGTCATTTATATTCTTTTGTCATGGGAAAAGGTTCAATTAATTAAAAAATAAAAGTAGGCATCAATTGAAAAAAATAAATAAATGTTCAATATCCAATTGCAATTGGATATCAGTACAAGGGCCTCTGATCATTTTGCCATCTAAAGAACATAGAAAATTTTCACAATAACTGGATATATTTAGCATTTAGGTTCACAATAAAAGATGGATTTCTCAAAAGAAATATTTCCAAATAACTGAAACTTTATACAAAGGAATAGAGTTGAATATTTAGTGATGGTTTAACCCATACCATTGTCAACAACTCCTACATCATATTGATCCATATCAGATGCAGCTCGTTTCTTTGTTGTTTTACTCTTTTGTTTGGAGGCAAACGTTGTTTCCAATTCCAAATCACGTGCATCTATAAAAAGATTTTATCACATTACACTTAACACTAAACTAACAAAACATAAAAGTTAACCCAAGACAATTCCCGAAACATAAAGATGATGTTGTTTTTGTTTTCATCATTATTAAGTTAGAAAAATAAAACCATTGTCTTAAATGAATCAATACAAGAAACTGTATAAAGATTTGTAGATTTAGAATGAGTCAATTTCATTCATCTTTTAACAAGCAACTGCAATTAGAAAATTTTGTTCATTAATGCATCAGCAAGTGACACTAGAATGGATCGAAGAAGGGAATAGGATAGAATGCTTCATACCTTCCCTAGCTACTATCCCATTTTCTTTTACAGTTTCATTCTTACTTGAAGCGGTCACAACAATATTCTCTCCAGAATCACTTACATTCACACTACCGAACTTTAAAGAATCTATTGAACCATATGCAATAAGAATTGACGATTATTCTTCATCCCTTAATGCATGTAATCTAGCAGTTAAAATTGAGAAGCCCCAAGTTTGTATTGCCTTCCACTGTGATTATTGTCGGACTAACCTCATCTTGCTGTTGGTTTTTTTTTTTTTTTTAATAGAAGAGAAAGTAATTTTGGAGAGAAAAGGAGGTAACTAGAATGATATATGAAATAATTTTATTAATTCTCAAACTTACATTTATAATAATGTAAATAACAAAAAAAATCTAAAAAGGATGCTAACAAACTAATTCAATAGATAGAAATCCACTAAAACTTAAATTCAAAAGAGACCTAAAAACATGCAATAAAATAAAACCAGATTTTTTAAACAATTTTGAATTATTCTCCAACATTCCCTCTTGATTCAAAGTTATAAGAATCTTGCACTTGATGATGTACTTCCCATCACCCTTCAATGGCTGAAGCATTTCTCTCAAAAAGCTACTTCTTGGTGCACTTCTCACCAAAAATTCAATTTTTTATGCAATTTCTTATCAAATTTTAATTTTTGATGCACTTTCTCATCAAACTTCTTCTATTAAATTTTTTCTTTTGAAACTCTTGTCTCCAACTCTCAAATAGAGATTTTTCCTCTTGTACCAAATTTGCTTGATCATTTGCAAACCTTAAATCTTGTTTGGTATGTCCATAATTGATAATTTTTTTCATTGAACACGTGAGGCCAAATCTCGCTTGTTTTCTTCTGTGCCATTTTTCTCACAGACCCATGACCAATAAAAACTCTGATACCATGTTGTTTTTTTTTAATAGAAGAGACAAAATAATTTTGTAGAGAAAAGGAGGTAACTAGAATGATATATAAAATAATTTTATTAATTCTCAAACTTACATTTATAATAATGTAAATAACAAAAAAAATCTGAAAAAGAATACTAACAAATTAATTCAATAGATAGAAATTCACTAAAACTTGAATTCAAAAAAGACCTAAAAACATGCAATAAAATAAGACCAAAGTTTTTAAACAACTTTGAATTATTCTCCAACATTCTCTCTTGATTCAAAGTTGTAAGAATCTTGCACTTGATGATGTACTTCCCATCACCCTTCAATGGTTGGAGCACTTCTCTCCAAAAAGCTATTTCTTAGTGCACTTTCTCATCAAACTTTAATTTTTAATGTATTTTCTCATCAAACTTCTATTAAATTTTTTTCTTTTGGAGCACTTGTCTCCAACTCTCAAAAAGAGATTTTTCCACCAAATTCGCTTGATTATTTGCAAATCTCAAATTTTGTTTCGTATGCCCATAATTGATAATTTTTTCCATTGAATACGTGAGGCCAAATCTCGTTTGTTTTCTCCCGTGCCATTTTTCTCACAAACCCATAACCAATAAAAGCTCTTAGACCATGTTGGTTTTTTTTTTTTAATAGAAGAGACAAAGTAGTTTTGTAGAGAAAAGGAGGTAACTAGAATGATATATGAAATAATTTTATTATTTTTCAAACTTACATTTATAATAATATAAATAACAAAAAAAATCTGAAAAGGATGCTAACAAACTAATTCAATAGATAAAAATCCTTTAAAACTTGAATTCAAAAGAGACCTAAAAACATGCAATAAAATAAGACCAGATTTTTTAAACAACTTTTGAATTATTCTCCAACACTTGCAAGGCCTTTAAGTTCCAAACATACACTGAACCAGACTCTGAAACTGCTAAGATAACAATAACATCTTCTTTTTCCTGGTCACTACTCATACATTCAAAAGCTGACGGAGGATGTCGCATGGAATGGACAGGACCACGAGTTGCACTTTTTGAGCTCAAATTGCACCTCAACACATTAAGCTATTTCTCACTAAAACTTGATGTCACCACGGCCTTTGCATTATTAGACATAGCAATATGCTGCATATTACCCCGTAACAATATGAAATGAAGCACAGCAATATCTTTAAGCGTATGTTTATAATAATCATCAACAATACAAAAATTTTCACTAATCAAATCATCAGGTAGCTTTGGAAGCTTTTTTCCATGTTCTAGGCTCAAAATGTGAACCTTACTGCTGGCTACAGCTAACATTTTCTCATCTGCCACATCAAAAACATGAAATATAGTGCAAATATGAAAAAGGGATGGAGAGAGTGTTTATGTATCAAACAGGAATACCAGAGAATCAATAAGTGAATGCAATTTCTATACCATTAGAAAAAACTAAAGAAGAAATGGCCTTTTTGGATGTTTTAAATTCCATGATCAGTTCTCCCGATTCTGAGCTCACCTCACATGCCTTTCCATTAGTACCAATACTACACAACCTATGGCCTTTATTTACGAAAGCTAGACCAGCAACACCACTGCATAACGAAAAATCAAAATTCAATTTTTTGAGCGCAAAATTTCATGTTCCATCCAAGTTCATAACTTTGATTGACGTACATAAGTGACAAGAAATTTTGAAGCTTATATGGCACATTTTGTTTGTGCTTTTGTTTTGTATTTCGTCATCATTAACTTCAAAGGAGCTGTAATGGTATATTCCATAACGAGCATCTAGTGTTACTCTTGTACTCTTTTTACTTAAGTAACCTTTTTCCTTTCATCATGTTTCAGTTTGTAGAGGATAGAACATCCAAGTAGAATTAATATTTATTTGAATTAGAAGCTATTGGTTTAGCTCAGGAGCCTACACTGATTTAACTTTTAATCTTTCCCTTATGACTAATTCTTTGTACCATTGAATCTACTTCGTTAAATGTTTGGGATGAAACATTTTCACATTGGAGCAGTATTTTATTTAGAGTACGTTTTAAAATAGAAGGAAAGGCCGCTACAATTTTAAAGAATAAAAACCTCGTGGATGCTGTTTAATGTTTCCCAGTGATAATGATATTCAATTTTATGATATGTAAATTTAACTTGCTATGCTGTCTATTTGTTGTGCTTAATTTCTACAGTGGCTATGATGATGAAGTAAATGCAAGAACAAAAATGCTTAAACGCTTATGCATTTGCTCTCGTGGTGTTTGATACAGATAATGGTGAAGCTATGGATGGCTTCCTTATTGAAGATGATTTGAATGAGCTAACCATGGACGAGAAACTCGCTAGTTTAAATTTACAAGATGGTGGTAAAAGCAAGAACCACAAGAATCAAGAATAATCTCCTCATGCAAAGCCTCCAAGTGGAGACTCTGTTAACGTTTTTCTTAAGCAGGCATTACATGCCTAGGATCGTGCTCTTCTACTAGGTTGCTTGTACACCCAAGATGACAAGGTTGGTTTCTCTTTTCTTGTTGGAAAATGTTTTGTTCCCCTCATATTTGATTAATTCCATATACTTCAGTGTCATATCCAACTTTTTTTGCTCTATTTTTTGATAATTACCTAATGTTACATTTCATGTTTTAAATGCTATTGCAAATTCAATTTCGCAGCTTAATCCGTTTGATGTCCTCAAGGCTTTACACTCACTTTTTCCCATAGTAGATTCAAGGTGAATGATGGCCTGTGTTATTGGTAACCGGTGTGAACTGTATTTTGCTACGCTTTTGAAGTTTATGCATATATTATTGTTTCATTTCTGTGTTCTCAATTACGGTGAATGTTTTGTTTTGTTTTCTATTTTCTTTTTTCTTTTGACATGAAAATAATAAAAGTTATGAATTGGAAAAGGTATTTCAAGTTTAATGGCCTAGAAGATCTTGTATCTTACATGATTATTACTTATTGCAGGGGAGCAATGTTGGCATGTGCTCTTCCATGGTTAACAAGTTTACTTTTTCAACATGCAAGTGGAATAATGTCCCCTGGATCCTCTTTAGTTGCCTTGAACTAGCTATATCAAGTGAAAAATGAGAACTTCTACTGGATTTCTGCATAACGGGATCATCTATTTTCAGAAATATATTGCTTATTGCACATCCATTTCAGACATTACGTGATGACCTTTAATGTCACAGCAACCACGCAGACTCACAGACAAATCAATTTGTTGTTGTTTCAAATAACATAGACAGTCTGAAATATGCTTTTCTTAGAAGATATATTGAAAAAATTGAACTAATGTATCCTAATGGAATTGAAAATTGGTGCGAGTCTGCATTTTGTTGTTGGTGAAGGTCATCGCAGCATTTTTCATGGTGTGATTCTGATGATACTTCGCTGGGTCCCGTATTGCACAAGAAACAGTTATATGTTCATTAGTGTTGCAAATTAGTGAAATTTACTTGGACAGCTGTTTTTACTTGGACAGCTGGCATATTTCAAGACCAAGTCTTTACTGTTTTACTTGGCTTTTATTTAGGCGTATTATCTTGCAAAATAATCTCACAACGTTATTGTTAGTTAAGATCTTTTAGGATAACTTTTATTATTTATAGAGATTGCTTTTAATGTATTCAAATATTCTTCATTGAGTAATAAAAGTTTACAAGAACCAAAAATCATCTTCGTATCTTTTATTTCTTTATTTTCTGGTCTTGTATATCTTGTAATTGTTTACATAGTATCAGAGCTTGGTTGGCCAACAAGTGTTTGATTTTATTACTCAAAGAAGATGAATAGTGGTAACAGTGGCCCAAGTGCTGTTGTCGACAAGCTTGTTGGTAACAACTATAATTATTGGAAGCTATGCATGGAAGCTTTTCTACAAGGGCAGGATTTATGGGATCTCATTTCTGGTGAAGATGCAGTAATTCCAGAGGATACACCACAAAATGCAGAATTGCGGAGGAAGTGGAAGGTCAGGTGTGGGAAAGCATTATTTGCTTTGTGAACTTCAGTCAGTAAAGAGTACATTGAGCATGTTTGGGATGTAACTTCACCAAAGGAAGTGTGGGAGACACTTGAAAGATTGTTCACTCAAAAGAATACAATGAGGCTGCAGTATTTAGAAAATGAGCTTGCTGGATTAACCCAAGGTGAATCTTCTATTCCTGAATATTTTCTAAAAATTAAAACTTTATGTGCTGAAATTTCAGAATTGGATGCGGAGGAGCCTGTGAGTGAAAATCGTTTGCGCCGTTACTTTATTCGTGGACTGCGAAAGGAGTTCATGCCCTTTATCTCTTCAATACAAGGATGGGCAAGTCAACCTTCAATTGTTGATCTGGAAAATCTGCTCTCAAATCAAGAGGCACTAGTGAGACAGATGGCCAACATGAGCAAACCTTCTCTTTCTCAAGTTGAGGATGTTCTTTATTCAAAGGACAAAGCAAAACGCAATTCCTTCAAGTGCACATCTAGTGACAACAAGCAGTCTAAAAATGAGGATAAGTTCAAAGGCAAATCAGAAGGCTGTTATAGGTGTGGAAAGCTGGGACACTTAAAGCGTGACTGCCGGGTGAAGGTGGTGTGCAATCGGTGTGGGAAATCAGGTCATATTAAGAAAAACTGTCATGTCAATATTACAGAAGTAGAAGCAAATGTTGCACATGAAGATATTGGATCTCAACAACCCATATGGGAGCAATGCTTATCTTTTGAAGTTCTTGATCAACCCCCAGGTATGACATCTCTTGTGCACCAAACTGAAGCAGATGTTAATGCTTTTATAGACTACAACAAAGAATGGATAATTGATTCCGGATGCTCTCATCATGCAACTGGAAATGTTTCTTTACTGTCTGATGTTCATTCACATTACGGAAAGAAAATTATTGCAACAGCTGATAATTCATTGCACCCGGTAATGAAAGAAGGGCAATTCCATATCAAAGCTGATGTTGGAAACATTTTTCTAGAAGATGTTTATCATGTACCAGGCTTAAAAAAGAATCTCGCCTCAGTTTCTCAGTTAACTGACTTTGGGAGGTATGTTCTTTTTGGTCCAAATGATGTTCAGATTCTTGCTAATACAAAACATATTGTGCTGATGTTTTATTTACTGGAAAAAGGAATCACTATATGTGTTGTCAGAAAGTGAAGCATATATTGAAAAGACAGGTCAGAATGCAAGTGTTGCCCTTTGGCATGCTCGGTTAGGTCATGTTGGCTATCAATTGCTACAGAAAATCTCTACGAAACAGCTTCTTGGTGGAGTGCCTCTCTTTAAGGAAATTCATCAAGATGTGGTTTGTCCAGGTTGCCGATATGAAAAATCACATCGACTTCCTTTCCCACGTTCTAAAAATAGAGCTTCCATTGCTCTAGAAGTAGTCCATTCAGATCTCATGGGACCTATAAAAACACCAAGCTATGCTGGTTTTCAATATGTGATGATCATTGTGGATGATTTTTCACGGTTCACTTGGGTGTACTTGAAACACAAAAGTGAAGCTCTCTCCAAATTTATTCAGTTTAAGGAGCAAGTAGAGAAAGAATTTAAGCTGCACATTAAATGTCTACGCACTGACAATGGAGGTGAATACATGTCTGCTCGGTTCTTGGATTATTGCAAGAAACATGGTATTCAGCGTCAAATGACATGTCCAGAAATTCCACAACAAAATGGTGTTGCTGAGCGAAAATTGGCCCATATTACATCTATGTGCTTGTCATGGTTGCATGCTAAGAATCTTCCAAGAGAGCTGTGGGCAGCAGCAATTAATTCAGCTTGTCATGTCATCAACCGCTTACCTCCATGGCCTGGAACAGAACCATCTCCTTTTGAAGCTATATACCACCATAAACCTAATGTGAGTTATTTTCGTGTTTTTGGTTCAATTTGTTATGTCCATATTTCAAAAACAAATCGAACTAAACTTGATCCAAAAGCAAAGCTTTGTATGTTTGTTGGTTATGACACTCATAGAAAAGGATGGAAATGTATGATCCAGAGACAAAATAAATTGTTGTATCACGTGATGTGGTGTTTGATGAAGTTTCATCCCATCAAGTTGATGCAAATGGAGATGGAGGCATAGCTGATCATCCCATCAATGTGTGTAAATTAGTTTAGTATTGGTAACTATTAATATTTCTAATAAATCTGCACGTATGCACCTTTAACACTACATGCACATACGCATCTATGCATGCATATATCCACATATGCCCACTTATAATCGAGCTTTAACAAGCAAAGGCAAACTTGTCCATAAAAATTAATGTCAAAGACTGGGTTATTGACAAGCCAAGCCACAAATGCATATCCGAGCCTCTGGGCAGGATTATATGCATTAAGGTGCCATGTCCGTCAGTGAGTCACCTGATGGTTAACACAGAAATCAGCTCCAAATAAAAGGTTTTAACCCTTATTCTTGCTACTGTGTTTGCCTATGGTTGTGTGATGTTGCAACTCATCCAAGGGAGTCGCACACCTTGGAACTCCAAAAGAGTTTCTTACCTTTTGTTTGCTGGAAATTATTGCTTGATTTTATTTCATGAATAATACCTCTCTTAAATAGACGTTTACAAAATAGGAAATAAAAATAAAGAATCATGTTCTGTATACGAAGGAAATAAATAAGATAATAGAAATCCTAATTGGCAAAATATTATTTAAGCTAATAATTATTTCCAGCAAACTGGAACGCAAAAATCTAGGCCTAAATCACGCTTTGCTTGTTCTTCTTACTTTCTCTTTTTTTTCTTACTTTCTCTTCTTTTTTTTTTCCTTCCCACGTCTGACATACTGTTTAACCGCATCTCTATCTTTCTCACTCGCTAGGGTGCAATTAGGGCTATTCATGGATTGGGTTGGGTTGGATCAAAAATAGAAAAAACCCAACCCAAACCAATATATACATTTGAATAGTTTGGAGCGGTTTGGGGTGGTTTTTTATTGTAATTTATAATGATTTTGGGTGGTTTTAAAATGGTTTGAAACGGTTTAAATACGGTTTGAAGTAAATTAACTATTGTATTCATCAAATTTTTGTTTTTCAAAATTTAAATTATAAATTGCACTAAATTTAAAATACTATATACTAAACTTAAGACTAATAAATACTAAAATTTCTATTTGATAAAACTAATCACCATCATATCATAGATAGAAGTGGGGTAAAGGTAAAATTTAAATTATCTAGAAACCTATTTGCATGCACAAGATGCATAATTTCCTACCAAATACTTGTTGCCATAACATACAAAAATGAGAAATCTAAAAGCTAAGATCATGGGTTTACAAACATAGAAAGACATTGTGTATGATAGAGGGCATCAATATTGACATAAAAGGTTAAAGGTGGGCTCTTCATCTCTACTCCATGCTAGCTGCACATTTCACAGTTCAAAACCTTCTCCTAATATTTCTATCTTCTCTCGCAAATGCAAAAGAAGTCTTCAAAATCTCTTGGAATTCCTCTGCTTTAGTCAGATATCCTCATCTCGACTCCAATAACATCCTTCACCATCTCATATGTCACAAATCCCATAAGCCCCACACTCTAAATAATTATCACATTGATCTTTAGGTGCATACCAGAATAGATTCCAAACCTGGGTATCAGGAATCCATGTGTATCTTTGAAGTTGCCCAGATGAAGTAACAGTCAATCTTGAAAATAAAGATTTTGTACCTATGTGAAATGAGTAATATACCTCTTCTTGATTTGTCACAAAATCAAAAGTTATATAATCAAGGGGCTTCATTTTTGGCACTCCACTGAATCTTAATCCATTCTATGGTCCACTTCTGTACGCTCTTTCTTCTTTATCCCACATGAAAATTTCAGGGAGACCATTATAATCTAATTTAAAGGCAAAATCACAAATGCCATTTCATTCCTAAAATCATCTTCACAGCAATTGTGCTCATTTAATAGCACAAAAACTAAAACACGAACTTTGTTTCATATACTTATATGCTATAAAGCTCCATTTACAATGTACTGCAAAAGAATTTTTTCAAATTTTATTTTCAATTAATTTCATAAAATAATTACTTTTTTTTTGTTTAACTGAAGTTAATATAGCAAATTAACCAAAATTAGAAGCTTAATTAATTGAATCTTAAAGAAATTCAAGAAGATGAAGAAGATTTTCTCATTTTAATAAAATTGCAAAGCCAAGAAAAATATCAATTTCTCAATTGTTATAAAATTACAGATGAAGATCTAAAACTCACATGGTCTTGAACACTTGCCTTAGATTCATAACCATACCGTGGTTGAGAGCTAGAACCGCCACTAACCAGCGATGGCTTCAATTCATCACCGGAAAATAAAGGCAAAGGATGAGAAGAACGGTCCCGATGAAGAGTAGCACCACCGTAAACAGCCAGAATCCGCCACAAGCCTAATGGACTTCCATTGATAGGCTGTTGAGAGAAAGAGGAAGCATGGCCACCACCATAAAACCTAGAAAGAGGGAGATGAGGGCAAGAGACGGCAGAGGAAACGGGATGAGCTGAGGACAGAGCCTAGGACAGGACACACAGAGAGAGATGAGGAGAAGAAAGGAAAAGGTCGGTTTAGGTAATAACCCGACTCTTTTATATTTGAAACTGTAAACGTAACCCAACCCGACCATTAAAACCACCAAAACCGTATTTTTTTGGTTTGGTTGGTTTGAGTTGGTCGGATTGGTCGGTTTATCAAAAAACGTGAACAGACCTAGGTGCAATAAGCAATCCATACAGAGAAAATGCAACAACACTAGCCTTGGTTCAAATGCAATTCAAATCCATCCCTCTTTCCCTTTTCTCACATCACTCTCTTATCTCTCCTCCTCTCACACATGCGTGTGTGCACACACAAAAGTTGTCACATAAAAACATAGAAATCAATATGCTAAATGAACAAAAATTTAATGCTACAGAAGCCATCAGAACACTGTAGCAGAGCAATAAAAATTTACTAACTATGTTTGCTAGAAGATCACCTTACACCATCATAACGTGATAAGCTGCAAGATGACTCTGATGAAGCAAGAATGTAGTATGCTGGTAAACCAAGGAGGAAAGATAGTAATGATACCTGTGAATTAATATCGTAAAATGACTAAGGAAAGTAACTGTAAACTATAGGATACAAAAATGTTGAACAAAAGCAATGTTGTCAAAGACTTAAACCTCTGTGACGATGCATCCTAATTCCTCTAAATGCGAAGCACCACCACTGATTGCAGATTTTACTCCATTATCCACACCGTCATCAACAGTTTCTTGGATAATACCAATCCTCAATCCCTTTAATGATCTAGATTCCATATGACTAGAGGAAATGAATTAAGATGTGAAATCAGGAACCTCCTAAATGAAGAATTTAAAGAGGAAAAGAAAAAGAAAACAAACATAAATAAATATATAATCAGAAGGATCTAACCCCAGGAACTCAACGGGACACTTCTCAAGATGAAATGCAGACTGCATTCTACTACTAACTGTTCATAGAAGCATTTGTACAAGTATAATTATAGCAAAAGACAGACACATTAGTTTTACACCATCGATGTCAATATTTGAACTGACAGTAACCATGTTAAACATTTTTTACCAGTACCAAACATTCACCTAATAGTCATAATAAGAATGATAGAAATGTTTAGTTTTTCCCCAATAAATGTAAAAAATTGGTCACTTCCCTTTGCATATGCATCAGATTTAGAATTTCCATAACTGGAAGGTGGTCAAATAGGATCATAATTGCACAAGAAAGCATAGAAAAGGAAATTTATGTCCTTCAATAAGAATGCGTATACATGCAGATGTGTGCAGGTGAATGCTTACTCTAGTACTGCTGGTGGCATCATACTGATCATGACCAGATATTGCATGAAGAGGGATGCCAGTATCAGCAACTGATGTGCCAAAGCATCCAATAACATCGAGAGATGAAGCATAAGCCATGAGTCCAAATCTTGAGACACGGCCATAGGTTGGCTTCAATCCAACAACTCCACAAAATGATGCTGGCTGTCTTACGCACCCACCAGTATCACTTCCAAGTGATACTACACATTGCCTAGCAGAAACAGCAGCAGCTGATCCTCCTGATGATCCACCAGGCACCCGAGAGACATCCCAAGGGTTTGAAGTTACCTAACAAATGAACAGGTGAATCACCTGAGTGAACCAATTCTGCCTACCAGTGCGAATTGTTACAACATTTACTAAAAACCAACTCCAAATTTCATTGGCACTCAAAAATAATGACAATGAACATTTCAAAAATCATAAATCAGCATAACGGTTTTGAACATTTAATTCAATAGGGATGAAAGATGCTGCTGGTGTGCACAAGCAATTCAAAGCATCCATATGAAAGATGAAAAAGGAGACAATTGTTCAAATTGTACCCAAATCTGCACCTGTACCTTATAAAGCGTTTTGCCAGCATCCAGTTCATGATGAAAATGTAATTTGAAAGGCTATTCATTCTTTAATAGATTTTAAAAAATAATTGTTTAGGGATTCAGCTGCAAATTGAGTTTTTTAATCAATTTTGAGGAACTAAAAACTTCATAAATAGAACTTTGCTCAATTTTTGACCATCCCATCAACTTCAAGATGGTGAAAAGAAAGACAATTGAAGTAGGATCCTTCCAAAACCTGAAATGCAAAACTTTCGGTGGTACTTCCCATGCCAAACTCGTCCAAACTAGTCTTTGCCACCACAATAGCACCCATCTCCTTCATTCGCTTCACCGCCGTAGCATCATACGGCGCTTGATAGTTCTCCAAAATGCGGGAACCACCGGTGGACGGCATATCCGAGGTGCATATGTTATCCTTGACACCAACAAGCACCCCAGCAAGAGGACCCGCATCCTCACCCTTGTAAATCTTGTCGCCGATATCTTGGGCCTGTTTGATTACATCGTTGGAGACATGGAGGAAAGAGTGAATTTGGGGCTCAATGAGCCTAAGGCGGGATAGATAGGAGTCGGCGAGTTGAGTTGCAGTGAGTTGGCGAGAAAGAAGAGAATGGCGGATGCTTAGCATTCGAGAAAATTAAGGGAATGGGTCTGCCAGGGAAACAATTTAATATGAATATGTGAATAGTTTTTTTCTCTCTTGCTCATGTAGCAAGTTTTTTCTCTCTTACTCTCATAGTGAGTTTATTCTGTGTTTTTATCTTTGTTTCATGGCTTCTTCGTCTTCTACGGAGGAAATAACCAAGCAGTGTGAACAGGTATCATTGAAAGATAATACAGATGAAGGATTCGTCTTGGACGATGAAGATTTCACTGATGACAGTAGGGATCTATCTCTATGTCTCATTGGTAGAGTTATCTCTAGTCGGTCCTTTAATACAGCAGCGTTTAAAGCAACTATGGCAGAGGTTTGGCAACCGGGTAAGGGCATAGAAATCCAGGAGCTAGCACCGAATCTGTTCAGCTTTCAGTTCTTCCATATAATAGATATGAATATGGTGTTAAATGAAGGTCCTTGGTCCTTCGAACAAAAACTTATTGTACTGAGGAAAATGGAAATAGGTCTACAACCTAATAATATAGAATTATTTGAGGTAGCCTTCTGGGTGCAGTGTCACAATCTTCCTGTCGGCTTCTGGACTGAACGAATAGGAAGAAATATAGGAAATCACATGGGCTCTTTCATCAAAGTAGACCCTAGAAGCTTGGATGGTAACTGGAAACCTTTTATGCGCATTCGTGTTATGTTGGACATCAGGAAACCTTTAAAAATCTCCATGAAAATTAAAAAGCAGGGCGGTGAATGGGTAGTGATCAACTTCAAATATGAGAGACTGCCACATTTTTGTTTTCTTTGTGGGGTTATTGGACACCAAGAAAGGTTCTGTGACAAGAGATTTGAGATAGACCTGAGTAAGCATGTGTCAGAATTTGGTCCATTTCTCAGAGCTCCGGTGAGGAAGGCTGTTTCATACGCCGGGGAACGGTGGTTCAGAGCAAACATGGCAAGACAAGATTCTGGGTCAGGTGCTTCCGAGAATCACGGTGATCTGCAGAATAAATCGAGAAATATCAGCTTAAGGAAAGAGGCAGGATTGGGGCACGATTCTAGTATTCCAGTACACTCAGACTCTCACCAGACTGGGAAATTAGCCTTGATTACAGGAAATCAGCGTGAAGAAAGGGACACGGGCTTTATTCATGGAGATATTAACGTGCATGGGAAGCATGAGAATATCTCTAATAGGAGGCTTACACGTGGACTAGCAGGGAATGACTTGGAGAACCCACGAAATGTTTGTGTATTGGCAATTGAAAACAAACGGCGTCGTTCAGATTTATCAATTTCATCTTCAACACCAACCTCTTCTTCTTACGACTTGCAGGATCAAGGGGCTGGAGATTCTTTTATGTTAGAGGCAGGACCTGATGTTCAGGCCTGCCTTCAGCCATGAATGCTTTAGTCTGGAACTGTTGTGGTCTAGGCCAACCACAAACAGTTCTTGAATTGCAGGAAACGGTCTCCTCTCTTCATCCCTCTCTGATTTTTCTAATGGAAGTTAGAGTCTCTCAAACTCAGATAGAGAGAGTATGTCGTCGTATTAATTTCAAGAATAAGTTTACAGTGCATGGAAACAACTCTGGTGGTGGTTTAGCTCTGCTATGGAAGGATGAACTCTCTGTTTCTCTTCGTTCTTTTTCTATATCCCATATTGATGTCCTAATATCTTTTGCTTCCCAACATCCAGTTCGGTTTACTGGTTTTTATGGAAACCCAAGACGAAGTCTCAGACATCTCTCTTGGCAATTGTTATCTCGACTTGCTGATTTCAATGAGTGGCCTTGGGTAGTTATGGGGGACTTCAATGACTTGTTGGCAAGCTCTGAAAAGTTGGGTGGAAATCCCCATCCTATCTCGAATATTACTGCTTTTAGGGACACAATCCAAGCTTGTGGGCTATCTGATATGGGTTTTCATGGCTATCAGTTTACATGGGAACGGGCTAGGGGCACTGGTAATTGGATTAGAGAACGGCTTGATAGAGGTTTAGCTAATGATGATTGGTTTACTTCTTTTCCTGATTCTCGAATTACACACGTGGGCATGGTACACTCGGATCATATGGCGCTCTCTTTATCTACTATGGCATCAGGCAGCTCTTCTCATAATCCCCGTTTCCGTTTTGATAACACTTGGATACAGGATCAAGAATGTCGTGCTTTAATTAATAAATGCTGGTTAGATGATCATGAACTTCCAGTCGTCCAACGACTTGATTCTTGTGCACGGAACATTTGGTCTTGGAGTCATTCTTTTCGAAGACGGTACCAGGAGGAAATCTCGCAATGTCGACAGGAGCTCAATTTATTGAGACCGAGAACTGATGCTGAATCAATTGCCAAATTTAAACAAGCAAAGGAGAAGATGGCTGGTCTCTTATTCCAAAAACACAGCTACTGGAAACAACGGGCAAAAATACATTGGCTCAAAGAAGGTGACCTAAACTCTAAATTTTTCCATGCTTTTGCTTCGGCCAGAAGAAAGAAAAACATGATCCACAGTCTTCAAGATACAGTAGGAAATTCTCTTGATTGGAGCTCGGGCCTTCATCAACATATTTTGAGCTATTTTGAAAATATGTTCAAAACTACACCGGTATGCAATCTTAATTTTATTTCTCACATCAAGCCATGTGTTTCAGCTGCTAAGAACGAGGAGCTTCTCCGTCCCTTTGATGTAGCTGAGGTCAAAGATGCTTTATTCTCAATGCATCCTGATAAAGCCCCAGGTCCTGATGGATTTAACCCGGGATTTTTTCAATCTCAGTGGGATATTGTTGGTCCAGACATCTCATCTTTTATCCTAGATGTACTCCATACTGGTAATATGCCTTTTGATCTCAATGAGACTATTATTGTTCTTATACCAAAAGTTAAGCAACCTAAATTTATCTCTGATTTCAGACCCATTGCATTGTGTAATGTAGTATACAAAATTCTCTCTAAAATGGTTGCTAACCGCATGAAACATTTATTGAATGATATTATCTCGGAGAATCAGAGTGCCTTTATTCCGGGTAGATTGATAACAGACAATGCTCTCCTTGCATTTGAAGTAGGTCACTACCTTAATCGCAATTCTCGTGGTAGTACTGGTACTATTGCTATGAAATTAGACATGGCAAAAGCATATGATAAGATGGATTGGCGATACTTGAAAGGAGTCTTGGAGAAATTGGGTTTTGATAATAAATGGATAAATATTATCATGATGTGTATCACTTCTATCTCATATCAGGTTTGCTCCAGTGGTCATTCTATGGGTCCTATATTTCCTCAAAGGGGTTTGAGACAAGGGGATCCACTATCTCCATATTTATTCATTTTATGCACACAAGGGCTTTCTGAAGGTTTACATGATTTGGAGATTCGGGGCTTGATTCACGGTTGTAAGGTAGCCAGAAATGCACCAGCAATTAGTCACCTTCTTTTTGCGGATGACCTGTATCTTTTCTTTAAAGCTACATTAATTGAGGCTTTGGAAATCAAGAACTGTCTCTCTAATTATGAAGCTGCTTCAGGTCAGTCAGTTAACCTCCAAAAATCATCTCTAGAATTCAGTAAGAATGTTGATCCTTTTATGCGTCGTCTGTTTTGTAATCTTTTGGGGATATCTACCTCTCAACAGTTGAAACACTATCTGGGCATGCCAATGTATGTGGGCCAAAATAAGAGTCAGGTGTTCGCTTTCATTAAAGACAAAATCTGGAAAAGGCTTAGCAATTGGAGGAATAAGTTCCTATCTTGGGGTGGAAGGGAGATTCTGATCAAGTCTGTTTTACAATCGATTCCATCATACATCATGAGTATATTTCTCATCCCTATCAACATTTGTGACTCTATCCACCGGATGTTTAATAATTTTTGGTGGCATTCAAGTGGTTCAAACTCAAGAGGTATCAACTGGTGTAGATGGGACCTTTTATGTGTTCCGAAAAAATTGGGAGGGCTCGGATTCAGAAATATCCATGATTTCAATGTTGCACTATTGGGAAAACAATTTTGGAGAATCCTAACCATGCCCAACTCTCTTGTCTCACGTGTTCTTAAGGCAAGATATTTCCCTAACAACAATCTATTGCAAGCTCAATTGGGAAGCAAACCTAGTTATACTTGGAGAAGTATTTTGGAGGCAAAGGACTTGGTTACTCATAACTTAAGGTGGAGAATAGGGTCTGGTGAACAAATCTCGATCTATAATGATGCTTGGCTGATTGATCCATTAAATCCAAGAATCATTTCTAATCCAGTACCGGCTCTTGTTCACTCCTCAGTCTCTGCTTTATTATCTGGTAACTCTTCCTGGAATGTCCCTTTAATTCTCGAGAATTTTTGTAGAAGTGATGCAGAAAGTATTCTTAAAATTCCCCTTGCCACTATGCCTTGTCAAGACACTATATACTGGCCTTCAGAAAATTCGGGGCAGTATACAGTGAAGAGTGGCTATCGTGCATTACAAGGTATGGTTCAGCCTTTGTTGAATTGTATTTTTAAGTGGCAACGCCTTTGGAACCTTGCTCTGCCTCTCAAGGTGCATATTTTTGTTTGGAGGTGTGTTGTTGATGTTCTTCCTACTAGATACAATCTGTTCAAAAGACACGTAATAGATTCCTATTTGTGTCCTTTTTGCTCTCCTGCCTTTACGGAAACAGTGCATCATGCATTATTTTCATGCCCATCTTCTCAAGCAATATGGCAAGCTAATCCTTTAGGACAGTGTTTTGATATCAATGCTTCCTTGGACTGTATTATTGGTGGCTGGCTTGAGTCCTTGAGTTTGGATGAGGTCCATCAAGCTTTCTTTTTGATGTGGTCTATATGGTTCAGAAGGAACAATTTTGTTTGGAAGCAGAGTCAGATGAGCAATGGTGCAGTTTTACGCATGGCTAGATGTTCTCTTTCTCAGTGGGAAATTGTGCATCATAAGGACTTTACTTTAAACAACTCTCATTGTTTTCCTTCATTGGAAGCTTGGGTCCCTCCTCCTCCTGGGTACATAAAATGCAATACTGATGCAGCTTTATTTCACTCAGAAAATCGTGTTGGTTATGGTTGGATTTGTAGGGACTTTTTCAAGAACTTTATTGTTGCTCAACATGGCTCTTTCCCTTGCCCTCTTGATCCACTTATTGCAGAGGCAATGTCAGTCAAGGAAGCTTTAAAGTGGTTAAAGGAAGAAAGGTTTGATCAAGTTCAAATTGAAACTGACAGCTTGATACTATATCAAGCACTGTCCGCTCCAACTCTGAATAATTCTCATTTTGGTCTACTAGTTCATGATTGTATTTCTTTAAGTTCTTCCTTTTCAAGCTGTCTGTTTTCTTTTGTTAGAAGGTCTGGAAACGACCTTGCCCATTTGCTTGCTAGGACCTCTGTTGTTTCTCAGGGAGTTAGATTTTCATCTCCTCCCCCTTGTATCCAGCAGTTGCTTTAATGAAAAGGTCCATTCAGTTTCAAAAAAAAAAATTTAATATGAATTTCTTACAATATTTTTTTTTTTGGATGGAGTCGATTGACGGAATGGGTCTGGAAGGGAAACAATTTTATATGAATTTCTTATTTTTTTTATAACAGTGATTTTAAATTTCAGACTTTTCAAAATAGGTAAAAATAAACTTTTTTTTTTACCAAACTATATCTTTAAAATCATTTTTTTAATTGAAATATACACTTATTTTATATGAAAAATGTACGTGAAAGATAAATTTAACGGCAGTCAATAGAGACGCAATACGTCAGCATCCGCATGGTACCTGCTCTTAGTCAGCATCCACATGGCCATCACGGATTTAAGGGTATTTTTATCCTATTTACGAAAGTTTAACGGTAAAAAACATACTCTCTCCTCTCTCATTCTCTTTCTCCTCATTTTCTTCAATGGTGAGACTAAAATGATAGATCTCTTACAAAAATTGATTTTTATCTTTTATGGAGCCAAGATAACAAGGGATTTAATGATCATATAAAGAAAATCACAAAAAAAAAAATGATTTTTGCAAGAAAAATATTGTTTGGTTTGAGAGAAAATGCAAGAAAATTGTAGAAAAAAATTAAAGCTAAACGAGAAAAATCTCTTTTTTCTTCTTCTTCTTCCCGAAAGCTAATTTTAAATGCTTCTCTTCCTCCACAACTACTCTAATTCTTCAATTTTCAAATCCCACATTCAATTTTTCAATCTTTTTCTCTTTAATTTTTCCTAAATTTCTCTTTTTTTTTGCCAATTTTTTTGCTTTTCTCTGATCCCATTTTTGTTCTTAAAGGAAAAGGGACAATTTTTTGGTTTCCTTTTTTGACATTCAATTTCTTTACATTATTCTCTGTTTTCTTGAAAATCTCATCCATGAAAAAGAATGCAAGAAAATACCCTTTCTTTTGGTATAACTCCCAATTTTTGAAAGATAATCATACAACAATCCTGCAATTGTTCTTTTAGTATCAATCCTATAATAATTAGAAGAATAGGGTCATTAATCTTGAATAAGAAGATGAGCAGCGGGATGAAAAAAGAAAAAAGATGAGGAGGAGGAGAATTGCCACATCAAATTTCTTTTTTTTTTTTAATTTTTTTATTGCTGACTAGGAGAGAAGGTGTCATGCGGATGTTTACGTATCGTGTCTTCATTGGCTGCTGTTAAGTCCATCTGACACGTGTATTTTTCGTCCAAAATAAGGGCATATTTCAATCAAAAAAGTAATTTCATGAGTATAATTCGACCAAAAAAAAGTTTAAGGGTATTTTCACCCTATTTTGAAAAGTTTGAATGCAAAATTCACTGTTATCTCTTTTTTTTTATGGAGTCTATGGGAGCAAGTGGGGGAGGAGTAATTGAGTTGTTCTGTTATTTATAAGAAATACAGAATAATTGTTTGATTTGTAAGAAATGCAGAATAATTATGGGTAAAATAGAGGAATTGAAAATAACTAGCAATTTTATATGAATTAAACTACTTACTTTCAATTGGGAACTAAATGAGAGTAATTTTTTTATTTATTCTAAATTATAAAGAGTTACTTTTAATTATTCTATATTTATTTAAAATATTTTTTCACCGCAACTTATTATGTTCCTTTTTATTTTTAATTTTTATTTATTTATCTTTTATGAATTTGAAACTTATTTTATAGAAATAATTAGTTACATGCAAATTCCGTGTAAAGGATTTTTTTTTTTAGATATTGAACACCTAAAATTATCAAGTTTGTTACTGTAGGATTTTTAACTTTGGGTTGCCGTATTGTTATCCTAAACTCAGTCTGCTCGATCAATTCATCTATTCTAATTTTGACTATTTTTATATCAAATTATATATATATATTTTTTACAAGAACTTAAGGGGTTTTCAAATAGAGCTTAATCATAGTAATAGTTATTAATTAATTAAAAAAATTATGCACATTATAAAATTTTATTGTTTTAATGGGATTATCTATAAATCAATTCTGGTGAATTGATTGAAAAAAAATTTCAAGTTCAGATTTTAAGAAATTTCAAATGTGAAGGCTACTCTTTTTAGAGGCATGTAATTTGCTATTTATGATTATATAATTTTCAATGGTTATTGATAATACCCGAAAAAATAAAACCAACAGCCTAACATCACAGGAAGAGGCCCAAGAAAAAAAGCCTACTAAAGATCTCCCTAGTTGGGAGGAGAAGTTTAGCAATCGAGGATGTCCGATCAGACTGAACGTCTCATTGACAAACACTGCTACACGCCACTGTCCAATCATCGCTGCCTATAGAAATAGGCCATGCCTATCACATAGTAGGGACATTATTGAGCACACTACTCCAAACTCTCCCGAAACTATAAATAGCAGGTTCCTCTCTAAGAAGGACAATCCTTCTTGCTCTCCCTCTTTTAGTAAATTAACTCCTTTACATTCTCTTATCCCGATAGCTAACTTGAGTGTCGAAGTGCTGAAGTCGGGGTCCACCGGGCTAAATATTGTTGCAGGTTTCCCAGCCAAAGGATTCGATCGGAGCTGATCCCTTACTTCTTAAACCTGCCTCCCATAATTTGAGATACCTGTCTCTACAATAATTCGAAACTTATCATTTGGTGCTCTTATTGAGAGTCGATAGTTGAGCAGAAAGGCCCAAGTTTCGCAACTTGCAATTAACATGCAAACTCACCACCACACCACAAGGACGTAAGATTTTCATGAAAGTCCTTGAGACTATATGAGAGATCATCAAGTGGCAAGTATAAAATACCGCGAAGAAAAAAAGAAGATGCGCAGACTCTATGGAAATCTCATAGAATGTGCGGACACTTGGATAAGTAAGAATTGAGTTCTAAGACTAAAAGAAGACAAAAAATCAAGCGTTATGGCTAAAAGGAGGCGAAACGTCCCTTCTTCGGTCTAATGCGCAAAGGGATACGAGACTCTCCGAACCAGCATACTGGAAAACATTTTGGGAGAAGAAAGCGATCGTCCCCCTCTATGTCTCCAAGCGAATCAGGTAAAGCCTAACACCAGAGCCAAAAGACTGCATTGGGAACGCCCTTCCTTCTACTGGCCCGTCCGGTACAAAAGGTACTGAGAAGAGGAAGTCGAATTGGAGAAGGAGATTTCGAAGAAAAAGCAGTGCTAGCATCACGCCCTGTGGACGAAGACAATTGGAGGAGAGCTGACTAAGGAAAGGAGAAAAAGATGCAAAGGAGCACGTCTCCCCTCTTGGCGATCCAAGAAA
Source organism: Excoecaria agallocha (assembly GCA_037975025.1). Taxonomy (NCBI): domain Eukaryota; kingdom Viridiplantae; phylum Streptophyta; class Magnoliopsida; order Malpighiales; family Euphorbiaceae; genus Excoecaria; species Excoecaria agallocha. The sequence continues at coordinate 11,683,012 of CM075820.1, forward strand.
GGGTAAGAACAAGACCCAAATAATTCGTACAGAAAAAGCATTCAAGGTGAAGAAGGCTTTAAAAGGAAGTCTCATTTCCAAGAAAAGAATGCAAAGACAACAGAATTGCACTAAAGATCGACAAAAACATGTGCTATCCCGATCGAAAGATCGACGAAAATATGTGCTATCCCGATCAAAAGATCGACGAACATGTGCTATCCAGACCAAAAAAGATCGACGAAAATATGTGATGTCCCAATCGAAAGGTTGATAAAATCATCAATATGCATTAATTTAATGAGCTAAAAAAATAAAACAGCTCGTTCTATAAAAGAGTTACATTTACCTGAGATAAAAACGGCCGTAACAAAGAGTTTCACCTTTCCATAAAAGAGTTTGAGCTATGTTTCAAGAAATATCTTTAGAGGGATCCCTTCGTTTCAAGTCAAGACCTGAAAAAAAAAGAGAAAAGGAGAGAGAAAGAAAAGGGAAAAAGAAATATGAATGAGGCTAAAGGAATCGAATAACCGAACGGTCAGGATGCCATCCTCTCCTACTTCACCAAAAATTAAGGATTAATCGGCAAACATATTGCCAACCTGATCCACTGGCAACAGGATCCAAAGCCAGCCCACCGGCCTCGCCACAATGGCCAATATAGAGTAAAAGAAGATTGCCACTAAATAGAACATACATTATATCCGATCGAAAATCTGACCATGGCCACCATCCCAGAGAAAATCTAGACTACAAAGCATGATTAAAGACGGGCAAAAAGGGGCGACAAACCGTTCAAAACAATGCAACATCCTTTGCAAAAAGATAAGTGCTACTCAATCATCATTATTTTGGTATAAGTTATCACATTCTCATCAGTTTTAATAATCCCCTTTTATTGCCATCACAAAATGCTAAGACACATAATATACAAAAAAAAAAGAAAGAATAGACATGTGGTAATAAAGAAATTACATTCATTCAGAAATGTATAAAGTATATAGATAGTGCTCTTCCTATGATCTACATAAACAACATTCTTGTCAATCGACTTCCGTTCTTCTTATTTGGAAAAGCACATGGCCGAAACTCCCTACTTCCTCTCCTACAAAACAAAAAATAAAGACAAAAGAAAGGAAAATAGAGGGAAAAAGAAAAAGGAGGAGAAAAAGAGAAAAAGAAGACTAATTACAAAAAACGAAGAAACAAAAAAAAAAGAAAATAGGGAGAAAGGAGGAAAAGAGCCTCGTTACCGCCTCGACTATTGCCTCCATAATGAGACCACCTCTTATAGCAGGCTTCTGACAATAAAGCAATACCAGGATAAATGGAGAGGAAAGTACGGATACGTATCCATAACCATATCAGGCGAAAGCCCTGAGCCAGGAGAGAAGAGCCGTTGGAGCAGTAGACCGCATGGCTTGCTAGCACAAGCCACATCCACACAAGATAAGGGGTCCTTTCTTCATTTATCTTCCTAAAATGGTGAATTCAATGACAACACGCAGAAAGTCTGGAGGCCTTATGGTCAAACTCAATAGCCAAGATGTAATAGATATAAGGAAACAGATTTATAAGAAGAAATAAAAGGGGATAGCATGGAAAAATAGAAAGACACCTTTTTTATAGACGACTCCAAATTTGCTTTATGAGCATTAATGAGGACGTCACGCATCAAGAGCTCATTAATGCGCGTATAGAAACTGAAGTGTCAAAAGGAAAAGCAACCGTCAAAATGCGAGAAACGAAGCATTTGCCACCAAGTCAGGAAAACGAAACGACGCTTGACAAGTGACCCTAGGGAGACTAACCGATCATAAGGCTGGCCCGGAGGAGACAAGAATAAAAGATGAGTCGGTTGGCACACATAATCGAAAGCTCATTAGGCACACCCATACCTCTCAAAAGAATGCGCTAGTCAAATACGAGACAAACAACGACCTTGTCAGGTAATGATAATAGTGATTTATATAGTGTTTTTAGTATGTTTTTAGGTGTTTAATTAGGTTAATTTTGTGTTAATTAGGTTAGATTTGAGTTTAATTGGTTAATTTTATGTTTTTGGAGTTAATTGTTAATTTTGGTGTTTTTCAGGGTTATTTTGCAAGAAAAAGGACTTAATTGTAAAAAGGCAAGAAGATTTGGGCCAAAACTGTGAATTTGGAAAATTCAAGTTAATTAGTGATCGTGAGGTCCAGAAGTTCGATGCATGGCCACATGAAAATGAATGAAGAAGAAGACGTGGCCACGTGAAAGAGGAATTGAAGAAACCGAGCATGAACACGTGACCACGTGGATTCCAAGTGAAGGACTACACGTGGCCACGTGTGAAGGAAGCTTATGGAACACGTGACCACGTGTTCAATTACAAAGGGAAACACATGGCCACGTGCAAGAACTCCCATGAAGCGAAGGATTCCCGATCTTCTCCAATTCAAGAAAGATTCTTTTCCTACTCCAATTTGGGAAGTTTGGAAGGCCTCTACAACATCTTTCGCCTATAAATAGACAACTCTAACACCAAAGAAGAGATCAATTAGGGAATTAGAGATATAAATTAGGGAATTAGAGAATTAATTAGAAGAATGCTTTAGTTTTAGTTTTACTTTGTTTTTCTAGTTTTTTCTATTTTTATTTTTTCTTTCAATTTTGTTTTAATCTTTCAACCTTGTTTTAGTTTTTAATTATGTTTAGGAAATAGTTTTTCTTCTTTTGCTAATGAAACTTTGAAACTTATATTTTCATTGTTATGACTTTATTTTGAGCTTAATTTCAATATCGGTTGATTATTTCTTGGTTTTAAGCATATTCTTATCTTTGATTGTGTTGAGATTGATTGTTGGTTTGTTGAATAAATAACTAAAAATTGATTTTTACATAGTTAATGATTTGCATGTTCTTAGGTTAACTCTTTAATGTTTATGCATGATTATTATCCGAAATATGAGATAATTATGTGTTAATTTCATTGATTAATACTAAGAGAGGAAGAACTAAGAATAAATTGGAATTGAATCACTTGAGAAAGGCTTCAATGAATATTTAGGAAGTTAAAACTAGATTTTCATGCTAAGTATTAGATTTGTCTATGAGTTTAATACTAAGAATGATAGACTTGAATAAAGATATCTGGCTTTATTACTAGTTTTTCCATAATCATTGGTGTTTCTATTGAACTTAAGTCATTACAATGAAAGTTAAGGTGGATAGTTTCTTTAGCAAGAGAATTTCAATTATTGTTTTGTTTTTAGTTCATGCTTTTATTTTGTTTTATTGTTTATTTTGTTTAATTTTTGCTTCTAAATCAAAAACATTTGGGAAACTATCTCGGATTAATTTAATTCATACATAGATATTATCCTTAGCAATCTATGTTCCCTTGGGTACGATATTTGAGGTCTTAATCTATATTTTCCTGTATTACTAGCTGATCTAGTACACTTGCTAGACACCGGTCAGGTAACTCTGCCTCCTCTTTAAAATATTGATGTTCACAAATCTATGTCTATAACAGGGACAAGGAGAACAACCAGAAAAGCTAAGGCCCTTAATTCATCAGTCGTTGAGCCCCCGAGGAAAGGAAAGGCGTATTGGCTGAAATCCAAAGGGTCATTAGCTAAGAGAAGTCAATGAAACTCCTTAAACAGGTTAGAAAACAAAATATAAAATTTATGATAAATTGAAGGTATTTTGCAGAATCAATTCCAGTCTAAGGCTAATGTCTCTCTAATCCCGATCAATGAACCATCCCGATCGATGTTCCAAAATACCTCTCAAGGCCAATCAATTCCAGCCCAAGGCTGATGTCTCTCTAATTTCGATAGATGAACCATTCCGATCGATGTTCCAAAATGCCTCTCAAAGCCAATCAATTCCAGCCCAAGACTGATATATCTCTAATCTCGATCGATGAATCATCTCGATCGATGTTTCAAAATGCCTCTCAAGGCTAATTAATTCCAGCCTAAGACTGATGTCTCTCTAATTCCGATCGATGAACCATCCCAATCGATGTTTCAAAATGCCTCTCAAGGCTAATCAATTCCAACCCAAGGCTGATGTCTCTCTAATCCCGATCGATGTTCCAAAATGCCTCTCAAGACTAATTAATTCCAGCCTAAGGCTGGCACCTCCAAAGTCTGATTAATCCGCCGGATGTCTTTTCGGTACTCAGACCACCACGGCTTGCACCTCACTAATCTTGGAAAAACGCTTTCTCTTATAATCAACAAACCATATTGGTTGCCTCGCTCTAACGTCTGTAGACAGAATGTTAGGAACACCATCGACAACAAAATTTCGCAGGCAAGCTGGCCACATAACGGCCACTTCGATCTCCCATCGAACTATTCGGCGGGGGACATGTGATAATGCCCGAAAAAATAAAACCAAGAGTCCAACATCACAGGAAGAGGCCCAAGAAAAAGCCCATTAAAGACCCCCCTAGTTGGGAGGAAAAGTTCAGCAATCAAGTCAAAGTTTTTCTTCTTTTGCTAATGAAACTTTGAAAACTTATATTTTTATTGTTATGACTTTATTTTGAGCTTAATTTCAATATCGGTTGATTATTTCTTGGTTTTAAGCATATTATTATCTTTGATTATGTTGAGATTGATTGTTGGTTTGTTGAATAAATAACTAAAAATTGATTTTGACATAGTTAATGATTTGCATGTTCTTGGGTTAACTCTTTAATGTTTATGCATGATTATTATCCAAAATATGAGATAATTATGTGTTAATTTCATTAATTAATACTAAAAAAGAAAGAACTAAGAATAAATTGGAATTGAATCACTTGAGAAAGGCTTCAATGAATATTTAGGAAGTTAAAACTAGATTTTCATGCTAAGTATTAGATTTGTCTATGAGTTTAATACTAAGAATGATAGACTTGAATAAAGCTATCTGGTTTTATTACTAGTTTTTTCATAATCATTGGTGTTTCTATTGAACTTAAGTCATTGCAATGAAAGTTAAGGTGGACAGTTTCTTTAGCAAAAGAATTTCAATTATTGTTTTGTTTTTAGTTCATGCTTTTATTTTGTTTTATTGTTTATTTTGTTTAATTTTTGCTTCTAAATCAAAAATATTTGGGAAACTATCTCGGATTAATTTAATTCATACATAGATATTATCCTTAGCAATCCATGTTCCCTTGAGTACGATATTTGGGGTCTTAATCTATATTTCCCTGTATTACTAGCCGATCTAGTATACTTGCTAGACACCGGTCAGGTAACTCTGCCTCCTCTTTAAAATATTGATGTTCACAAATCTATGTCTATAACAGGGACAAGGAGAACAACCAGAAAAGCTAAGGCCCTTAATTCATCAGTCGTTGAGCTCCCGAGGAAAGGAAAGGCGTATTGGCTGAAATCCAAAGGGTCATTAGCTAGAGTAGTCAATGAAACTCCTTAAACAGGTTAGAAAAAAAAATATATAAAATTTATGATAAATTGAAAGTATTTTGCAGAATTAATTCCAGTCTAAGGCTAATGTCTCTCTAATCCCGATCAATGAACCATCTCGATCGATGTTCCAAAATACCTCTCAAGGCCAATCAATTCCAGCCCAAGGCTGATGTCTCTCTAATTTCGATAGATGAACCATTCCGATTGATGTTCCAAAATGCCTCTCAAAGCCAATCAATTCCAGCCCAAGACTGATATCTCTCTAATCTCGATCGATGAATCATCTCGATCGATGTTCCAAAATGCCTCTCAAGGCTAATCAATTCCAGCCTAAGACTAATGTCTCTCTAATTTCGATCGATGAACCATCCCAATCGATGTTTCAAAATACCTCTCAAGGCTAATCAATTCCAACCCAAGGCTGATATCTCTCTAATCCCAATCGATGTTCCAAAAATGCCTCTCAAGACTAATTAATTCCAGCCCAAGGCTGGCACCTCCAAAGTCTGATTAATCCCGTCGGATGTCTTTTCGGTACTCAGACCACCACGTCTTGCACCTCACTAATCTTGGAAAAATGCTTTCTCTTATAATCAACAAACCATATTGGTTGCCTCGCTCCAACGTCTGTAGACATAATGTTAAGAACACCATCAACAACAAAATTTCGCAGGCAACTGCCACTTCGATCTCCCATCGAACTATTCGGCGGGGGACATGTGATAATGCCCAAAAAAATAAAACCAACAGTCCAACATCACAGGAAGAGGCCCAAGAAAAAGCCCATTAAAGACCCCCCTAGTTGGGAGGAAAAGTTCAGCAATCAAGGCTGTCTGATCGGACTGGACGTCTCACTGATAAAGACTGCTACACGCCATTGTCCAATCACCACTGCCTACAGAAATAGGCCATGTATGTCACAGAGTAGGGATACTGTTGAGCACACTGCTCCAAGTTCTCCCGGAACTATAAATAGCAGGTTCCTCTCTAAGAAGGACAATCCTTCTTGCTCTTTCTCTTTTAGTAAATTAACTCCTTTACCTTTTCTTATCCCGATAGCTAACTTGAGCATCGGAGTACTGAAACTCGAATCCACAAGGCTAAGTATTGTTGCAGGTTTCCGAACCAAAGGACCCAATCGGAGCTAATTCCTTACTTCTCAAATTTGCCTCTCATAATTTGAGATACATGTCTCTACAATAATTCGAGACTTATCAGTTATCGTTGAATTTTATTAATTATTTATTTTTAAATTTAAAATAAGTTAACTGCATTTGATTTATTTATTTTTAAATTTAAAATAAGTTAACTGCAATTAAAATCAAATGTGACTGCAACACTGTCATTAATTCAATTATGTCTACAATTAATGAATTGTGTCATTTGTAAGTACGTACATGTATATTTTTTCAATAAATAGAATAATTATTGATTAAATAATATATAAGTATTCATTTATTATTCCATTATAGTTTGTATAAGGTATAGCCGCATAATGGAAACAGGCTCCCGTCGCCCTTCTACAAGTCCTCTAGTGATTCTTGAAACAGTGAGGACATTTAGTGAAATAAAATCTGTAAACCAAATAATTGGCTGATTTTTAGAAGAAAAACTAAGTCAAAGGAGGACTGTTTGAATAAAACTTTTAGCAGAAAAATATTTAAAACATGTGTTAAAAGTTTAAATGCTTTTAAAAATATTTATTGTCTTTCGCAATATCATTAATAATAAAATATTTATAACAGAAAGTTATAAAGTAGTTTCTTGGCAACCCAAAGAAATGTGGGTGTTATAGAGACAAGCCTTGGTTGTTATGGTGTTAATTTATGCAATCAAAAACATTACGAGGGCTTCGTTTTATTGGCTTACCTATTTCTCAATTTTGATCTAACTTTTGCACAACATAGGCTCTAGATTTCAGATCATGGAATGTTTTATTATTATCACTATTATTATTTTACTCATCATGTGCGTTGGTCATGGAGAAATTTTTTGATGACATGAAATGAAGCACTAGCGCTATTCTTCTGGTCTTCTGCTTCGTTCTTTCTGTAATTTCCAGTGAATTATTTTGGTAGGCAAAATCAGCTCAAATGCATTGTTGCTGTTCGATTTCTTTTGTTTTGATTAAATTTAAGCAGGAGTTTTCTGCGATTGCCAGCTTTATCATTTCTAAAACTGTTTGTTCGTTTTAATATGTTCAAATTACATTTATTAATTATTATTAGAATTATTTTGGTAAAGATAATTATTAAAATGAATAATGCAATCCAACTAATTCAATGCCAAATTCTCTTCTTCCAAAGTATTGATTTTTCTCAATAACAGGATCACTATCTGACAGCTTCCATTCTGCTAATAAACTCCCACTGCCTGTATTCCATATATATGGAAAAAATGAAACGATAAAAATAAAAAAGAAAGAAAGACCAATCATTATGGGTTGAAGATATATGTAAGAGAAATAGATGGCAAATCATAAGACTTGAGTGTAAGAATCAAGTTCCGTTGCTAATTTTGACTGATTCATAGAAACATATATTGGTTGAATTTTGCAACGGAATTTAATTTCCGTTGCTAAAAAATAGCAACCGTCAAAATAGCAACCACTCATTCCGTTGCTATTTTTCGTTGCTAATTTTGATTAGCAACAGAAATTCAACAATTTTCGTTGCTATTTTCCGTTGCTATTTGGATTTTTTCTTGTAGTGATGGATTTGATGAGAAATGTGTGTATAACAGCTTTGCTCCTCTTCTGATTCTTCAAAAAAAAGTACATGAAACTCTGACCTGTATCACATTAGACTGCATTAACATGAATCAGCATGACAAACAAAGGTTTATTGAAACATGAACATCGTGTATAAATTTTACAAAACTCAATACACTATATTTAGTTTGAGCAAAAACTAAATATAAAGTATTAGGTTTGTCAAACATGAATTCAATGTAATTAATTATATATTCATATTTTTTAGCTTTAAACAAAAGTTAAATATAGTGTATCAGATTTTATTAAACACAATACAGTGTATTAAGTTTTGGCAAAACTCATTACACAATATTTAGTTTGAACAAAAACTAAATATAGTATATTAGGTTTGTCAAAAGTGTATTCAATGAAATTAGATTGCTTATATATTCATAATTTTTAGCTTTAAGTAAAAATTAAATATAGTGTATTAGATTTTATTAAACTCAATATAGTGTATTAAGTTTTGGCAAAACTCAATACACTATATTTAGTTTTAGGTTTCTCAAAAGTAAATTCAATGTAATTAAATTGCTTATATATTCATATTTTTTTAGCTCTAAACAAAAATTAAATAGTGTATTAGGTTTTATTAAACTCAATATAGTGTAGTAAGTTTTGGCAAAACTCAATACACTATATTTAATTTGAGTAAAAACTGAATATAGTGTATTAGGTTTGTCAAAAGTGAATTCAATGTAAGTAGATTACTTATATATTCATATTTTTTTTTAGTTTTAAGCAAAAATTAAATATAGTGTATTAGGTTTTATTAAACTCAATATAGTATATTAAATTTTGGCAAAACTCAATACACTATATTTAGTTTTATGTTTGTCAAAATTGAATTCAATGTAATTAAATTGCTTATATATTCATATTTTTTAGCTTTAAGAAAAAATTAAATATAGTATAATGGATTTTATTAAACTCAATACAATGTATTAACTATATTTAGTTTGAGCAAAAATAGAATATAGTTGAATTCAATATAATATTTACTAAATATTAATATTAATATTTAATGTGATATTTAACAAAATTGAAATGTGATTGTATGTTTATCTACTTGTTTTAAAATGCAACAATTTAAGATGGATTTGATGAGAAATGTGTGTATAATAGCTTTGTTCCTTTCTTGATTCTTCAAAAAAAAAAAGTACATGAAACTTTGACCTATATAACATCAGACTTCATTAACAAGAATCAGCATGTGAAATAAAGGTTTATTGAAACATGAACATCATGTATAAATTTTACAAAACTCAATACACTATATTTAATTTGAGTAAAAACTGAATATAGTATGTCAAGTTTGTCAAAAGTCAATTCAATGTAATTAAACTGCTTATATATTCATATTTTTTAGTTTTAAACAAAAATTAAATATAGTGCATTAGGTTTTATTAAACTCAATACAGTGTATTAAGTTTTGGTAAAACTCAATACATTATATTTAGTTTGAGCAAAAACTAAATATAGTGTATTAGGTTTATCAAAAATGAATTCAATGTAATTAAATTGCTTATATATTCATATTTTTAGTTTTAAATAAAAATTAAATATAGTGTATTAGATTTTATTAAACTCAATACAGTGTATTCAATTTTGGCAAAACTCAATATACTATATTTAATTTGAGCAAAAACTAAATATAGTATATTAGGTTTGTCAAAGGTTAATTCAATGTAATTAGATTGCTTATATATTCATATTTTTTTAGCTTTAAGCAAAATTTAAATATAGTGTATTAGATTTTATTAAAGTCAATACAGTGGCAAAACTTAATACACTATATTTAGTTTTATGTTTGTCAAAAGTGAATTTAATGTAATCCAATTACTTATATATTCATATTTTTTAGTTTTAAGCAAAGATTAAATATAGTGTATTAGGTTCTATTAAACTTAATACAGTGTATTAAGTTTTGGCAAAACTCAATACACTATATTTAGTTTTATGTTTGTCAAAAGTGAATTTAATGTAATTAAATTACATATATATTCATATTTTTTAGTTTTAAGCAAAAATTAAATATAGTGTATTAGGTTCTATTAAACTCAATACAGTGTATTAAGTTTTGGCAAAACTCAATACACTATATTTAATTTTATGTTTGTCAAAAATGAATTCAATGTAATTAAATTACTTATATATTCATATTTTTTAGCTTTAAGCAAAAGTTAAATATAGTGTATTAGGTTTTATTAAACTTAATACAGTGTATTAACTATATTTAGTTTGACCAAAAACTGAATATAGTGTTTTAGGTTTGTCAAAAATAATTTCAATATAATATTTACTAAATATTAATTTTTAATGTAATTTTAACAAAATTGAAATGTGATTATATGTTTATTTACTTGTTTTAAACTGCAACAATTTAAGATGGATTTGATGAGAAATGTGTGTATAATAGCTTTGTTCCTCTTTTGATTCTTCAAAAAAAAAAATACATGAAACTTTGACCTGTATAACATTAGATTGCATTAACATGAATCGACATGTGAAACAAAGGTTTATTGAAACATGAACATCGTGTATAAATTTTACAAAACTCAATATATTATATTTAATTTGAGCAAAAACTCAATATAGTGTATTGGGTATGTCGAAAGTGGATTCAATGTAATTAAATTACTTATATATTCATATTTTTTAGTTTTAAACAGAAATTAAATATAGTGCATTAGGTTTTATTAAACTTAATACAGTGTATTAAGTTTTGGCAAAACTCAATACACTATATTTAGTTTGAGCAATAACTAAATATAGTGTATTAGGTTTATCAAAAGTGAATTAAATGTAATTAAATTCCTTATTTTTTTTAAGCTTAGACAATAATGGAGCAATAGATGAAAATTGATTAGTAATTATCAAGTAATGCCGTATTAGTTTATACTCCACAATATATGACAGTATTGCTAATTGGTATTTTTACTCTCTCTACCTTAGCTCTCCCTTTTCAATTAAAAAAAAGTGTTGCATTAGAGCTTGTTTGAATGGTTTGATGATTAACCATTGTTCGTTAATATATTGTACACGTTAAAACAATATTTGTTTTCATGATTTAAATGATTGTATGATATAATGATTTTAGAATCATGAAAAATGCCATTTTTTTAATCATTGATTCAATGATTCTCCATTGTATAGAAATTTCAATTTTTGCCTTTTTCTACTTCCCACTCAATTTTTTCCATATCAGGTTGGGTCTCTTAATATATGAAGAATTATCCATACTCACCATTTTGTTCACTTACTCAATACTCACCGTTTTATTATATTTATTTTGTTTTCTTTTCTCCTCACGTGTTTAGTTCAGTTAGAGTTAGTTTTTTGGTTCTTTAAGCTGGTTCACTTTGTATATAAAGACACTCTATTTTAGTTTGTTGATATATGAGAAATGAGGTATTTTTCATTTGTCTTCTCTGTTCTTTCTAATGGTAGAAAAAAATCGATGCTGGCTAGGGTTTGAACATGGTATCAGAGCCATTTCGATTCGTGGCTTTGTAGTAGTTAATTTTTTTTTTGTAACCATTGGAGTTTGCTGTAACTTCAATTTAGTTTTTGATAATTTGTAAAGTTCTTTTCAAGATTTGATTTCTTGATTGCGAAAACTGAGATCAGAAGTTTCTTGAATGGCGTCTATTGGAGATGATACGGAGTCCACAAGAACGAGAGAAGAAAATCAAAGATTTGTACCACAAGCTCCAAGAATTTGTACAGAGAATAACCCGTTGCAATTGCACAGCTCAGATCACCTCGGGATGGTGTTGGTAACTACACTTCTTAGTGTGAACAATTACCTGAGCTGGAGTGTTTCTGTAGTAAATTCATTGGAAGCAAAGGATAAACTCGATTTTATTGATGGGACGATTAAACCATTGCTTGGTAATGCGCTGGAGTACAAACGTTGGAGGAAGGTAGATTGTATGATTAAACAGTGGATACTGAATTCCATTAGTAAAGAAATAGCAGAAACATTCATTTACAGTCCCACTTCTAAGATTCTATGGGATTTGCTGGAAGAAAGGTTAGGAGATAGTAATAATACACCTCAAATATACCAGATCCAGAGAGAAATAACTTCTATTGAGTAAGGAAATAGTTCTGTGACAATTTATTACAGTAAACTTCACAAATGCTGGGATTAAATCTCTAGATTGCAGCCTGTTCCAATCTGTTCTTGTAATGGTTGTAGTTGTCAATTGAGTAAGAGGCTTGAAGAGATTGATACAAGAAATAAAGTAGTTCAGTTTTTTGATGGGACTGAATCAAAGCTTTGATAACATTAAGAGTCAGATTTTAGCATCTGATCCTTTGCTAAATATTAAAAAGGTATATGTTATAGTGCTTCGCATAAAGAGACAACGTGAGATTAACATGATGCGTGAAAGTGTTGATAGCAGTGCTATGCATGTTAGAAGTACTAGTTTTGATAAACATAACGAATGTAGGGGAAGCTTTAAGAAGAAAGACCAAAAAAGGAAGGAAGAAAAGTACTGTGAGTTTTGTAGAACAAAAGGCCATAAGAAGGATAGTTGCTTCAAGTTGCATGGGTATCCCGATTGGTATAAAGAATTGAAGCAAAAGAAAGGAAATGGCAAAGGGATAGGCAAAGACAAACAAGCTTATATGGTTGACACGCTAGTTGAATATGATGAAGAACAACCAAAGAGTAATAATATTTAGAGTCTACAAGAGCTTATTCAATAAGAAATTGCCAAAGCTCTCAAAGGGAAGCAGATGGTGGATTCTCAACAACTGCATTTTTCTCAAGTGGAGTATGCAGGTAGAGCATTAGAAAAACTTCCTTCTACAAACAAGAGATACAAAATTATTGACTCTGGTGTATCTACTCACATTTGTTCCAACAAAACCTGGTTTCAAACACTGACCCCTATTAAAAGACCCACAAAAGTCCATTTTCCTAATGGAATTATTACTCACGTGACATACAAAGGCACTGTTCAATTGTTTTCACTTACCTTGCTTAATGTCCTTTATATCCCCACCTTTAACCACAATCTTTTATCTGTTAATAAACTATCCAATTCTTCTTCACTTTTCTTTCAATTTTACCCAAATTCTTGTTTATTACAGGAATTGAAGAGTGAGAAGGTTCTTGCCAAAGGCCATGTCTTAGATCACCTTTATGTCTTAGATCAATCCTCTTTCTTTGACATTTCTTCTTGTAAACGTAATCATTCCAGTTTTCTTTTTCCTTCTAAACCCTTTGAAAGTGCCTGTGCTATAAATAACACATCTGAATCTGTAATTAGCAGACAGGTTTGGCATCAAAGATTGGGTCATCCGTCCTCTTCTGTACTGAAACGTTTATCCTTGTTTAATAGGAATACATATGATTTTACTAAGAATGCAGGTTTTTGTGAAGTATGTCCCGTGGCAAAACAAACAAGGCTACAATTTCTAGTAAGTCATTCTAAAGCACTTACTAAGTTTGAAATTGTACATGCTGATGTTTGGGGTCCGTATGTATGTGCTTCAGTATTAGGTGCACGGTATTTCTTGACTCTTGTTGATGATTTTAGTAGATGCACTTGGACAAACTTAATGGCACAGAAGACTCAAACATCATCTATTCTTTCATTATTTATTAAGATGGTTAAAAACCAATTTGAGACCAATCTTAAGGTCCTGTGGTCTGATAATGGAGGGAAGTTTGTTGGTTATCCTTGTTAAGCTCTATTACAGGAGCATGGTATTATTCATCAAAAGAGTGGCCCATACACACCACAGCAAAACGGAGTGGTTGAGCGTAAACATAGGCATTTATTACAAGTGGAAAGAGCTTTGATTCATCAAGCTTCGTTGCCAAAAATTTTCTGGGGTCATGCTATTTTGCATGCTACAAATTTAATCAACTTGTTGCCAACTTTGGTGCTTAATTGGTAGTCTTTATCAGTTGTTGTATAATAAAGAGCCATCTTATACACACCTCAGGGTTTTTGGTTGTTTGTGTTACTGTACTGATAATAAACCGCACAAAGATAAGTTTGATTCCCGAGCTATTAAAGGCGTGTATCTTGGCATTTCTCTTAGGCAAAAGGCTTGCAAGGTATATGATTTAAAGAGCAAAAGGTGTATTGTCATTCGTGATTTGATCTTTTATGAAGATGTTTTTCCTTTTAAGCCATATTCTACACCTACTTATTCTTTACAACCGGTCTCTATTATTCCGGTTGTTTTGGAGGATTTTTCTGTCCCTCGTAGCCCTGGACCAAAAGTCTCTGTCATACCTAATGGTACTTCATCTGGAGTTGCACAAGAAGTTTCTTCGCCTTCTTCTAGTTCAGTTACTACTCCTATTTTGGTAATGCCCAGGAGAAGCATGAGACAGTGGAAACCTCCAGCCTGGCTTAGTGATTTCCATACTAATTCAGTAAATGAACATGCTGTTGACGTTGCAGTGGTTATCCAGCCTACATCTTATACACCATCTACTTTTTCTTATGTTCACTCTAATACATTTTCACTTGATTATAAATGTTTTTTGATGAATTTGTCACAACTTGAAGAACCTAGATCATATGCAGCAGCTAAAGGGAATGCGCATTGGCAGCATGCTATGGCTGGTGAGTTAGTAGCCTTAGAAAAGAACCAAACTTGGGAGATTACTACCTTACCACTGGGAAAACGGGTAATTGGCTCAAAGTGGGTATATAAAGTGAAGCTTAAACCTGATGGTTCTATTGATAGATACAAAGCCAGGTTGGTTGCAAAAGGGTATAATCAAATTGAGGGCCTTGACTTTACTGACAACTTTTCCTTGTTGCTAAGGCAGTTACTGTTCGAGTCTTCTTAGCTATGGCAGCAGCTAAGAATTAGCCACTCCAACAGCTGGACATAAATAATGCATTCTTACATGGACATCTTGATGAATAGGTGTATATGTATCCTTATGATGGCTATTTTAAGGCACAATATCCTCAGGTTTGCCGGTTAAATAAGTCTCTCTATGGCTTAAAACAAGCCTCACATCAGTGGAATGCTGAACTAACTCGCCAACTTCAGGCTTATGGTTTTAAGCAATCGTTTGCTGATCATTGCTTGTTTGTTTTACAGACGGATGGTGTTTTTGTGGCTATTTTAATTTATGTAAATGATATGCTCCTTACTAGTAATTCTTCACCAGCAATTGAGTAGGTCAAACAATTTTTGGATGCTAAGTTTTCAATCAAAGATCTTGGTTTTGCAAAATATTTTCTTGGATTGGAAATTGCTCGTTCTGTGGATGGCTTGTATATGAATCAAAGGAAGTATGTTCTAGATTTGATTCGAGAGGCTGGACTCTTAGAGGCCAAGCCTGTTACTACCCCCCTTCAAAAGGGTATCAAGTTGACCTGTACATCTACTTCTGGTAATTTATTACCTGAGGTTCAACCATACAGGAGATTGATTGGCCGGTTGCTGTATCTTGGTTTTACTAGGCCGGATATTACCTTTGTCGTTCACCAAATCAGCCAATTTGTTCCTGCTCCGAGAACTTTACACTAGTAGTGTGCTATTCACTTGCTCAAATATTTGAAAAATGGTCCTTCTTTGGGGTTATTCTTTCCTACCAATAATTCTTTTGTTTTATCTGCTTACTGTGATGCTGATTGGGGTGATTGTTCTGATACTAGGAGGTCGGTTACTGGCTTTTGTGTGTATATTGGTTCGTCTTTAATTTCTTGGAAGAGCAAGAAGTAGCCTACCATCTCTCATTTTTCTGTTGAAATCGAATATCGAAGCATGGCAATGACTGTTTGTGAACTTCAATGGATTGATTATTTGCTGCGTGATCTCCATCTCTCTCTTTTTTTCCCAATTTCTTTGAAGTGTGATAACAAAGCAGCCCTTCACATCGCTGCTAACTCGGTTTTCTTGAATGCACGAAGCACATCGACATCGACTGCCATGTTGTTTGTGACCATCTGAAGCAAGGTTTCATTGAAATGATCTACTTGGCTTCTTCCTTGTAGATTGCTGATATTTTTACCAAAGCTTTAAATACTCCTCTGTTTCTTAAGCTCTGTCACAAGTTGGGACTGGTTGATTTTCACCACTTTCCAACTTGAGGGGGGGGGGCTGAAGAATTATCCATACTCACCGTTTTGTTCACTTACTCAATACTCACCGTTTTATTATATTTTTTTTTCTTTTCTCCTCACTTGTTTAGTTCAGTTAGAGTTAGTTTTTTGGTTCTTTAAGCTGGTTCACTTTGTATATAAAGACACTCTGTTTTAGTTTGTTGATATATGAGAAATGAGGTATTTTTCATTTGTCTTCTCTGTTCTTTCTAATGGTAGAAGAAAATCGATGTTGGCTAGGGTTTGAACAATATATACTCCAATCTTCGAACTTTTTATTTATTTAAGATTTCTGCTCTGTTCATTTTGATTGCTGAGGACTTGGGGCAAGCATTTTAGTGGACTTTATCCTTGGGTTAATGTTATTTTTGGAGATGAATTGATGGTTTTTGAATTGGAGTGATTTTTGGATTTGGTAATTGTTGGGTCTTTGATACTGATTTCTAGTGTATAGATTTTGAGATCTTGATTCTAAGATTTTTGTAAAATTGGATCTATTTTGGCTACAATCCCTGTAAATATGCACATGGGCCTTGTTTGGTACATTTGTAGCAGCAGTTGTTTTCTGATTAAATTTGCAATTCGAGTGTCTTGTATGATAAGACTCTATACATATGGGATAATGTTTCATCAATCTGATGGCAAGTGAACTTTAATGTTCTTTAAAATATTTGATTTCTCAACTCTGAAACTTTTCACTCTTTAATGTGTAAAATTAATGTTTCGGTGCCACATTACTCTTAAACACATGAATAACTACAAATGTCAACATTCCTGTGAAAATGCCATAATCATCAATACTTCCTAGTTCATGTGCTAGAAAATGCATAATCATCAATACTTATTTATTTCTATAAAAATGATCAATTTGCCAGCTAGAGAACATAGAAAATACACACAAGCCTTTTCTCTAATTCATGTCAAGTTGTCAACAACATAGAGAACTCCTTTCTAGTCTTTAAATTGCAACTTTTTGTCTCTTTGATTTTCCATTGTCATAAAAGACTAAAAGTGCACATAGGAATACATGACCTGCATAAATGTAATGTACCTTCCTTTTCTTGGGTGTTAATTTGGGCATTTGAAGTCATTGTTTGCATGTAAGCATATATTGATGTTCTTTAGACATATCTTAATGGAATGATTCAATATGATGGTGTCTATACAAAAGTAGGCCATTGCACATGCTCATAGATATTGATGTTCTTTTGCCATAGTGATCACATCTTAATGAAATTATTCAATATGATTGTGCCCATACAAGAGTGGGGTACCTAAATATTGAAATGACAAATGTGATGCTAGATGTATTTTAGATGCTGAAGATAGTTGCTCTGCTATTCAAGTAGTACATGAAAACTATATTCTTCTGCAAAAAGTCATTTGCTTAAAGACATAAATGATGCTAACTTGCTATTTTTTTGTGGTAGCCTTGAGTGCCAAGCAGCATAACAATTTTTTGCTCTAGCCTAATTTTATTGTACCTGCTTAGCTTGTTTATTTTGGACAATGCCCAAGGAAATATTTCATTTTAAATTAATGTCCCTAGTAATGATGGTATATGCAAACTCACAAGAATATTACTTGCCATTCCCTTTTAGATCATTACTTAGACAATTTGGTGAACTAGTTTCTATGCTAAAGATCATTTTAGTTAATAAACTTAGCTGCAATGAAGATAATATAGGTCCTATGCACTAGCATTTCACACATAGGTGCTATGCAATATTATGTATAAATATGTGCAATAGATCCGAGCTTGTAACCTGTTAATAAACTTATTAGTTTGGATAAATAGTGTATTTGTCTATGTGCTTACTTACTTGAAAGATCTGATGGTTGGCCTTCATCGCTGATATTCAAGTGTGCCCTCTCCCACTTATGCATACGCTGAAGTATAAGAAGATTGTCAGATATGCCTTAAATTTTTGGGCTTTAGCTTTTTTCTTTGTCCAAAACACTCTTGCACCATTTATTAGTAGCAGCAAATGTTGAATAAGAGGCCACCCTTCATCAAATTTTCAAAGCCATCAAAATTTGTAATAAATTCGATGGCACAACTTGCATACAAATTTGCCTATAAAAAGAGACGCTTTTTAGGCATTTCATGTAGAAGAAAATTGAGAGAGTAGTGAAATTTTAAGTGATATAGTAAATTGCTCTCGTAAAAATAGAGGTAAAATCAAACCTCTTTTAAGATAGCATTCATGAGAGCGGGTGTAATTGGGTTTTGGGTTTGAGTGTTACTCCACTTGTATTTTGTTTATCTCATATAGTGAATTTGTTGCTCTTCTTCTCCCATGGATGTAAACTTATAGCTGAACCACGTAAATTTTGTGTGTATTTTTCTTTAGTCCCTATATTTTGGCTATTTCTTCATTTTGTGTTGCCATTAAAAATTACTGTTAAAATAGCCCCTCAATCCTAATAAATTGGTATCAAAGCGAGGTTTTACTCCAGAGTCACTGAATAGTGTCATTGCATTAGGTTGCATGGTGTGGCTGTTATAATTTGGAAAAGTTCAATTTAATCCTCTTACTTTTTCAAATTTATAGTTTGGTCACGTGTAACATCGTAGCCACATCAACATTGTAGCTATGACAGTACCAATACTATGATGGCAATTACAAGATTTGATAATGAGAAATTTGATTGTAACACAAATTTCTCTTTGTGAAAGATTAAGATGCATGCCATCTTAATTCAGAATGGGCTTGAGAAAGCTTTATTGGGGAAGAATAAAATGCTAGAGTCAATGACTGAAGAGAAGAATAAGGAGATCATTAATAGAGCAGTTTCCACAATTCAACTCTGTTTGTCTAATGAAGTTCTTCAGGAGGTCATCAATGAAGATATAAAAGCTAGCTTGTGGGAGAAGTTGGTGTCCTTGTACATGTCCAAAACCTTGACCAATAAGCTATACCACATGACGCGGTTCTACTCATTTCAGATGCAGAAAGGTACTCCTATTAAAACCTACCTTCAGTGGTGGAACCAGGACCCCGGGGTCAGTGGGGGCACTCATTATAATTTTAATATAAAAAAATTAAAAATACGCAAACTATAAAATGACAATATATTTCATTTAAAATTGAAAAAGGATAATGTTTAATATCATATAAAAATACAAATTTCACAATTATTGTTGATTCAATTTTATATTTTGAAACCGTTGAATAACTACCTCAAAATCAAAACTATCAAAATTAACAAAAAAAATTTTATTCTACTCAATTATTATTCAAATTATCTATTTTGTTTTATTCAAGATCGGTGTTAAAATACACGTTTAACTTACCAAAATCCAATAATTTTTAAATTATTAAAAATCAATTAAAGCAAAAGTTAATAAACATGTATGGTATTAAAAATTGTAAAAAAAGTAAAATTTTCTTACCAAATGCCAATTGAAGTGATAAAAAAAATACTTCTTAATCCTACTATAAATTTGAAAGGTTTCAAAAGTTGCAATAAGAAGAAAAATTAAAAAAGAGAAGAGAAGTGTGCATCAAAGTGAAAATAAAAAATAAAAAGTGTGTTTGGTTTTTTGCTGTAAATTTAAGTTATTAATTAAATAAATTGGCATTTATTTTTCTATTTTTTTAAAAAATTAATGTAATTTTATTTTTGAGCAAAATATATGGTATTTGGGATTTACTATTTATATGATTTTCTATTTAAATGGATTTGGATTATTTTATTTTAATTTTTATAATTTAATTAAAAAGATTATGTAATTATTATTATTGGATTAAAATTTGAGAGGGGCACTTAAAATAAATTAGGGGGTTCTTAGTATAATTTTTTTATATATATATCAAAAGAAATTTTAAATTTGAAGGTGTGCATGTGCACACCTTAGCTACAAGTGGCTCCGCCACTGCCTATCTTGAAGAATATACATCGATTTTAGTAAGTTTAGAAAATGTTGGTGTTGAAATTGATGATGAAAATGCTACTTTGAAATTGTTGTGCTCACTACCACAATCACATAAAAGGTTTAAAGACACAATGGTTTATGAAAAAGATAGTGTGTCTTTGGTGGAGGTTCAGACATTTTTGCTCTCTAAAATTATAATTTATAAAGGAATTATCGGTAGTAAGGATGATAATTTAGCAGAAGGCTTTATTGCTAGAGGAAGGCCCAAAAATAAGAGTTTAGATAGTAACAGGTCTAGGTCAAAATCTAGACATAAGAATTTGATCTGTAACTATTGTCGTAAAAAATGGCACATTGAGGCTGATTGTTATAAATTGAAAAATAAACAATCAAATGAAGAAAGAAGGGAAAAATCTGCCAAAACTAGTGTTACTAAAAATGAGTCCACATCTGATGTTCTTCTAGTCACTAACAGTGAACACTACAAAAAAAATACAGAATAGCAACGAAATTTAGCGAGAACAAGAAAAATCATTGCTAAATCACTAATATAGCAATATAATTGCGACGAAAAATGAATTCTGTTGCAAATGCCGATGTGGATGCGCGTGAACATATATTTTGCAACAACTTAGCGAGAACATTGACATTTTATCACTAATTTGGGCATCCAAATTTTGGCACAAAATTTAGCGAGAACTTGACGAGGACAATAGTCAAGCAAACTGATTAATTTAGCGAGAACTTGACGAGGACAATAGTCAAGCAAACTGATTAATTTAGCGAGAAACAACAATTAGCGAGGACTTTTGTCCAAGCTAATTTAGCGAGGACGCATGCCTAATTCATGTGGCATGTGAATTAATTAGTGCGGATATAAATTCTCGCTAATATAGCTACGACTAAGGCTCTCACTAATTAGTGAGAGAAATTGTCTTCGGTAATGCTTGGTTAGGTTGCCATGTTACATGTGAACTAATTAGCAAGAAATTTTTTTCACGCTAATTTAGTGAGAATAATTGTTCTTACTAATATCTAATTCATGTGGCATGTAAGAGAATTAGCGAGGATACCAATTCTTGCTAATTTAGCTACGACTATGGCTCTCACTAATTAGCGGGAGAAATTTTCCTCATTAATGCTTGGTTAGCTTGGCATGTTATATGTGAACTAATTAGTGAGAAATTCCATCCCCGCTAATTTAATGAGAACATTTTTCCTCGCTAATGCCTAATTCATATGGCATGTGAACTAATTAGCGTGGACATAAATTCTCGCTAATTTAGCTACGACTAAGGCTTTCGCCAATGTTGAAAAGCCCTAATTCTATTTTACTTGCAAATTCTACCAAATAGGTATGGTTTGTTTCTCGCCAGTGTTGAAAAGCCCTAATTATATTTTAGTGGGATAAAGCTTAATTTGTTTCAAGATATTAGAAATTCCCACAAAATTTTTAGCTGAATAATTCTGATCCACAAAACCTCAAGAACTTATCTTGTTTTTGTTCGGACAATTTTTTTTGTCTCTCCCCTTTTATTGGAGATTTGATTCAAAATCTGTTACATGAAAATGCTGATAATTAGTTATCTTATTAGCTATTAGATAGGAGTAATTTATGTTATTTACTTGGTCAAAATAAGTATCAGATAGTTGCTGATTTTTTTCATTTTCTGTTATGTGTAAGCCTATTAATAGGCATTGTTAATTGTCCTTTATGTGAAGTGAAAAATAATAAGTGCTCTATTTTTCATCAGTGTAGAATTTCTCTTGTTTCCTATTTATTTACAAGAGCATATTTCCTCTTAAAAACAAACATTTGGTATCAGAGCTATCTTTGGGCATTTTGACATGGCAATCAACGGCAGTGCAATGAATATAGCCCAACCTTCTATGCCATTTTTCCATAGAGATAATTATCAGTTTTGGAGCACCAAAATGAAAACGTTGTTCAAGTCATAAGAATTATGGGATTTGATGGAAAATGGCTATAATGAGAAAGATGAGGAGACCAGGCTTAGAGAAAACAAAAAGAGAGATTCGAAGGCTCTTTTTTATATAGCAAGCTGTTCATGAATCAATTTTTTCAAAAATTACAGTTGCCTCAACAGCAAAGGAGACATGGATAACTTTGCAGCTGGCATTTCATAGCTCATCCACAGTAATCACGGTAAAGTTGCAGACACTTCATCGTGGTAAAGTTGCAGACACTTCATCATGAATATAAAAATCTACAAATGAAGAATGGTGTATTAGTGCAGGATTTTATGACAAGAGTTACAACAATTGTCAACCAGGTGAAGTCCTATAGAGAAGACATCACCGAAAGCAAAGTTGTGTGAAAAGTGTTTAAGAAGTTTAACTCTAAAATTTCACCATGTGGTTGCAACTATTGAGGAGTCTAAGAACCTGTCCACCTATTCCTTTGATGAGCTGGTGGGATCCTTGCAATCTCATAAAGCAAGGATAAACAGAAGAGAAGATAAGACTGATGAAATAGCATTCCAAGTGAAAGGAGTGGGTTCAATGTCGAAGGAGCATGAAAATGGTGCAGGTCGTGGGAAAAGCAGAGGTGGATTTCAAAGAAAAAATTACAACCAAGGCAGAGGAGGTGACAAAGGATTTGAGCAAAGGTCAAACAACAATAAAGGCAACATCTAATGTTATCACTACAAGAGATATGGGCATGTGAAAGCAAAATGCTGGTTCAAAGACAAACAGGCAAACTTTTCAGCAAAACTTGATGAAGAGGGTAGACTGTTCATGTCACATTCAAACACATCTGACCCACAAGATAAAGTGTGGTTTATTGATAGTGGGTGTTCAAATCATATGACCAGCAGGAAGGAAATCTTTAAAGAGCTTGACGAAACTCAAAAGAAGAAGGTCAAATTGGGTGATGACAAAGAGATGCAAGTGGAAGGCAGAGGAACAATAGCTATTAAAACTAGCCAAGGTAAAACTAAGCTTTTACATGATGTTCAATTTGTTCCTAACTTAGCTCATAATTTGCTGAGTGTTGGACAACTTATGGCTAGTGGATATTTTATTATGTTTGACAATGGTGCATGTGTGATTATAGATAAGCAATCAAAACAAACAATTGTCATTGTTCAAATGACCAAAAACAAAATGTTTCCATTTGAAGTCTCCACTTTGAATGATTTGGTGTTGGTTATGGGAGAACAAAACTATTCCAAATTGTGGCATCTACGATACGGACATCTAAACGCAAAAGGATTGCAGCTGCTGGAAAGGAAGAAAATGGTCCATGGATTACCAAAAATTCAATCTTTTGATTTATGTGAAGGCTGCATTTATGGGAAGCAAACTAGGAAGTCCTTTCCTACAGGGAAAGCATAAAGAGCCTCAACGTGCCTTGAATTGGTTTATGTTGACCTATATAGTCCCATGAATACCAAATCACTTGGTGAAAGTTATTATTTTCTCTTATTCACGGATGATTTTAGCAGAATGAGTTGGGTCTATTTTCTGAAATTCAAGTCTGAAACATTTCACAATTTTAGAAAATTTAAAGCAATGGTAGAAAAAGTAAAGAGGCACAAGTATCAAAGTACTTCGCACAGACAGAGGTGGTGAATTTCTATCAAAAGAATTCATTCATTTCTATGAGGAGAATTGAATTCGAAAGGAATTGACTGCACCATATATGCCAAAATAGAACGAAGTTGCTGAACGTAAAAACAGAACGGTGGTGAAGATGGCAAGGAGCCTGATGAAAGAGAAAGGTTTACCAAACCAATATTGGGCAGAAGCTGTTGCAACAACAGTGTACTTGTTGACTCTCTCACCAACAAAATCCGTTCAAAATATCACTCTATATGAAGCTTGGAAAGGGACCAAACCAACTGTGAGTTTTTTGAAAATTTTTAGTTGCATTGCTTATATTTTAATTGATGCTCAAAATTGCCAAAAATTAAATGAAAAATCAATTAAATATATTTTTGTTGGTTATTGTACTGAGTCGAAAGCATATAAATTGTATAATCCTATAACTGGCAAGATAATTATCAGTAGAAATGTAATTTTTAATGAGGCAGCCAACTGGAATTGGAGAAGTAATCATGGCAACAAGAAAGATTAGCCCCAAATTGCATTAATGAAGGAAGCAAATTTAACCCCAATTCCAACTACTTCAGCAGCGGTAACTCCAAGCACATCACCAACTTCTACTCCAAGCAGCTCAGCAACTACACCTAGCAGTAAGAGTTCAAGTGTATCTTCAGATGAGACACCACTAAGGAAACTTAAATCACTGAAGGACATTTATGAAATGGGGGAGTTTGCACTAATTATTCCAGATCCTATGACATATGAAGAGGCAGTTGAAAAAAATGAGTGGAGAAAGGCAATGAAAGAAGAGTGTGATGCGCGCCCTTTGCTCGATTGCTCTTGTTTCTTTTTTTTGAGTCACCGACACCCGATTTTACCCCCAAAACCAAGGGATCATCGAGTTCGAGTGAGGAATCCTCTGACCTTTAGCGGTTCGATCCCACTTTTAGGGTCAGAACTAGGTTGAGGTTCCCGTCCAAGCTGACGGTTGCTTCGTGATAGGTGTAAGCATTGGGTCCTGAGGAGGCCTTTATTAGGGTTACCTGAAGAGGAAAATTGCTCATCTAAAGACAATGGATCAAGGATGATGGACTCTTAGTGGTATTAAAATTATTTTCTTGAAGCATTTTAAAAATATTACCGTGCTCGACCCATGCGGTTAGGAAGCTCAAGACGGGCAAGTGATGAATATACCCTTAGCAGGGAGTTTAAAATTTGAGTTAGGAGCATCTAGAGGCCCTGCACATGGTGCATTTATGGCCTACACGCTCGTACGGTCGAAAAAGATTCATCAGTTGCTCTTAAAGTGAGAATTTTGCCTTTTTTAGAATGCACGACCTTGCACAAAGGAGTGTACAACCGTGCACTCCAAAGAATCTCACCTTTTCAGGCAAGTTGGCCACCTTTTGGAGTGTACAGTCGTGTAAACCAATGGCACGGCCGTACACTCAAATGGTGGTGGACTTTCCTATAAAGCAAGTGGCCAAGTGGAGCACCTTTTGGAGTGTACACCCGTACATTCCCTTTGTACACCCGTGCACACTTAAGTTTACACCTGTGCACACCTAAGTGTACACTCATACACTCAAACTTATATAAAGTTTTGCCCGAATACTTGCAAAAGGGTTGGAAAAATTGACAAACTTTGAGTTTTAAGATTACATTCATAGGAAGTTTCAAAAATCTTCCAAAATTCTTAAGAGTAAAAAGGGGTTTCTGGCATTTAGCTTTGCTTGTCTTTCAATTATTTCTTGACTATTTCAATACAATAAGGAGTTCACGAATCTAACATTCAACAGTCTAATCAAGTAAGTACACTGAAGGTAATATAAAAAGCCTTTCTAGGTATTTTCGCATTATAATAAATTTAGTCATTCTTTTCATCTGTTAGTTTGATTATATTTTAATTTCTACTAGATTTAGGTTGTGAACCCCTTTAAAAGGGGTATATCGACGTGTGGTAGAAATTATCAGGTCATCTTCTTTAACTTCTGTTTTGTCTATTTCTTTTAAAATCATTTTATCAAAATATAACCCGGTTTAAAAACTCTTCTTCGTATTTAACTTTTCCTTTTTGCTCCCTTTTGGATCTACTGTTGATGAGGACTCTATCTTAAAAGGAAGGAAAATGCACCGCCATTAGGTTAATAAGGCCGTGTATTGTTCGAAGTGCACTCACATGTTAAACGGTGCATTGCCCACGATGTATTTTCTTGCTTTTAGGGCAAATGAGTCGATCGTATGTCGTCAAATGCACCCTCGTGCATTTTTTGACATGCGTGTCCATTCCTTATCTTTATCTTTTTCACACCTCCTGATTTAAATTAATTTTATGTATGTTTCTTTTGTGTTTTTTGTTATCATTATTATTTTGGTTGTCATTGTTATTGTTATTATTATTGTTTCGAAAGAATAAAGCTTTTTGCAAATATGATTGGGAAAGCACTCAAGGTAAGTCCACAATCCTTTCTCTTTATTATAAAAATGCTTTTTCGACCGCAAGCAGAAAATTTCATAAAAAAACATTTGTAGTAATTAATTGGGACATTTCATTAATAAAATTGGACCAATGTCCACATTTTTCCTAGGAAATTCACATGTAAAAAATCATCCTTTAATAATGTAAATGATTTTTGTATATAATTAAATAACACGGGATGTTTTTTAAATAAAATTTGGGCTGAGAAACTCCTGTCTTAAAGATCTTGCAATGAAATGCTTCTTCAATAATCCACATGTGAGGACCAAAGTCCCCACCTCCAAAGGCAATAATGAACCGCTCGATTTATGGATGTCTTTACAGCCTTATTCTATGCTATGATTTACCGCTTTCTTACGTGATTGGGTGCGCCTTTTAGTTTCCGTATTTGCTCTACTCCTGCATGAAAGAAAAGGGATAACACGATTAATTTGAATACCATTATGTCACATTTTTCAAAGGTAAAAATAAGAGTGGAATTTCGAACCCTCTCTGGATTTTTGGCCTCACAAGGTCGAAACACCCTTCTTTCCCAATGTTCTATTGGGTGGCCACTCCTTACTATTCAACCTTGTGGTACCTAACTAGATGCCTTTCGGTCATTGATCATTAGCGACAAGATAGAGATACCTTGACGTGCCACATCACACCTTTCTAGGTTTATGATCATGGCAAGTTGAGTTGAGTCTCTTTCCTATCCTGAAGCGACTGTTGGCCTAGATGGAAAAATTCAACCTGGTTTTGACCCTAAAAGTAGGATCGAACTGCTAAAGGTCAGAGGTTTCCTCACTCGAACCTGATGATCCCTTGGTTTTGGGGGTGAAATCAGGTGTCGGAGACTTGAAAAAAAAAGAGCCAAAAGTAGTTGAGCGAGGGGCGCACGTCACAATGGTGACTCCACTGGGGACTCTGAGATTTCACTTTGAAATCACTTTTGACTTATGTGACATAAAAGGCATTCGGTTAAGAAATTTTATCTCTTTTCGAACTTGCATTTAAATCATGCTAGAGCCTTAGAATAAGTTAGGCATCCCAGTTTTCTGACCCCGGTGCGTTCTTGAAGCACTCCCTTATCGTTTATTCAACCAAAGGTGGAGTTATAGATAATCACCATTCCAAGTCTAGTACCTGATGGTATATTAAATGGTGACCCGATCGGTCGTTATGCTTGTGATGAGCTAAACCCATTGGCAGAGACCATGCTTAGGTAGCATTGTAATTGAATACCTAGACCAAAAGCCCATTTAATGACATAGAAATCTCCCTTAGGACGTCCGTAATAATTTTACATTGCTTATGATATGGATCCTTGTGTATTAGGCATGCCCAGACAAATTCGGATGTTCGCTTATCAAAGGCTGCCATACCCCGGTAAGCCCATTCTGATTTGTTTAGGTCGCCTAAATACACATTGATCAATGCCTTTTTGTGTGTCTTCGCGAGAGATATTATGATGTTGGATTGTTTTCGTGCTCCATATGCGTATTCATCGGGGTCCTCTGTTGACCCGTGAATTAAGACCACCTAGGAAAGAGGACTTTGACCTCGTGTGTGGGAGAAATAAGGTGGAGAGGATTCATGTGTGTGGTTATCTATGTTGCATTTCACGATCATGCATCTGCATTTGCTCATGCATCACGCTGACAACCCTGGTTTTGACAGCCATAATAGAGCTGTCATTTCCCAGGTGGTTTCGGGGTTTGGATGGCCATCTAGTTAAGAAGTGGTTTGCAGAACAGACAAAAGAGTTGGTATCAAGGTAGAGTTCAGAATTAAGGTTTGAGTCAGGGTTAGACAGTGTCTCAAAAGAATTTTCGGATGGATTTTCAAAACAGTCAGAAAGGAAAATTATGGCCGAACTCACTCCTCTAGTTGGTTCCTCTGGTTATCAAGACACTGAAAAAAAGATGGATGATCATGAGAGAAAATGATGTCAATATTTGCAAGCCTCACAGCTAGTTTGGCCTCCATCTTAGCTGTTTAGCCTGTCGCGATGGCTGCTGCTCGAGTTGAACTAACCCCTATCGGGGAGACTGCAATAGCTCCTATCATGATACCCCTACCTACAGCAAATATCAGGAATGTTACTTCACGAGGAGCAAAGAAGGATGTCGGGCTCGAATGTGATTTCATAACTGATGAGGAAGATGAGTTACGAGCCCCTCAAATGCTGAAGAATCTCGTCCCTAAGGAGGAAAATTCCGTTGTGAAAAAGATAGAGGAAAATTCGAAAGCTTTGACTAGGATGTTATTTGTAGGAAAGGGAGTCAGTCTTGAGGATATCGATTTGGACTGCGAAGATGCTTTGTCTTGTCAATTTAAAATGCCTGACTTGATGAAGTTTGATGGAACCTCTGATCCCTTAGCCCATATAAAACAGTATGTCCTGCTTATAAAAGGAACTGCCCTTACTGAGAGGCAAAAGGTGGACCTTTTCAGCCTTAGCTTAATGGGCCTCGCTATTGATTAGTATTATAGTTTGGATAGGAAGATAAAAGAGGATTGGGAGAGATTGACGGAGGAATTCTTTAGGCAGTATGATTGCAGAACACGTATGGAAGTCACCCTGAAGGATTTGGAGTTATTACAAAAAAAAAACTGGAGAGTCCTTCCACGAGTACCTTACTCGATGGAGGAATAGTGTAATGGAGATGAAAAGAAAGCTTGACACATAGGATTAGATCTACTTGTTCATTTGGAATGCCCATCATTATCTAAAGAAAGGTCTCAAGATGAAAGGGTTAAGGGATTGGGTGTCTTTAAAGGACATAGCGATTGAAGCCGAAGGGGAATATTTAGCAAAGAAAGCTAGTGTTGCAAGTTCAAATAATGGGGGATATAGCGGTAACAAGAGGGGTTTTGAAAACTCAAGATTTGGTAAGAGTACTAGTAACAGTAGTGATAGTGGAGGTAACGGTGGAAGAAATGCCGAGGTATCAACTACAAGAGTCAATCAACGTCGTTACTCTAAACTAGGCAAGTCACTATCCTGGTGTCTTAGCTGTTTTATGAAGGAAGGTAAATTGCAACCGATGCCCTCTGATCCATATTCAAGTACACGAGCCACTGTCTTCCCACTACCATTATGTCTTCCATACAAAGCTGAATGGCAATGAGATAAGATGTCAAGATACTCATCTTCACTTACACATTGATGCAAAACTCCATCTCCATAAATCTTGAACAAGTAGGGCTCCTCCCATAGATAATATTTGATATCATAGAAGAATTCTTTTGCTGAAAAGATAAACCATAAGGCATAATTCCTGCAACAATATAGTTAGTATAATCCGCATACCAAGATGTATTAAGATGGCTAACTAACACTAATGACACATCAGGAAACTTTTTATTTATTTCATCATCAGCACCTATAGATCCATCCTCATTTTCTAATCTAGATAAGTGATCAACCACTAAATTTTCACTACCCTTTTTATCTCGTATTTTGATGTCAAATTCTTGTAACAAAAGAACCCAATGAATTAACCTAGGTTTAACATCCTTTTTAGCAAACAAATACCTTAATGCTGCATGGTCCGTATAAATAATAACTTTAGATCCCAACAAGTATAATCTAAATTTATCACAAGCAAACACAACAGCAAGCATTTCTTTTTCTGTGGTGGTATAATTTAATTGAGGACTCGAAAGTGTGTGACTAGCATAGTAAATAACATGCAACTTCTTATCTTTTCGTTGACTTAAAACACACCCTATAGCTAGGTCACTTGCATCACACATTATTTCAAAAGGAAGGTTCCAATCCGATAAAGTTATGATAGGTGCACTTATGAGAGCTTTATTTAACCTTTCAAAAGCTACTAAGCATGCATCATTAAAATTGAAAGGAACATCTTTTATTAAGAGATTAGTCAATGGTTTAGCAATTAAAGAAAAATCCTTAACAAATTTCCTATAAAAACCAACATGTCCTAAAAATGACCTCACACCCTTTATTGTAGTAGGTGGAGGTAACTTCTCAATCAAATCCATCTTAGCCCTATTTACCTCAATCCCTTGCCTTGAAATTTTATGTCCTAATACAATCCCTTCCTCAACCATGAAATGACATTTCTCCTAATTGAGCACCAAATTTGTCTCCTCACATCTAGCTAAGACTATATCTAAGTTATGTAAACACAGCTCATAAGAATATCCATAAATAGAAAAGTCATTGATGAATACTTCCATTATCTCCTCAATCATATCTCTAAAAATAGAAGTCATGCACCTTTGAAAAGTTGCGGGCGCATTACACAAACCAAAAGGCATCATCCTATATGCAAAGGTACCATAGGGACAAGTAAAAGTTATTTTCTCTTGGTCACAAGGGTAAATGAAAATTTGAAAATAACCCAATAAACCATCAAGAAAGCAATAATGAGAATGAGCAACAATCCTCTCTAACATTTGATCTATAAATGGCAAAGGAAAATGATCCTTCATAGTGGCAGCATTTAATTTTCTATAATCAATGCATACCCTCCACCCCGTGGTGGTTATAGTAGGAATCAAATCTCCATTCTCATTTCTCACTACAGTCATCCTCCCTTTTTTAGGCACACACTGAATAGAACTAACCCATTCACTATCCGAAATAGGATAGATAATCCCAGCATCTAACAACTTAATGACTTTCTTTTTAGCCACTTCTTTCATATTAGGATTTAACCTTCTTTGCCAATTAGCCTTAAGTTCATAGCCCTCTTCCATATGAATTCTATGCATTACCATATTAGGGCTAATTCCCCTTAAATCTGAAATATGCCAACCTATACTTCTAATTCTCTTCCTAACCACTTGCAATAACATCTCCTCTTGCTTTCTCATAAGACTATTAGAAATGTTAATAGGTAAAGTAAAATTGGCTCTAAGAAATGCATATCTTAAATGATCAGGTAACTCCATCAATTCCATATTAAGAGCACTTACAATTGATGGGGGAAATGGATCCTCATTCCGATGCAAAACTTCTAGCCTTTAAACACCTTAATCCACCTTCTCATTAGTCCTTTCATCATGGGAATCTACCACTGGATCTTCAATCCCTAACATTTTCAGCACACAATCATCAATTACATCAACCTTCATGTATACATTTTCTTCGATAGGGTATTTTAGTGCTTTGTTCATATGGTACTCCACACTATCATTCCCTACTCTTAAAATTAATTTACCTTCTGAAACATCAACTAAAGCCCTACTAGTATTCATGAAAGGTCTACCCAAAATTAATGGACAATTAGCATCATAAGCAAAGTCAAGTATCACAAAATTAGCTGGCAATATAAACTTATCAACCTTGACTAATACATCCTCAATAACACCATATGGTTTCTTTAAAGATTGGTCAGCAAGTTGTAACACCATAGAAGTTGATTTTACATCTTTTAAATACAATTTCTTAAAGATTGAGAGTGGCATGAGGTTTATACTAGCCCTTAAATCACAAAAACACCTAGGAAACTCTATATCCCTTAAGGTACATGGAATAGTAAATCTACCAAGATCTTTCAATTTAGTTGGTAAATTATTTGTGATAATTAAACTACAATCCTCAGTCAAAGCAATAGTCGAAACATTCTCCCAACTTCTTTTCTTAGAAATTAAGTCTTTCAAGAATTTGGCATAATTGGGAACTTCGGTAATAGCTTTAACAAATGACAAATTAATATGCAAATTCTTTAATTTATCTAAAAAGTTAAGAAATTGGTTCTCTGTATCCTTTTGTTTCAAACGCTGTAGAAATGGTAGATGAGGTTGATAAACCTTTCCTTTGGAACCTTCTTTTATCACGCTTGCAGTCGATGTCGTGCTCGCGGCATTGCTCGCACTCCCCTCTGTCGCGCTCACGGGTGATGTCGCACTAGCGATAAGAATGTTCTCTCCCTCTTGAATTTCTTGCAAAACTCCATTTGTGTTAGCTAAAAAATTATTAACATATATCTTACCTTACTTGAGTGAAATTGCCTTCATCTGCTCCCTTGGATTGTCCTTCGTGTTGCTTGAAAGGCACCCTTGAAGTCTTAAAGGTAATGCACTTGGTAATTGACTCATTTGAACCTTTAAATTATGTATGAATGATGATTGGTTCTTTGCTATTTGATCAAACTTAGACTCTAACCTCTCGTAGTTTTCATCTTGAGAATTAAGTTTTAAGTTAATACCCTCTAAAAACCTATCCATTTTAACCTCCAAAGCACTAAACCTATCTTGACCTAGTTAAAAACCTATAGCACCTATATTTTTGCCATTCCCCCAAGAAAAATTAAGATGGTTCCTTCAACCAGGGTTATAAGTGTTTGAGTAAGGGTTTCTACGCCAATGGAAAATACTTAGAAAGAAAATCTTGGGCCAATTGATCCCGAGTTGTAATTGAACCTCTAACAAGAGAGTTTAACCAAGCTTTTGACTTATCCTTCATTGTAAAAGGAAAAAGCCTGAGCTTAATTGCATCAGCAGAAACTCTATTAATTTTAAAAGTATCACAAATTTCAAGGAAATTTGCTAAATGAGCATTAGGATCCTCATTTGGCAATCTATCAAATTGAATACTATTTTAAACCATTTGTAAAAGAGAGGGTTTTATTTCAAATTGGTTAGCATTTACCGTAGGTTTTACTACTCCTTGTTGAGTACCGCTTAAGGCAGGTGTAGCATAATCCATCAAACGTGGAGGATTATCTTCAGGCATGGATGGTCTCTTAGTCTTCTTCTTCTTTGGTTTTCGGTTACTTGGGCAACATCTTTCTATCTCCAGATTTAAACGTTCAAGTTCTTCTTGAGAACTCCTTGTTCTAAGTGTACACTTGAACTCCCAAACCTGTAATACAAAACAAACAAACAAACAAACACTAATTAAATGTTGTAATCTAAAATCTTGAATCAAGCATTATAATGGCAATTAACACAAAACATCTTTTTTCTTGACAATGGTGCTAAAAACTTGTTAGTGTTAAATCCGCAAGCACACGGTTCACCGATTATAGTACTTAAGATATCATTCCCACGAGGAAAGAATTAGTAATTACACACTATTACTCAATTCTTAATCTTGTTTATAATGTTCATAAGTTGAATTATTGAATTAACTAAAGTCTATACTAATACAAGAAATACTAATTAAGCCTACTTTATTGGTAATCAAAGAAAACAATTAAAGGTTAATATTATAAGATATAAATTGAACTTGAACTTATTCTCTTACTTTAAATTTTAATCTTACAACACAAATTAAGTTGGATTAATGTCCTAATTCATTCTCTCGATATGAAATAGTTATTTCTAAAACATGCATATAGAATTCTAACCCTTAATTCTCATTAATGTGTTAATTAATTATAAACACTTATCTTAAGATTAAATGCCAACTTATAGCAGTTATCTTAATATCCCGATCTCTCAAGCAATATTTTGATAATGAATCCTTACTAGTTATAAGAGAGAATATATTTCTCAATCATACTCTCACTTATAATAATCATGCATAAAGTGCTAATAAAGAATTCTGCGAATAAGACTATGTATATCACTAAGAACATAAAAGTTATAGATATCAATGTTCAAGTTCCTAAAGAAAATATCATTCACTAATTACAAGAAGAAGCAATAAATGAGAGATAATAAAAAGAAATCTCTCAACCCTTTTTCATTCTCTAAGTAGATATTCTTCTTCTTGCTTGTCTTCTTCTCAAAAGAACAAAGTAAAATGTACTAATTACAGCAAGAGTAAAAACAGAAAATGTAATTTGTTCTTTTTCACAACTTGTGTGTATATGTCCCTTGAAACTAACTACTTCTTATGTTAATATATCATTTCAATCCTTGTATCCTTCAAAAATACCCCTCAAGAAGTATGCAACCCTTGGTGGAATGACATGCCCCTTCAAGTGTCCCTTCAAAAGTAACTACCCAACATCTCCTTGTTGTCATGCTCACGAAGGATGTCGCGCTTCCTTTTATGTTGACTTTTCTCTGCGTTGACCTCTTTTTTTACTGCCTTCTTGTGTTGCGCTCGCAACTCCTACCGTGCTCGCGATAAAGCTCCTTTTTCACTTGATTTTTGTCTCTTTTCCTTAGTTCCTATTCCTTTACTCCCTGTATATACTTACAACACAAACACATAAAAAGCACCATGTTTCAAATAAAAACCTAACTAAAACTAGACATTTACTTCACAAAAACATTCACAAAACTATGTATGAATCAACTCACATCAAATAATAAGGGGCAAAATAGAGCTAAAAAGACCACAAAGGTGTCTGCTATAGAGACTAGTCAGAGGCACTATTCCGACTTAGGTAAATTACTGTCTTGGGTTTTGAATAGGTTGGTTAAAGAAGGAAAGCTCCAGCCTTTACCGTTTATGTCTGTAAAGAGTCAGGGGTTGCCCTACCATAGGGAGGATCAATACTGTGTATACCATCAGCACACAGGGCATCTAACTGATTATTGCCGCACTTTAAGGAATAAAATTCAGGATTTGATAGATAGCAAGTAGATTTTAGATCTTGAAAAAAGGGATAAGAAGAAGAAGAGAGGTTACAATGTTGTGCCCCCTCCAGTGTATATGATTGGGTCAAGTTTGCCTGAGTGGTATGTGATAAAAGATCTATTTAGGAATGAGTACTTGGCCATTACTCGCTCCACCCAAAAGTGACAAAGCCGATTGAGAGAAATCAAGCAATTTCTATGATTGATTGTTGGGATACTCCTAAGAGAGTGAGGACGAAAGGGCTTTAGTGCCCATTGATATTTAGAGTTTAGCTAGTGAACATTATGAAGAAGTAGAGGAAGAGAAGAAAGTTAAGGCAATCCCGAAGAGTGGGAGAGTGCCCTTAGAGATCAAAAGGCAGCTAGCTCCTGCTGCGGTGCCAACAGAGAAGGAGATTAAGGATGATTAGATAATTAAGCAGCTGGAAAAGACACAAGCTCAGATAGATATTTGAGATTTATTAAGGCAGTCTCATTCATATAGATAGAAATTGGTGGAGGCTTTGAGCGAGGCTACTGTTGCTACCCCTATCTCGCCCTCTGAGTTGCTGGATTTGCTTAGGGGAGGAACCGAGGAAAACATAGTGTATTTAGATGCTGACTTACCTGTGGTCCCATTTGCATTAAGGCTCAAGTTAATGGTAAGCACACGGCTTCTGTGATGATAGATAATAGGTCCTCCATTAATGTATATCCCTTGGTGGAAATTTCAACGTTTGGATTAAATGAGAGCATGCTAAGTAAGTCTAATCTAACTATTTCTACCTATGACAACTCTAAGAGGTAAGCTATTGGGACATTGAAGGCTATGGTAAAGATAGGGCCCATTGAGATTGAAGTCGAGTTTGTAGTTTTGCCTATTCCAGCAAATTTTTCTATGCTTCTCGGGAGACCGTGGTTTCATAAGCTGGGAGGAGTGTCGTATACATTACATTGAGATCCCTCATAATAGACAGGTTGTCACTATTAAGGCAGTAAGGGAGAATTAGGTGTCTGTATTTGAAATAGCTAAGCATTCATTCAATGGGTTTTATGTGGCGGTTATTAGTGATAAAGAGAATGAGGGTAGCCTTCTTGATAGTCCTTGATTGATTAATATGCTTAAAAAGATAAATTTTTTGCCTGGTGCTGGTCTGAGCAAGAACTCTCAAGGGCCTCAGATCGTTATAGCTGCTAAAGTTTAGAAGGACAAAACGGGATTAGGCTTTGCAAGTTCCAGTAAGAAGCGTAACGAGAAGGAAGCAGTGAAAGAGATCTCTCACATTTCTCAGAGTTTTGTACCAACTTCAGGTCTGTGCCTTTATTGTGGAGAGAATAAGCCTCAAATGATAGGGGTGAGCTAGTGCCAAGATTTAAGTTGTTCAATGATGTTTTTGATTAGGAACAGGGAATCATCAAGCCAGTTGAAGATTTCTAAGATGAAGAGATTCTATTGCACCGTTTAGCCAGGGATAAAGAAGCACTAGAGAAATTTATGACAGAGAAGTCGCTTGCTACTCAGCTGAAAGCAAAGGGAAGATGCAGGCTGAAGAATCACCTAAAGCTAATTTAGAGGATGGAGAGACATCTGATGCTGACAAGATTGGAGAGGACACTTTTATTGATATTGTTTATGTTCTTAAACTTTTTGATGAGAACAATGTTTGCTCATTTAATTACATCAATAAGATGGATAATTTTGCTTACTTGTGTGATGTTTCTTATGATTTCAATATGCATGATCATGATCATAAAGCATTTATATTTGACACTAACTCAACAAACACATGTTCGTTTAATTTCAAAACTAAAGAAAACCTAAAAGAAATTTTATTGGCATCAGACATAACTCCTGAAGAGATAGAAAATTTTGAGAGAATATTAAAAAAATACGAAAAAGTCCTTGCCTAGACCTATAAAGACATGCCAAGAATAGATCAAGAGGTTGCTGAACATACCATTCCAATATACCCGGGGTACAAGCCGATTAAGCAAAAACTTAGAAGACTTAGGCTATAGTGGGCTGAGAAAGTTAAAGACAAAGTCAGAAAGCAAATAGAGGTTAAGTTCTTAGTAGAAGTCCAATACCCTATGTGGTTGGCAAATGTAGTCCTATAGCAAAGAAAGATGGAAGAGTAAGAGTCTGTGTCGATTACAGAAATTTGAACAAAGCCTGTCCTAAGGACGATTTTCCTTTACCTCATATAGATGTTCTGGTCGATAGTGCAGCTGCTTATGCCATATACAGTGTTGTGGATGGGTAAGCAGAGTATAACCAAATTTTAAACAAAATAGTGGACAAGATCAAAATGGCTTTCATAACCGAGAGGGGGATATATGCCTATCGGATCATGCCTTTTGGGCTTAAAAATGTAAGTGCTACCTATCAGATAATGGCTAATAAGATTTTAGATGACTTGATCCATAAAAAAGTAGAACTGTACATGGATAACATGATAATCAAGTCAGTTACCAGGGAAGGTCATTTCAAGGCATTAGAGAAGTTTTTCCAAAGGATCAGCAAGTATAATCTTCATCTCAATCCAAAAAAGTGCATATTTGGAGTCACTTTAGGTAAGCTTTTAGGCAATTTAGTGAGTCGAAAAGGTATAGAAGTAGATCCTAACAAGGTAAGGGTTATTAAAGAAATGCCAGTACCTCCAGAAGGAAAAAGAAGGTAGAGGGTTCCTGGGCAAGATCCAGTACATAAGTAGGTTTATTGCCAAGTTAACTTCAATCTGCAAACCAATCTTCAAGTTACTTAGAAAAGATCAGCCCGTAGTCTAGAATGAGGATTATCAAAAAGCTTTTGATACCATTAGGAAATATCTATTACATCCGCCAGTGTTGAGATCACCTCAGATAGGAAAACTTTTGATTTTGTACTTAGCAATAGGAGATAATTCAGTAGGGGCTATGATGGCACAAAAGGATGATTTCAGGATTGAGTACACAATATACTATCTCAGTAAAAAGTTTCTCCCTTATAAGGTGAAGTATGCAGAAGTTGAAGAGATTTATTTGGTAGTTATATGGGCATCGAAGAAGTTAAGACACTACTTCCATTCTTACAAGATACAAGTTGTGGCTAAGCAGAATCCCCTTAGATACCGACAATAAGCTCCTTCATTGTTAGGAAAGATAGGCAGATAATTGATTCTCCTATACAAGTTCGATATAGAATACATTACTAGGAAGAGCAGTAGCAGAGTTCTTAGCTTATTAACCTTTAGAAGGTGAAAAGATAACTTATGAATTGCCCGATAAGAATGTTGCAGCGATAACGATGCAGGATTGGCAGATGTACTTCGATGGAGCTGTGAATAATAAAAGAGCAGGAGTAGAAGTGATCTTGGTTACCCTAGAAGGAGAAAGGATGCCATTAGCTAAGAAGTTAAGATACAAAACCATGAACAATAAAGCAGAGTACGAAGCTTGCATTTTTGGGTTAGAAGCTTTACTGGCGGGGGTGAAGTCTATAGAAGTATTTGGAGATTCATCTCTAGTGATTTACTAAGTAAGGGGTGAATGGTCAGTGAAGCAAGAATGCTTGTTGCCCTATCTCAGATATCTAAAGGTTTGGAGTTGTCAGTTTGAGGTTGTACTTTTGGATATGTGCCCAAAGAAGAAAACCAATTGGCAAATGCCTTGGCTACCTTGGTGTCTATATGGGATAATCTGAAGGGAATAATTATAAAGCCAGTGCTGATCTCGAGTTCGGATAAGCCATGCTTCGAAAAAGAGCAAATCATAGATATTGACATGGATAATGGAAAGCCTTAGTATCATGACATCCAAAATTACCTAAAAAAGTCAGTATTCCCTAAAGAAGCTACTGAAAAGGACCAAAAAATGATCTGCAAGCTGTCAACTCAGTTCATTACTATAGGAGGAGTGTTTTACAAGAGATAGCCTGGTGGAATACAATTGAGGTGTTTGGGTGAAAAGGAAGCAAAAAAGGTAATGGAAGAAGTACATGCGGGAGTGTGCGGAGCCCATATGAATGGCTTAACCTTGGCAAAGAAGATTATGAGGCAAGGTTTCTTTTGGCTCGTAATAGACACTGATTGTTTTAAATACGTCAAAGAGTGTCAATTGTGCCAACAGTATGCAGACTTAAGGCATTTGCCTGTTTCTGAATTGTGTAACCTCACATCACCTTGGCCTTCACTGCGTAAGGAATCAATATTATAGGAATGATCCATTTGCCTGCCTCGAATGGACACAGATTCATCATAGTGGCCATTGATTATTTTACTAAGTGGGTAAAAGCTGAATCTTTTGAAAAGGTAGTTGCACGGGATATGGCTAAATTCATCGAGAAGAATCTGATATGCAGATATGGCTTACCTCATCATGTAGCATCTGATAATGGGTTACAGTTTTTAGGTGAAACCAGACAAGTGCTTACCAAGTATGGGGTTCAACATCACAAGTCTTCTCCTTACAGATCTCAAGCAAATGGAGCTGTCGAAATAGCCAATAAAATGTGAAAAAAATCCTGGCTAAGATGGTACGGACTTACAAAGATTAGGCTGATAAGCTAGGCTTCGCACTATGGGGTTATAGGACCACAATCAGAACTTCAACAGGGGCTATACCATTCTCTTTGGTATATGAAATGAGAGCTTATTATCAAAATTAAGTCTATCAGAAGAGCTAGCTCGTTCATTCGAAAAGAAAGTTAGAAAGCATCCATTGAAAGAAGGAGATCTCATGTTCAAACAGATGAGGCTAGGAATCCCGGATATACAAGGAAAATTTAGGCCCACATGGGAAGGACCTTTTGTACTTAAGAAATTGTTATTCAAAGGTGCTGCTATTTTATCAGATAGTGATGGCAATGAGTTTCGAGAACCTGTGAATGTTGACAGATTGAAAAAGTTCCATGGTTAAATACCAAAAGAGAATAAATGCCCTACGGGTCAAAAACCAAAAAAATAGTGGCCTTATTAAAATTGGGTGCCTTGCCAGGGTGAAAACCGAAAAAAGGCATCTTGGGCAAAAATTAGAAGCTGGGAGAAAATAATCAGTCAAGAAAACTCGAGAGGGCTAATTGATGACAGGAGTTATGATGCTTGTAAAATTTCATTTCGAGTTTGAATAATATGTGTTATTAGGATGATATCAAATAATGATCATGTATACTGAAATCAGAAAGAAATGTCATATATGTAAACGTAAAATCATCCATGTAACACAAGTAGTGTACTCTTTTACATGTTCAAAGTTAAAAAGTCCAATAGAAATAAAAAAACATAATCTACATTAGTGTCCAATCTAATCTAGCTGTATCACCTCTTTCTCATCAAGGTGTCTGATAGCCCAAAGTCTATTATCAATAGCTAGACTAGTAACCTATCACTTATAAGGGTCAGAAGTAGTGAAATCACAAGTACCAATGTCAAGGATGGTGATCCTCACTAGGAGCTGAGTCTATACCCTCTGATAATACTCTAACACAAAGAAATAAGTAAGGGTGCCTCCACGGAAACCCAATGGCTATCTAATAATGTCCTATTGACTCCTGAACTGATGAGCATAGTGAGTGGTAATATAGAAAGTGGCATGGTGCAGTGTACACAAAGGAACACACCCAAAATCTCTGTCCCTGACCACAGAAGTGATAGGCAGCCAAGTGCACCTGAATGTGATATCACCATCGGTCAAATTGCCTAACCAATCGGTCACCTCCTGGGTTGTCAAAAACTCGCGCTAAAGATGTCTGGCTATTATATGCCTCATGGGGCAAGTCCTTGTAACTCTAACTCAAGGAGAAGGCTCTGATAATAGCTTTAGCTTCTCGCGAAGCCACACCTAAAAAAAAGGCCACTGGGGTGAGTTGGGTTCATCTTAGGTAAAAATAAGGTATAAAAATACGTAAAAATTCAAAAGGACACGTATTTCAATAAGAAAAGCAAGTATAAAAACCCACAAGGGGTGCACTACCTTAAAAAACAAGGACACACCTGAAAAAGCAAAGGGCTACACTGAACCACACTAAATTTTGTGTGTAATTTATTTTTCTCAATTTTTAACTTGATTAATTATTTTATTAATCACATCAAGGTTATATATCTAAATATTTTTTTGGGGATTTAATCCTAACACATCTAATTCTCTTCAACCTTGCAACGCCCTAAAAACTTGAGCTATCGCTCCTTGGAACAACTTTCCTTCTAAATGGAGTTGCTCCAAACACAAAAAAATGCCAATATTGTTTGGTGTCCTACTAGATAATATATTGTTAGATAAATCCAATTTTACCAAATTTTAAAGTGTACAAACTTCAAGTGGATTAAAACTTAAAAGTGCATTTACAGCTAAAACGAGGGAGATTGAAAAGAAGGAAAGGATTATAACTTATCTTGGTATTTGAACCAAGGGGAGTATTGTGAGAGAGTTTCAATTTAATCAAGTTATGACAATTACCTAGACTCGAAAAAAGCCAATTGAAGATGGAATATTTCATGTGAAGTTGTTTGTCACGTCCCAACACTTTATAAACCTAAAATTTTTGAAAATTCCGTAGGGTTTTTCCTTAAAATATTATTATCCTACCTACAACAAATATTCTTCCATACAATCCAAATCTCTCATCAATTTTATCTACAATAAGTGTTCATCTCTAACGAGTCTTCCATGAGCATATGTTTAATTAAGCTATTTACATACATCAAAATGATTTAATAATAACACTTCCATTATAAACATCTTAGACATATAATAAAATGTTTTTAAAAATCAAATACAATATATTGGCTCAAGCTCTCCTATACTCGTTGAACCAATCTTTGTCAACTTTTCTCTACATCTGAGATATCTAGTCTTAAAAAAACAAATCCGAATACTTAGTGAGTGGATTAAAGTATAACAAAGGGGAACAGAGAAGAGAGTTAATACATAAATATGCATAAAATAGAAATCTAACTAGACAAATTTAACTAATCAAACTAAATCATCTATATTAAATCATGCTTAAATTCTTTTATAAATAACTGCTTCTTATTATGAATCAAGAAAACCACATAATTCATGATATTATACTGAAAACAAGTAACTCATTACACACTTAAACATGTCCTCTATCAATCCCTAGCATCCAAGGGGCGCAAACAAAAGTGCGATGATGACTAAAACGAACAGGCACCAAGGAGCAACTAGCATCCACTCACGTGAGAGATCCAACTCAACATGAGAGAGCAAAGGTCATATGCACACAGACTTAAATCTTATTGTTAAAATAAATAAGCACCGGTCATCATAAAGTGTGATCTAACAGGTTCATGTACTGAATGTATAAATGAAAATTTACCCAAGTACTTAGATGTCATAATTATGAATATACACTAAGAAATTCAAGATACCATTTTCATTCCCATTAAATTATTAAAATAACTTTTTCATATAATTAACAAATATTATAGCATCTAAAAAATAAAAAATAAAAATTTAACTCTAACATAAACTCTTCTATAATATAATTAAGTCCCTTTTTATATTATAAGCATATTTAACTTTTAAATTCTTCAAAAAAAAATTTTAATTCTTCAATGTTATAAATTTATCCACTCACTTTAGGCCTTAACTTGGAGAAACCTAGCAATTAAACTTGAAAATCCCTAAAAGTTTCAACTCCTGATCCTTCTCCTAATGAATCATTATAGAAAAATCCAAAAATATAATCTAAAATCTATATACTAGTAACTAAATGGCACACATGAATTATAATCCTAAAATTATAAAGAATTCTAAAAATGGGTGAATTTTGGCTTACTTATTACCCAAAAGAGATAATTAGGGATTGAACTCCCAAAGTAATTTAGGGTTAATGCACAAATAGCAATCTTTCATCATAATTGGAGCTAAATCTAGCCTTATAGTGCCAAATGTTGGAGTTAATAGAAATAATTTGGGCAGAAATAGATTAAAGGGGTGTAGAAGATGAAAGAAAGGAAATGGAAAATGGGGGTTGTGTTGGGTACAGGGGAACTCATTTCTCTCTCC
Source organism: Excoecaria agallocha (assembly GCA_037975025.1). NCBI lineage: Eukaryota > Viridiplantae > Streptophyta > Magnoliopsida > Malpighiales > Euphorbiaceae > Excoecaria > Excoecaria agallocha. The sequence continues at coordinate 11,725,664 of CM075820.1, forward strand.
CTTATTATTATTATTATTATTATTATTATTATTATTATTATTATTATTATTATTATTATTATTATTATTATTATTATTATTATTATTATTATTATGTCACATGCCTCTCATGCACTCTTTAATTAGTGGGCTTAAAATATCTATGGGCTATGGGCTAATGGTTTTTATTGGATTGTTCATACGTGTACATATATTACAATTGTTTCTGTACGTTCATCAAATCCAACATTTCCAACAATCGAAAATTCTTGAAGTCGGTAAATATAAAGCCGCTAAGATAATTGTTGTCTAACAGGAACAATCTCAGATTAAGAAGGTTTTCAATACCCAAGGGAATGGTACCAGATAGCTGATTACCTGATAGAGCAATGTAGATCATGCTTTTTGAGAGATTGGCTCAAAAGGCTACAATTTAAATCTTATGTGGATTTTGATGGGTAACGAAAATAATTCAAAGTAAAATAGTTTTATAGGTCTAGATTAATATTTGTTTTGCAAGCCTAATCCATTTCTGCCAGAAGTGCTCTATAAAGCAATTGAGTATTCCTGCTTCATTCACAGTAATCTACTCAGAGTCAGATTAGATCAGAATATATTCTTTCAAAGACTGAAGATCAAGGTCAATTAGGAAACTTTTATAAAATCAAAATAAGGACATACACACACAAATCATTGCCCATGCATTCACATATTTTTTTCAAAAATTAAAATGGTTTTAACTTAACCAAATTAACTTGATTTATTTCCTAAAACAGTTTTTTTTTCTAAACGTTTTAAAAAAATGGAAAGAAAATATGTTTTTATCTTAACAGCTATGTATAAATATTTTTGAGTAAATCAAATAAGTTTTCTGATCACAATAAAAATGTGTCAATTTCATCTATGGTAACCAGACTTACGCCTAATCGCCCAAAAGTAACTGACTTATTTTTCGTTACTTAAATGTCATTGAACTTATCACTTTTTTGTAGAAAAGTAATATTGACTGGTTTTCAGCGATAATCTTTGCCGGAATGTTGACATGGCACATCACGTCATATGCCTGGACACACATTGCATGATAGATTAGCAGCCACGTCATCGAAAGATGCCATATGTATCCATGCATATGATGTGGCGTGCTGATGTGTCATGTGATATGGCCTCTTCTGGTGATGCAGCTACTGACATGACGTGTCACATCAGCATTCCAGTAAGAATTATCGTCAAAAACCGATTAAAATGGCTTTTCTACAAAAAAGTAATGAGTTCAGTGACATTTAAGTCACAAAAAATAAGTTAGTTATATGGGTGAAATTGACTCCTATAAAAATAGAAATGATTTTGAAAAAGGTTTCATACTTAAATGCTACTTTATTTTGAATTATAAAAAGGGTTTATTTTTAAGTGTCGAGACATGAGATGAAGTTGAAACACAATTGCTTTTTAGCATCTCAATTGTTGCAAGTTACATTTCATCATAGACTTTCACAATTACATGAGATTTTGTGAGGTTAGATTATTTGGACCTAATGAAAGAAACTAACAAGTGTTCTAGATTTTTTTTTTATTTTGTGAAAAATAGTTAAGCTTTAAGTTTTTTTTTTATTTGGAAAAAAAAAAACTTTGATAGATCTATTGTAATCGGTATTTAATACCTACTTATAAAATAAAGTTACGTTAGAAGATAACAACTTTTAAAATGTATTGTTTTAAGAATAGAATGTGGGTAAAAGCCGCTCTATAAATCGTTGTATTATTTTCTCTAATAAAATGTAGGCAAAGGCCACTCTATAAATCGTTTTATCGTTTTCTCTATCTCTTTACTCTCTCTTAATTTCATTTTCTGTAAGCTGTTCCATATTACTGCTGTTCTATATTATATGTTGTTCCACAATATGTGCTGTTGTTGCCTGCTACTCTATATTTGCTCATAGTGCTCTATCATATGATTACTTGGCATATTTTAGTAAATCAGTTTTAAGTAATCATAGCATATTTTAGTAAATCAGTTTTAAGTTGATTTCGTCCATACGGAGCTAAAAATTTCGGAAAAAGATTTGATCAAATTTCTTAAAGAAAATTTATTGGGCGATCTAAATTTTTTTGTTGCTCTACTGTTTATTCATGACTATTCTACATTGTTCTAGTTTATAATTCAAGAAAAATCTATTATACTCAAATCATCCCTTTTTGAGTATATTTGGAATTTACATTTCCAACCATGAAAAATTCCTGAGGTGAATGAATGATATAGAGCCACAAAGATAATGGTTGTCTAATAGGAAGAATCTCAGAATAGAAAGGTCTTCAATCGCCGCGGTAATGGTACCGGATAGCAGAATACGTGACAGAGCAATGTAGATCATGCTCTTTTAGAGATTGGTTATGGAATGGGGCACAGTCCTTTTAAAAGAATTCCGCGCTAAATCAAGCATTCGTAAACTTGAGCAATTTGTTTAAACCTTGTACCTGATTTTCAGAAATGACAATAACCTGAAGATTTGTCAGCATTCCTGGGGCATTGCGAAATCGAGAAAAATCATTAGAAAAAAGAGTTAATTGTTGAAGCGCAGAAGCATTCGACAATGAAATTGGGATTGGTCCAGTAAACCTGTTGGATGAAAGCTGAAGGTTAGTTTGGGAAGAATAAGACCTACATCAGAACGGATACCTGTTGCCAGCAAATTTGATGCTTAAAAATTATTTAAAATGCACGAATTTACATATGAGTGCTAAATATATTCTAGAGGGGTGAATAGAGTATTTTAATGAAATTAAGTACTGGTGGAACAAATTAAAAATCTTGATAATGTATATAGATATTATCTGATTAATAACTGGTATGCATCCTAATATATGTTGATTATTCTAAACCAAAAATGATAAGTTTTATATATATATATATATATATATATATATATATATATATATATATATATATATATATATATATATATATATATATATATATATATATATATATATATATATATATATATATATATATGTTTCAATGATCAACAAATATCATTTTATCATATGTAAACCATTTTATGATGAATAGCCGAAATTAATTTGCAATGAACAATTTATGCACAAGAATAAAATAAAAAGAGAGAGGGATAGAGATATTGATACAACGATTTATAGAGGTTTGGTTTTATGCCTATATTCTCTCCTTAATACAACTCGTTTTAAGAGTTTCTATTTTTTTAGGATGACTTTATTTAGCAAGCAAGAGTCAAAAGCCAATTACAATGATAGATACCCAAGTTTTTCTCTCAAGTAAAAAATTCTAAAACCCTTAATTCTTTTTCCGAAGTAGAAGGATCAAAACACTTAGTTATTTTTTTCAAGTAAAATAACCTAAACACTTGCTAACTTCTTTTCCTAGACCCTAGCAACCTAACCTCACAATATATCTCACATAATAAATAAGTCTCACTATAAAATGATTACAAGTATAAACTATAATTATCTTGAGAACATGTGAATGATACCCATGATAAAGTGAAACTTACAACAAAATGATGTTAAAAAAACTAAAGTGTTTCACTTATACTTTACACTTTGAAAAACAACAATATATAAGAGAGAATTTCATAACTATTAGGTGTAAAAACAAATTAAAATTCGTTTCCTTATTTAAAGACTGATTTTAGGCTTTCCATAAATGAAGTAAATCGTCTAAAAATATTTTTTCAGGAATAATGTTTCTTTAAAAAGATAAATTGATAGTTGAAAATATTTTTCTTTCCTTATTAAGCATAAACCAATTTTTGTTTTAGGAAAGAGATCATTTAAATGAAATGAGAATATAATTAAATAATTAATGTGTGTGTGTAAATCATCAAAAATGATTATGCATAATTTTCCTAAAAAAATCCGTTCTTTAAAATTAATTTTAAACGATCAGATCCGATTATGTTCCGATAAGATTAAAACATGATCCAGTCTTATTCTGTTGTTGATAGAACACGAAACAGCCAATTTTTTTTATGGATCTGCACATGTAACTTTTAAAAAGTTTAAATGTATTAGATTGTTTTGCTTATCATCAAAATATAATATAGGCCTTGAGCCAACACTGCAGACAAATGTTATGTCAAATTTCATTTTTATGAATATTGGAGCAACCTGATAGTGTGGCTCTAATTTTTTGTTGTCCATGGATTACATGACTTCCCTTGATTCTTCATCTAGTCAAATCCAGATGAATCAATCAAACCACAAATCTTTAGTCTTTTTGGTTCTTTATTCAGTACGTTTACTTTTAAATATTACTCCCACCATTCCCCGTAAGTTGTAGTTTTTTTCTTTTTTTAATTTTTGCGTATATCAAAGTAATTATTGATTTTTCTCATACAATTAAATATTATATTAAAATATGATAATTTTTTTTATATTTAATGAAGATAGTGAAAATGTGTAAAAATAATAAAAGTGTTGATATCAATAAAATAATAAAATCCAAATATATAGAATAAATATTATCTTGATTTTATAAAATTACATGGAATAAATTTTTACTTAAAAATGTGATGACTATCTAGAGCGGGTATAATTTTATTATATCACCACTAACAAACATCGTTTCAGCCACCCAACACCAACCACCCACTAGTGGCCCCTGGCAGCGAAATACCATGAAGTGCGCCACTGTTGACCTCATAATTAAACCTCCACTCCCTTCACCATTATCTTAGCGCTGCAACTATCATTACATATGATACTATATAAACAAATTAAGAAAAAATCATAATCACGTCGTACTAATAAATACACAGTTTAGCGACCAATTATTGATCCCTATTTAGCGACCGAAATGGGATCGATTTATTAATTAGTCACAAAAGAGAAGAAATGCCTAATATATTTAATATAGCGACGGATTACTGACCAAATTCTCTTGGATTTCAAAATTTGTATGTCAAAGGATTCGGTCTGTCACAAAAGAGAAGAAATGCTTAATATATTTAATAAACTGTCCTTTTTTTGTTGATAGTGTTACATTATATATAATTTAAATTTTTGCAATCAAATATAAGAAAGGAATCGCAATTCCAGTCTACAAATAATCTCTTTTTGGACAGCTTAAAAAGCATGCAAAATGAAATTTAATTTGATACGAACTTCACAAGCTTAAGTAAAACTAAAAGATACTAAAGGTGATGATAGGCATTCCTTCGGTTTTGTGCGAGTGAGGCCTTCTGATAGGGAGCTTTGATCTTTTGCAGTTCACTTATGACATCTCCCATCTCCATTCTTTCTCCAACTTGTGCCATTGAGCATGCTACTCCAATTTTCAACACAGAGATTATGCACTCTGTAAATCTCCCTCCTTCATCTTCATGCAAAATGCATGGATCCACAATTTCCATCACTCTATCACCCATATATCTCTCAACAAAACTATGAAGGTTTAGGTCATCTCTAAAATATTCATCCGTCGGTTTCTTTCCAGTAAACATCTCTAGTAATACAATCCCATAACTATATACATCTCCTTCTACTGAAATTAAGTCACCCATGCCGTATTCTGCAAATAAAAAGCGCATTTTTAGAGTAAATGTGATGTACTTCAAATATCAGACTAATGATAATTTCTTTAAACCACATATATGCCAATACCTGGAGCAACTTAACCAATAGTACCCTTGATTGCTGTAGAGCTGCTTGGAATGTGTTGAACATCACTAGACAATGCAGAGACAATCTTAGCCAATCCAAAATCTCCAATGTGTGCGGTCATCTCACCATCTACAAGAACATTGCTTGGCTTTAGATCTCCATGTATAATTGTTGACGAGTGACCCCTATGGAGATACTCTATTGCTGAAGCAATGTCCGTGGCAATATTTAATCCGTGTGATAGTTTCAGAACACTTGGTTGTGTGGGACGTTGGTCTTCCTCTAAGGCATCGTTGTCAAGCAACCATTTGTCCAAGCTCCCATTAGCCATGAAATCATAAATCAGAGCTTTGAAATCATTTCCTTGGAAGTCGATGCTAGAGCAGACACTCAAAAGCTTTAGCAGATTTCGGTGCCTAATGCTTCTCAGAGCTCGGCATTCTGATAAGAAACTACTTGAAGCTGCTCTTTGCTGCAAATTCAGCACTTTCACTGCAACTTGTAGCCCTGATTGCTCAAGAATTCCTTTATAGACAGAACCATAGCTACCAACACCAATTATGTTTGTCGCAGAGAATCCATCGGTAGCCTTGAAGAGTTCAGCATAGGATATTCTTAGAAAGTGAGGCTCGATTCCCGGTGCAGAAATAATATTCTTCTTGCTAAACGTGTTTTTGATGTACCTGAAAATGAAGAAACACACCAACAAACCCAATAATGTAGCAGCAACAACTATTGGAATCACTTATCTTAATGGAAAGGAGTGGTTGTTTCTTTTGGAGTTAGTGGAGGGACAAGAAGGTAGCTTCAGTTCTGTGATACCTCCGCAAAGACCATTATTTCCCAATAATGAAACTCTGCTAGCATTTAAAAAGATTCCCCGTTCTGGTACTTCCCCTTGAATGTGATTGAAAGATAGATTCAAATATCTAAGCCCATCAAGCTCGGCTAAAGAACTCGGAATTTGGCCCGAAAAGTTGTTGCTTGAGATATCAAGCTCTACTAAACCTTGTAAAACACCAAGATTCTGAGGTATGTTTCCTTGAAGTGAATTTCCCCGAAGGCGAAGATGTTCCAAACTCAAGCACTTGGCAATGGAGGTAGGAATGATGCCAAATAATTTGTTGTCAGATAAATCGAGTAGGGCTAGATTTTGCAGCAACCCAACTTCTGATGGAATAGGACCTGTAAGTGCATTAGAAGCTATATTGAAGGCAGTTGAAAGTGAGGAAAGGCCAATGACTTGTGCTGGTATTGAACCAGTGAGATTATTATTGGAGAGATCCAAGTCGATCAAGTTATGACAACTACCAAGACTTGGAGGTATGCTTCCATGTAGGTTGTTGTCCCCCATGTAGAGAACACTCAGCCAAGACAAATTACCAATTGATGATGGAATTATTCCCGTAAATCTGTTGGTGTTCAATTGTAAGATCTCCAGACGTATAAGCTTGCTGAAATTAATATCGATTGAACCAGAGAGATAATTTTGGTCCAACGATAAGAATCTCAAATTAAAGAGGTTTTCAATACCCGAAGGAACGTAACCGTGCAACTGATTATCAGACAAATTAATATCCTTTATTTGTTTGGAGATATTTGCTACAGAGCTGGGTATAGACCCTCTCAGAAAATTTTCTGCTGCACCGATGCCAAGTAAATTGGAGCAATTGGCCAAAGAATCAAAGAAACTTAAGTCATCTCGTACCTGATTGACATAAAATTTTATAATTTCAAGATTAGGCAGCTTTCCGAGATCCTTTGGAATCAACCCGGTGAAGAAGTTATCAGAGAAAATAACTTGTTCAAGTGCAGAAGCATTTGATAATGAAAGTGTAACCTGCCCATTGAACATGTTGGATGAAATAAATAGTGATGTAAGCTTGGGAAAGGCGAGGCCTATATCGGAGGGGATACTGCCATTGAGTTGGTTACTAAACACTTCAAATGATTGTAGGTTTGAAATATTGTAGATGCCACTAGGAATTTCACCAATTAGATTGTTCTCTGCAATTAAAAGAACGCTTAAGCTCCTAAGTTGGGAGAATTCTTGAGGAATATGTCCAGTCAAGTTGTTCCTTCGCAAATAGATCTTGACAAGAGATGAAAGGTTTCCAAGAGAAGGAGGAATACTTCCAATAAGACTATTTATAGACAATCCTAGATATTGAAGGTTTTGAAGAGAGCCCAACTGGGGGGGTACGTTACCAACCAAGTGATTGTTGTGGAGATCAAGAAACACAAGGTTTAGGCAGTGAGAAAAGTTGGTGGGTATTTTACCAGAAAATGTGTTGTTGCTTAGGAAAATCTTTCTTAAACGCCGCTGACGACCAATCTCTTGGGGGATATGGCCATGGAAGCTATTATTATCGAGATCTATGAACCTGAGGAAGGAGAGGTTTCCAATACGAGGAGAAAGTAATCCCACTAAGCCTTGCGAGCTCAATTCCAAAGCCACCACCCTGTGAGGATGCCTTCGACCGCATGAAACGCCTTGCCAATTGCAATGGTGCACAGAATCATTCCAAGAATTCAAGACTTGAAATGGGTCTTTCTGTATGGAATGTTTGAATGACAGCAAAGAAAGTCGATCAGTGTCGTTTTGCAAGCAACTTGTCGGACTGAATGAGCACAATAAGCAGCAGAACATGACAGGATGAACAGACCACCGCCACTTCATTGCCATCGCCAAGATTTATTCACTTTTTTATTTCGCAAGATTTCTTCTCAACATGCAAAGCTCTTCTCAGTACTCCGCACACGGATAGACTAATAACAATTTCCACAACAGAACTGTCGATTTCATAATTTATTGTTTAATAATTTTTTATTATTGTGTTTGGTCCCAGTTTCTTTCCATAAACTGTAACGCACTTAAATTTAGTGAAAATAACATGACCACCTAAATTTTGCAAATTTCCTACAACAAACCCTTGACGAAAATTTTGGTACATGAATTTTCCCAGTTGAATTCAAGAAACTAATAGCTACATTAGTCAAGTTCAAGGGTTAATATGTTTACTCTTGTCAAATTAAAATGAGTAATATGCATTTTTTCCTTTGCGTTTTTAATTAATTAAAAATCACCACATATCAACAAGGACGAATCTAGGTGCCTGCCCTTACTACTCCCTAAAATTGCTGTTAAATCCCTATAAGTTTCTATTAAGTTTTTGTAGTACTTTTATATATTCTCCCACCAAAAATTTTATTTAGCCCGCACTGCTCTATTAATGATTTTGGTGTCGTTGATTTGAATCACATGTTCAATACCAGGAAAAAAAAATGCTTCTGTAATTTGTCACTTAAGGTGGGTAATGAGTGCATTTTTACGAAGTTTAAGTGAGCAACGGGTGCTTGCAAAGTTTAGGTGTAAAATATTTTTTCTATTTGAAAAGAACCTGATTATCATTTAATTGAAAAGAAAAGTGAAGTAGCAAGTATTGTTTGGCATTGTTTCAGATGTTGCTAAATGCAAGTTAGACATAGTCAAGTGTTTGAAGAAATTAAAATAATTAAGTTTCATATTATTTTTTTTATATATTAGATCAGATTAAAAAAATACTATGTTTAATTTCCTTCATAATTCACATCTTCCTCTAAAATTTCAATTGTTTGGTATTCCTGTCAAAATTATTGTTTCTCCATTTATCTAATGTCGAATTTATTTATTCATGCAGATGGACAAATTTCAGTACAATATGAAGAAATGGAGGCTTTAAGACTGAAGGAGGCTCTCCATCAAAGAGATTTCTTTGCAAAATCTCTTCCAAACTTGAGCACTTTCTAAGAAAAAATCTCTTCCAAACTTGAGTACTTTCTAATACATAGTTATCGAGTAATGCATTTTCAGAAAAATTCTAAAAGTAACTCTTTGATGAATCAAATGACTAACCTCTGTTTTCATTTCGGAATATACTTTTGAGATGCCTCACAAACTCTGCACGGCGTGATTACTTCTAAGACTAATATTGGACTCACAAAATATACTTTGACTTGAAGTGAGTGCCACATCAGCATGATGATGTTTGAGACAAAATGGGAAAGCTTTGTGTGAGACAAAATTGCTGAAGTCATCACCGACTCCATTAAAGAAAATGCTCCATTAATCTAGAATATTATCGAAATACAATTAGAATATTGTAGAAATACTAAAGCCGGCTGTTAACTGACTTAGGAAATCTATAAAAGGAGCGAAGCCCCGTAAAATGGTGTGTGTGGAAAACAAAGTGTGAGTAAGAAACTATAATGTGAGTGTGTGTCATTTGTGCACAAGGTGTGTGAGAATATGTGAGAAGTGAGAGGTGTGTGCCGTGTAAGTGAAGTGGCATGTGTGTGTTTGATGAGTGGAATAATATTGAGTGTATTTTGATTATAAAATATTTCAATTAATGTATCAAGTTTTGAGCCTATTCAATTTAGTACTCTATATATAATAAAATTCAACAAGTGATATCAGAGCCAAGTCGGTCAGGGATCGAGGCAGGGATCGAGGGATTGAAGTATTAGCAATATGGGATCATAGTTATACGCTGAGAAGAAAAGTCAATGTTCATGCACAGTCCGAACTATGGAGCCTATTGGTCAAAGACTAAACTTACTTGATAAGTTGTGCGGAATTTATCAAGTCACGATGGCAGACTTTTAATTTTTGGACGCAATAAAAAAGTTGAATGATCACAATTATAGTTCATAGCAAACTATTATGCAGTCCTATTTAGAGAGTTGGGAATTATGGCAGATAGTTAGTGGTAGTGAGACTGTAGCACCTAAAGTTATGAGAACACAAGTATCTGCAACTGCAGCACAGAAATGGAAGGCGAAAGCTGGTAAGGCTCTATTCGCTCTCAAAATTTCTCTTGAAGATGATATTTTAAAGTTTATAAAATTAAGATATGAACACGTTAAAAGAGGCATAGGATATTCTTGCATCTTGTTATTAAAAAAAAAAATTGAAATGAGTACGGTTTTTAGAGAATGAATTAATGGCAATCAAGTAAGGGAAGATGTCGAGTAATCAATGCTTCTCTAAAGTGAAGTCACTGTGTAATGAAATTTCAGAATTGGATTTAGATGTTGTGATCAATAAGTCGCAAAAAAAAAAAAAAGAATTATTATCTATGGATTGCTTCCCGAGTACCAAGGATTCATAGTAGCTATTCAAGGTTGGCCGACTCAACCAACACTAGAAGTATTGGAGAATCCGTTAACCAATCAAGAAAGTTCGGTAGCATAAATGGCAGAGTTTCTATGAGAAATGAAGAAGAGGCACTTTTTAGTGGTAAAGGAAAATTTGGATCAAAAGGCTCAGAGTATTCAAAATCCAAATTTTCAAGAAGAATATCGCAAGAAGACAATATATAGTACGTAGTGAGGAACACAATGATAAAGATGAGAGAGACAAAAAAGCATATAGTAGTAAGGTCATCTTTAGGAGGAGCTCATCAAGGTCAAGATCAAGAAGATGATTGATGATTGATGTTAATGTTGAATGTTTCAAGTGTAGGGAAAAAGAGTATTATGCGCGAGACTGCTGTTATAAGAAAATCTCTAAAGAAAAAAAAAAAAAAAAAAAAAAAAAAGAAAGAAAGCTCCATACAGTTGCACAGTAGATAGCGAGGAAGAATGGGATGCTCTAGCCACATGTGCATTGCTTGGGCCAGTGGAAGAAGAAAAAGAAGAGGTGATCGACTTCGATGGTCCTTGGATTTCGAATGAGCCATACTCATGTCAAGATGTGAAATACATTAAAGCAGAAATTGAGAGTAACAAAGAATGGGATTTGGAGGCATCCGACTTTTTTGTAAAAGAAGAAATTAAGAAAAATATAAATGAAGTTGAAGACAACTTAACAAAAGGTAACGAATAGTTGGAAAAAAATAAATCAACTCCATTAGTGGCTCTTTGCGTAGAATTTGATCACAATGAGACAAAAGAGATAATTAAAGAAGAAATAAAGAAGCAGTTGGAAGAGATTATTGAGCATATTAAAGAAATCAAGAAGCAAATAAAGAGAGATTTCGAGGTACACGCACACAAAAGATTGCTGCAAACCAATTTAAGGAGAAAACGTTGTGTGTTAAATTGCCTAAAGAATTTTCAAATCCTACAAATGCTTGGAAAGAAATCATTAAACAGAGGTCTGAAAAAAAAAGTAAAAAGAAAGTTTGATTCGAAAATAAGAATTTATTGATCGAGATGGGAGTGGAGTAGCAAAGAAATAGTAAAAAAGAAAGTCGATGATTAGGGGGAGTGTTGAAGTCATCAGTGACTTCCTTAAAGAAAATGCTCTATTAATCTAATATTATTATAGAAATACAATTAGAATATTATAGAAATACGTACCAAGGTCGGTTGTTAACCGAATTAGGAAATCTGTAAAAGGAGCCAAGCTCCATAAAGTGGCGTTTTGGAAAACAAAGTGTGAGTGAGAAAACTATAATGTGAGTAATGAGAGATGTGTGCCGTGTAAGTGAAGTGGCATGTGTTTGTTTGATGAGTGGAGTAATGTTAAGTGTCTTTTGATTGTAAAATGTTACAATTAATACATTAAATTTTGACTCCATTCAATTTAGTTCTCTCTAATTGATAACACCCAAAATAAAATTAACTATAAGGCCGGCTCTTTAAAGGCCCACGAAAAGGCCTAAGATCAGAAGCCTATAAAGCCCAACACTCAAGGGTATAAATATGAGAGGTAAACACGTAACTAAGGGGGCTCTCCCTCTCTCTAACTCTTAATACTCTCTCTCAATTAAGCTTTCTCTCCACACTTCTATAGCTAACTTAGGCATCGGAGCTCAAAAGCCCGGTAAGACCGGGCTAGTTTTCTTTTTTGCAGGTCATTAAAGTCCCATTCACCACGGCCGGCGATCTCTCGTTCTACGGTAAAATTTTGTGTTTTATCATTTGGTGCTTTCGTTGAGAGTTGACGCCGAATCTGAGTTACTTAGCTTCAAATCGAAGAAAAGGGACAGTCATTGACGACTTTAAGTCCCAGATCTGAAAGATCTTGAGCTTGATCTCGCAATAAAAGCTTAAATCTGAAAGATCTTGAGTTTCTTTCCAAAAGAAAAGCCTATATCTAAAGATTCTTGATTTGATCTTGCAAAAAAGGCAAAGAGAGAAGTGATACGGGTGCTGTGCTCCAAGAAAAATAGAGTAAGGTGACAACCAAACTCACCGGAGAGGCCCCCACCGGACAAAAGTGATGGTAGGAAAAACAAACAAAACTGGAAAGCGAAAATCAAAAAGCAAGTTTCAGTGGGTAGCATTGACTGCAAACCCATCTCTATCTCTTGAAAGATATGATGGACGGGTCCCACCTCTACAAGAAGAAAGCATGTGATTACCTACTCCACCTTTAAAGATCTGAAAAGACATATTTCGAAAGTCCTTTTGATCCAACACCAGGTATGCATATTAAGAATTTATTTAATTATTATTTTAAGTTGATCGAATTGGAAGACCATCCATCGCTAAGAGCGGATTGGATGGAGAACGATCGGTCGGATCGAAATACCGTCCATCGCCAAGTGTGGATCGGACGAATAATATCCATCGCCAAGAGCGGATCGGATGGAGAACGATCGGTTGGATCGAAATACCGTCCATCGCCAAGTGCGGATCGAATGAGTTATCTCTCCGCCAAGAGTGGATTGAATCGGAAGATCGTTCATCGTTAAGGGCTGATCGAACGGGTTATCTCTCCGCTAAGAGTGGATCGCATCGGAAGACCGTTCATCGCCAAGGGCGGATCGAATGGATTATCTCTCCGCTAAGAGCGGATCGAATTGGAAGACCGTTCATCGCCAAGAGCGGATCGGATGTAATTTTTTCCACTGCCAAGAGCGGATCGAATGTCATTATCTCTTCGATAACATAAGCAACCGTAAAGCAGGTTAGTAAATATTTATAAAATTGTTTACACAATAAAATTGTAAAAATTATTTGCAGGATAAAAATTATAAAACGGGTAACTCCCCACAAGCGGGTAACTTTCAAAGGCCAAGCTATTCTCCAAATGGGTAACTCTCCACAAGCGGGTAACTTCAAAAGGCCAAGGTATTCTCCAAATGGGTAACTCCCCACAAGCGGGTAACTCCCAAAGTCCAAGGTATTCCAAACGGGTAACCCCCCACAAGCGGGTAACTCCCAAAGGCCAAGGTATTCTCCAAACGGGTAACCCCCCACAAGCGGATAACTCCCAAAGGGCAAGGTATTCTTCAAACGGGTAACTCCCCACAAGCGGATAACTCCCAAAATTATCAAGCCTTCGATCTCAAATATCGAATTGCGTGGAGGGAGACTAGTGATAACACCCAAAATAAAATTAACTATAAGGCCGGCCCATTAAAGGCCCACGAAAAGGCCTAAGATCAGAAGCCTATAAAACCCAACATTCAAGGATATAAATATGAGAGGTAAACACATAACTAAGGAGGCTCTCCCTCTCTCTAACTCTTAATACTCTCTCTCAATTAAGTTTTCTCTCCACACTTCGATAGCTAACTTAGGCATCGAAGCTCAAAAGTCCAGCAAGATCGGGCTAATTTTTTTTTTTGCAGGTCATTAAAGCCTTTTTCACTACGGCCGGCGATCTCTCCTTTTACAGTAAAATTTTGTATTTTATCACTAATAAAATTGAACAAAATTTGCTGATAACTATTTTTAAAAGGCATTAAATATCTGAAATATTTGAATTTTCTACATTGAGTCCTCATACTAGAAATTTTATATATTGAATTCTTAAACTTTAATTTTAAGTCTTATTGAGTCACTAAATTTTTTCTGATTTTTTTTTTAAATTTCTGATTGCACTCGAATTCACTTTGTTTCTTTCTTAAGACTTGTATTTTTTTTCTTTTAAAATACGTCCAAAACTTATAAAATGAATCCAAAACTTTCTACTTAGGGGTCTGATGCCATCGAAGCGAGCCGCTCTATATTAGGAATTTTAAATCCACCTAGAAGGAATTAGCGAGGATTGCTTTTTAGCTTATTTTCTATATGAGATAAGGAATTTTGTAAATTATTATATTCTGTTGGATAAAGGGCACAAAGACGTCAACTTTTATATTGTCATTTTTAATTATTATTTCGCTTTTTAGCTGGCAAATAGTACCAGAGGCACCAGCTATTATATCTATATATCCTTTAGTACTCGGTGACAGGGAAACTGTTGAAATACAAGTAACTAATCATAATAAATCTTGTGATTTTTTTTTTTTTATAAGCTGAATAATTTCATTTCAAATCTGGATAAACCAAAGTACAGCAAATTAAACAAAAACAAAACAAAACTGACAGTGCCCAAGCAACCTGAATACAAGACCCGTGCAGAAAATAAAAACAAGACAACCCCAAACCAAAACAGAACTCAAAAACAAAACAGAACTGGAAACAGACCAGAAAGATCAGCCAAATAACAAGAGATGAGAGCCAGCAGAAGAAACTGTCAAAAACCAATCATCTGTCCAGAAACTGGCTATCGAAGGTGCAGTTCTCATATTAGCGTAAAATAATTTTTGATTTCTAGATCAATTATTAGCGAAAATTTTGATGTCCAGTAATTGTTAATTCCCTTATTGTTTCATCTAGATTATAGAATAGACAATGATCCAATAATGGAATTGTTAAACACTATTGTGTACTGTATTAATTTTTAAATAAAACTATAGAAAAAATTTAAAATGTTGGGAGATTTTTCTAATCATTTAGAAGAATTGCTTCTATGGCAGAGCAAGTTTGGAAATTATTTTCTCAATAATAGAAAGCCATTGAATTTTATTTCAAGTTTCAGATATTTTAAAGAGTATGAAAATCAAGGAAAGTTGAAAATTTTAATACCAAAACTCCAAAATAAAGTTAACATGGCTGAGTAGCTCTATAATTCCACCTAGGTAATTTAAAATTCCGAAAATATAGCACTCTTGCCTAAATTGGTAATTAGAGCATTGAGTAAAAAATTTTGAAGTAATTTTATAGAGTTTGAAGGATTTGAACGTATTTTGAAAGAAAAACTAAGTTATGGGAAAGAAAAAAAAAGTGAATCGAACAAAATTAGAAATTTAAAAAATAAAAAAAATGCAGGGGCTTAATAAGAATTAAAATTAATGTTGAGGGATTCAATGCATACAAATTTTAATACAAAAACCCAACGTAGAAAATTCAAATAATTCAAAAGTCTCATGATTTGTTTTTCCTTAAAAAAAAAGATTTAGAGCCTGCTTGGAACAAATAATTTCATAAAATTTAAATTTTATGAAATTCATTTGCAATTTCTATTTTTTATGCTTGGAATGCAAAAAAAAAAAAAAAGAATTGAATTTCATTATACCTTCATCAAATTCCACTAAAATAGGTGAAATTTACAAATAAATTCTATATTTTTAAATAGTCAAATTTTTAAAGACTGTAATACCCAGTACATATACTGAATAATTATTCTTAAATCTTGTCACTATACACTACTCAAATATATATTTTTTAATTTATACTTTTTTATCCATATATTTTCGATAATAACAATTTAGTATTTATTTTTAAAATTAATTTCTATGGATTTTTAAAGATATAATTATTTTTATTTTTTAATTTGATTTATTTTAAGTAATTATTATCAATATGGTTATAATAAATATCATCATCATCATCATAATATGATGATGATGATGATGATGACAACAACAACAAGAACTTATTATTAATTTTTTAATATAAAAACCTAAAACTTAATTTTTTTAATAACAAATAAGTATTTTAATTATGGATATATTTATTTAATTAAAATGCTTTACAGACATTAGAGATCTAATTTACTACATTTTAAATTAATAAAATTTTGATGATAAATTAACTCAAATGTAGGAAGGGTGTTATTTTAATATAGTAGGTCTCTTGTATGTTATAAATTTAATTCAATGCTAAAAATATCTACAGTTGGTCGCATAAATGTAGAATTGACTTGGAGGCATATGAATTCTATAAAAATTTTTTGCTTATTATTGGGAGTTATTACCGAAAAAAGTATCAAAATTGGATTGAGGATATTTTTAGGAAATAAAATAGAAATAAATAAATTTATTTATTTATTTATTTATTCTAAGCATAAAAATAAGAAATTCCTTTTCAATTCTATATTTTTATTATTTTGTCCTAAACATAGAAATTCATTTACAAATAAATTACATGAGGAGTTCATTTCTAAATAAATTTCACAATTTCAATTCTTTTATTCCAAGCATTCCGTTACTTTTAGGTATAGTACAACTCCGTTTGTGAAAAATTGAAATTGGCAGCAAATTGAATGCTTAGCAATTATTTAAAATGAGCATCTTTAAAGTTCAAATTTCATTTTTTTGTGAATATTCGAGCAACTAGATAATGTGGCTCTAATCTTTGTAATTCATTGATTACATGATTTATCTTTATTTTTTCTAGTTGACTGTTCAATTAAGCATGTTATTCCAATGCTGAAAATTGCAACAACTAATGTTTGGAACCACAATGTCCATCACTTTATATGGAAAACATCTCGCAACAAAACTATGCCAGTTTATACAGTCTTTAAAACATGTTTTTTTTCTTGTAAACATCTCTAACAATAAAATTCCACAGCTATATATATCTCCTTCTGCAAAAGCAATGTCACTTATGCCATATTCTGCAAACAGGCAAGATAACTTTGGTCAAATACATTATTAGACACTCAAACTTAGCAGTTAAATTCATTTAGACACTTTAACTTAAAGATGACCAATTGAACACTTGTATTCTTAAATTTTGAAAGGCTTCATACATAACTAGCCCCCCTAAACTTGGAAATATTTATCATCCCGGCCCCTAAACTTATATGTTTTCCAGTTAGCCACTTATAGTTGACATTTTTAATGACACTAAACACCTCAGGCTGACTATTTGTTGCACGTGCAATTCGAACACATGAAGTGGATGACATATAATATATAACCACTAGAAAAGAGACACGTCGCTTTCAATTAAATGGCTGTAAGTTTCGGTGGGTGAGATATTTTTCACCCTCTCTCTCTCTCTCTCTCTATTCCATCTCTCTTGCTTTCTCCCCCCTTTCTACCTCTCTTCAAGATTAGTAAATATGATTTCTACCTGTCTCCCCTTTAAGAACCAAATATGCAACAATATTGCCTGATTTCAGTGAAGATATCGATATTGGTATAAGAAGAAGCCATTATTAAGGTAAATACTTTTTTATTTTTTCTTTTTGAAAACAGAGAATGAAATGGTATTTTTGTAATTTGTGAGAAAATGTTAGGGTTTGTATATAAATCCTCATTTGGATCCCTTTGTTGAAAGAATCTTTTTTGTTTTTCTTTTTTTGGCTTTGTAGTTATCATTAGTTATTTGGAACACAAATGGCACCTGTAATTGTCAATTTTTTCTTTCACCATGGGGGTAACTCATTAAGGACCCACTTTCGAGGTATGTAAATGGACTCGCTCATGATAAAGATACGAGTATTGATGTGGACAAATTGCATATAATGAAATATCATAAATGGATAAAAATAATAGGATACCACAATGTGTGTGTATATGCATATACTGTGAACAAAAGTAGGTTTTTCATATTGTTAAATGAAAAAATGATGTGTTAGAACTAGCAAGTAAACTAAAAGATGGTGATAGGGTGGATGCGCACCTACGACATGCAATAAACACAACAATTATTTATGACAAAACTGAGGATAGGGATAGTAATTCTAGTGGTATGGACCCTAAAAGTAAAACTTGTGGTCCATTTGATGGATCAAGAATTAGGGCAACTAAATTTGTAAAGGGTGGTATTGGTATAAATACCAGTGAGGCCAGTAAGGGTAGAGACACTAATGCAGTAGCCATTAATAAAGGCAAGAAAATTGTAACAGAGTGCAGTAGCCAAGGTAGAAAGAAAAGGGGTAAGCAAAGTGAAGGAAGAAGGGTTAAGGGTGAGGTTAGAATAGATGCTGATAGTGTTGAAAATGAGTTTATTAAGTTAGGTAATTTGGAACTTGAATCTAAAGATGAAGATTATGATGATGAAGACTTTGAGGAGTCTTCAAGTGATAAAGATTTGTATGATGAAGATGAGATTTTTGAAGAGGAAGCAAGTGATTTAGATGAGTAGGTGCTACAAGCTAGGAGGGCCAAATTAACTACAAAGTTAGATAAGAAAAAAGTCTGCAAAAGTAAATATTGATGAGGTACCATAGGATCCTGTTGGGGTAGATGCTGGATTTGAGAGTATTAACAAGGATAGAAGGCAAAGACATGCTGGGGATATAGACTTTTTCGATAGTAGTGATCCTAGCAGTGAATGTAGTGATGATAATGCAAATGGGAGTAGAGATGAAGCAAGGGAGTTACCACCTAGGAAGTTTAGAAGTAAGATGTATTATGATCCTACTTGTAAGGTTACTTTATATGAGCTGGGAATGGTATTTGAGAATGCAAATCAGTTTAGGTTGACTTTACAAGATTATGTAGTTGAGAGAGGGTGAATATAAAACTAAGGCCAAATGAGAAGAATAGAGTGAGGGTGGTGTGCCTGAATCCCAACTGTGAATGGCACATTTTAGGTAGTATAGAGGGCAAATCTGGAGACTTTATTGTGAAGACATACTTTCCATTCCACTTTTGCTATAGGTCTAACATAAACAAAGCCTATAACACAAAGTTTATAGCAAGAAAGTATAAAGAGAGGATAATTAGTCAACCTAATATTAAGTTATGGCAGATACAACGGTTGCTTTAAGAAAACTTATCTATTTATATTGGTAAAACTATCTGTGTAAGAGCTAAAATAAAGGTGATTTGGCAGTTTTGAGGGATTACAAATTGAAATTCTTAAGGCTGTATGATTATTCAAAATTGATAAGGACAACAAATCTAGGCTCAACAGATGTGATAAGAACACTAAAGGAAACAATACCAGGAAAAGAGGTATTTATAGGTATTTATGTATGTTTGGCAGCACTAAAAGAAGGTTGGTTGAGTGGTTGTAGACCAATAATAGGATTAGATGGTGCATTTTTGAAGGGAATTACCAAGGGAGAAATACTGACATGTGTTTCTAAAGATGGCAATCACCAAATGTTCCCAATTGTTTGGGCAGTATGCAAAAGGTATGTTAACATTTGAATTAATATTTCACTATTTAATGCAACTTGTAATTTATCTTTCATGTTACCATTTGAATTAATATACCAATAGTTAACATTTGGTTTAATGTAGGGACTTATACAAACTGTTGTTGATTTGCTTCCAAATGCTGAAAAGAAGATGTGTATAAAGCATATATGGAGCAACTGGAAGCAAAAATGGAGAGGCGAAGAAAGGAGAAAAAAGTTTTAGGGTTGTTCAATATCAAGTTTTGAGGTAAGATTGTATGATAAAATCTATGATATAAGTAAGTTAGGAACTGGAATTGTTAAGGATTTGTTATGTTATAATAAAGAGATATGATGTAGGGCTTATTTTGATACATTAAGCTACTATGATGTTGTTAAAAATAATATGTGTGAGACTTTAAACAATTGGATAGTTGGGCCTAGACAGAAATCCATTATCACAATGTTAGAAGATATTAGACATAAGATTATAGGTAGAATGACAGAAATGAAAGAATTTGTTGAAAAATGGATTTGTGATGTATCACTTATGGCCATGAAAATAATTCAAAAAGCTAGATAGGATGTTGGAAATTGTCAGTTGATTTGGAAAGGTGATAGTGGGTTTAAAATTATTGGTGGTGCTTATAGGGATATTGTTGATATTAAGAAGATAACATGTTCTTGTAGGGCATAGCAGTTAAGGGGTATCCCTTCCAAGCATGCTATTTGTGCAATGCTGCACAGAAAGTTTGAGCCTTCTAATTTTGTTGAATACTGGTATAGAAAAAATACATACTTAAAGGCCTATAGTAGTTACATTCAGCCTATGCCTACCATGAAGCTTTGGCCATCTAGTCAAAATCCACCAATTAAACCCTCTGAAGTTACAACAATACCTGGGAGGCCAAAAAAGAATAGGAGGAAGGCACATGATGAACCAAGCAAGAAGTTTGAAAAAATTTCAAGAAAATGAGCATCAATGACATACTCACATTGTAAGATTCAAGGTCATAACAAGAAAGGACACCCTATTCTAGTTAGTATTTTGTTCATTTAAATACTTTGTTATTATTGTGATAAACTTGATAAATACTACATTATCATATGACTTGCTATGATGTTGTGATATAACTGCCAAAAACAAGGAAGACAAGCACAAGATGTATCTACCAATGCAAATGTTAGTGAAGCTACCCAGCCCAATCCAAGACCATCAACTCAACCCAATCTAATCCCATCCAGGCATCTAAGTCATACAATAGAAAATGAACTTAATTCCAGACCATCAACACAACCAATTCCATAAGTCTAGCTTGTTGGTGCAGATGTGCTACCAAGAAATGGTCAGGCAACAGGGAGTGTAGGTAGAGGTCAAGGGAGGGCAAAGCTAAACAATTCAAACAATAAAGGGTATAGCAGTATTGGTCAAAAAAAGCAAAAAAAGAGTGTTATGGAATTTATTATGACCAATCAAGTGTTATCTTACAAAGGATAATGAAATGATTGTTTATCTAAATCCTCTTATTCTTATTTTTACAAAGTGTGAAATGATTGTTCATTTGATTTTTTTTTCATACAGTCTGGATACAAGGAGAAAGTTGTGTATACACCACCTATATTAAAGGATGCTTCACAGACAAATATTGATCTTGGCTTCAAGCCACCAGGATTGAAGTGGAAAGGCAGAAATGCAATCACTCAAAGGCAACTTAGGAAGCAGAGTTCTCAAGCATAAATTTCCAGTAGGCAGACTGCTCAAGCCTTACAGCAAACAATAGAATTTCATACATCTGATAATTTATAGAAAAATTATTGAACAATTGTGTTGTTAAAAACATTAGCTTATTATATTTAGGATTATGAATTTTGAATGCTATTAATAGCAATAGTTTATTACCTTGTAAGTTTTTGGATTGTTGTGAATAATGTGTGATTGTTCAATATATTATAGTTAACAGTAGTATACTTTTGGTGAAATCATCAGTTTATACATTTGTGATAAAGATTCAATATAATGGCTTGTTCATTTATCAATAGGGCCTATTGGCATTGGTACATTAATCCAAATTCAACAATAGTCACACTAATAATCTAAATTTGTCACACAAATAATCCTAAATCAATAATTCAATTACAAATACAAGCACAAGTACCACAAAATAACAAAAACAATAGTTTCTCCTTTCCTTGTTTCGATTTCTGCCAATACGAACTTTTTGCTCCATTTTTCTTAATCTTTGAAGCAGTCTAAAAATTACAAGTTTGTAATGATTTGAAATGGGTGGATCAACCTATGAGAAGAACTTGCATGCATTTACATCCTACAAAAATAAAGAATGGCATTCTTCTTAGAAAATATCAACCAAAATATAAAAAAAAAATCAAATTAACCATAAATCAAAACAATCTTAGCAAATCAGAAAAAAAGAATGAAAACTATTTAAAGAAGAAAAGAACCCCATAATGTTAGCAACCAAAGAATCTCATTCCTAGGTTTAATGTTGTCCATGATGTGCGTAACTCAACAGCTTCATGATAATGGCATTCTGGAATATTTTTTATAAAACTCTTCTCTACCTTCTTGCACTCTCTTTACTTGTGACATTTGTAACTAAGCAAAGATCAGTTTTTTTAATGCGGTTAGGGATTTTACCATTGGGAAAAGGGGAAAAGAGTGTTTCATATTCCTACAACGCATGATATATATCCTCAAATGCCACATCATCTGTTTTTCCGCCACGTTAGACAAGCAGCTAGCCTGAGGTGTTTAGTGTCGTTATAAAAGTCAATTATAAGTGGCTAACTGAAAAACATATACGTTTAGGGGCCGAGATGACAAATGTTTACAAGTTCAGAGTGCTAGTTATGTACTAAGCCATTTTGAAATAGATGAATTCCCTTCACAACAATATGAAAAAAATGGAGGTGTGGTACAAATGCACCGAGGTGGCATTAAATGCAGTAAAATTATGACATATGTTCATATATATCTTTCCCACTCAAAAATTAAAATACATCATCTCTCCTTTTTGTAGTGCTTAACTCTTTCTTTCTCTCTCTAAAGCCAGAGCACGTCATCTTAAAGGCCTGAAAATTGCCATGCTCAACTCTCCTTATCACCGTCTTTCGCTACTGGCCTTTAATGCCGTTTTGTACCATCCTTTCGATCTCTCCTCATGGATTGATTATCTCCTCATCGAGCTTAACCAATCTCAGCCTCTTACTTTTGATTTCTCTAATCTCGTTCCTAATCTAACGTTTACTACTAAAGCCAAAACATTGAAATATGAATTAATTGTTTTATGATAGTTTAGTAAACCATTAACAACAAATGTATGTTTTCTCTTAATTAAACAAATCTTGCAATAGAAGTTAGGAATAATGTCATAAATCCAATATCCATGCTTTGTAAAATTCGCTAAATTAAATGGTATTGAAGTAATATTTTAGAAATTTTGATTTTAGGTCAAGTGCCATCAATATTATTCAACCAAAATTAACTGCAATTAGTCAAACGAAATTTTACAATTTTTTAGTACTGTATTGTTATATCTTAACAAACTCAAAAAAAAATAAAAAGAAGACAACTTTGAAAGAAATTTTGCTAATTAAGAAGAAGTTTGATGTCAAAATACCTGAAAATAATTCTTGTGTAACAAAAGGCTTAGATAACAAAAAACAGAGTATCCCTCTATTGCGAGTCAAATTGTATATCTTAGTCTCTAAAACCTAGTATAGAGAGAGAAAGATGTCGAACACAAGAAATCTTGGAGAAATTTTGTATTAATCGAATAGCTAATTAGATGGATAGGCAAAAATTAAAGTGAGATTGATTATCTCTATTTATCCTAATATAATGAAATTACATTCTAACTAAATTGTTAAATAAGATTAGATATTAATTACATGTATTAGAATTACAACAGAAATCAATTAAGAACTATAATCATTAATAAACACATTCATACATAAATTGATTGGAGAATTTGACCAAAAATTCTTAAAAGCAACTCTCATTGTCAATTAAAGGTATTCTTATTTAGAGTTCATAAGCATTCTCATATCATTATAGAGACAAATAAAAACCATTAAGTTTTATGTCAATTCTTTAATCCTTCAAAGTGAAATCCTTATCTCTAAGTAATTTCCAAATCTCTAAGTAGAATCAATTGTATTTCCACCAAGTTGCCCTAATTCTCATTGTGAACAATTTGATTAGCAAGTTACATATAGTAATCAAGTATATATAACATAATCAAGCACTCAATTGAATCTAAATCAATTATGTATTAACAATAAATGTAGTTCTTAAATTAATTCCATGTTTGCAATCCTAATACATAGAGACTTAGCCAAGATACATATTAATTATTAGCAAGGAGAATATCAATAGAATTAAATAACAAAAGAAAAGAAGGAAATATATAGATGACTCATTCAATCTTCTTCAAAAATGTGCTTCAAATTGACTTAACCTCTTGATTCCTTTCTTGTTCTTTTGACATTATCTCTTAGTCATCTAGTAAAATTTTTCCATCATCAAATCTATCTCAATTCTCCCAATTTATAGAGAAGTTTACACCCCTATTCGTGCCTCTTAAGAACAGGTATAAGTGTGAAAAACTGCCATGAAAAAGTCTGGTGGAGAGGCTTGATGGTTGTGAAAAGGTGGAAAAAAAAGCCATGTTGATTGGGAACTGGTGTCTGGGCCGACTCATGTCATTCATCACGAGTCGTGCCGCTTTTGCTTCTGAAGCGAGTCGGACACCCATCATGAGTCATCCCCTTTCTTCACTTGTAAAATTTTTGCTCCCTATAACAACTCGTTCAGGCGTTCATGAGTCGTCCTTCTTTGGCTTTTGTCACGAGTCGAACAAAGGACTTTCTTGCTCCTTCTCTCATCACGACTCACCTTACTCTTCACGACTCGTCCCTACTTCTCCTCTGTAGTGACTCGTCCATACCATCACAAGTCGTCCCTCTTCTCTTCCTTTCTTATGCTTGCTTGTCTTCATTTCTTCACTCGATTTAACTGCCCACATTCAAACACATAAACTGAACATAACCCTCAAAATTAACATAATTAAACACATTTACCTACCAATATTAAAGAAAATATGTGTTAAATATTAGACCATTTTACATGGTAACACCCTTCAATTAGTATATTTTAATGCGTATCCCATCTCCTCCACAGCTTTTTGGACTCCGGCCTTTACTGCACCTTAGAGAATTTTATGAAAGAAGTTTGATTGGCGAGAGAGAAAAAGAGAGTGAGTTTGAACATAATTTTGTTAAAGAGGAGCAGGAAAATGAGATGCAAATAAAGAGATTGAAGAAAGGGAAAATGAGATAAAGATGGAAATGGTGTGGTAGCTAGATATTTTATTTCTTTTTGCATTTTTTTTACATTTGTTAAGTTTCTTCACGTGTCCAATTTTAGCAGATTTTCATTTATTGTGCCATGTCAAAAAAAAAGTTTATTTAATGCGAAATTGAGAAATTAAAATGTTTAATAGGTTGTTATTAAAGTTCAAGTGTCCAAATGAAATTTTTAGTCAAGTTTAAATTTCTAGTCATGTATTAGGCTAATAATTTTTTTTAACTATCACATCACTTAACCGTGCCATTTGAAATATGATTTGACATTCAAAAAAGTTAAACTCTATTGTGTGGCGCTAGCCAAGGTCGGATGTAAGAGTGGATTAAATGAACACTTCTAATTGTTACTATATCACCACTAGCAAACACCTTTTAACTACCACCACCAATCGCCCATCAATAAACACTCAATAGTTGCCACTGACAATGAACTACCACCGAGTCCACCAATAGCGTAAATATTATATGTGATAATGATAGCGTAAATATAATAGTGAAGGTAATAGGGGAATTATGATATCATAATTCCCCTATTACCTTCACTATTATATTTACGCTATCATTATCACATATTATACTATTTGAACTAATAAAAAATTTATCATTAATTATAAAAATGGAATGGCAATAGCTATTGAAATTTATTAGAGAGGACTAAATTAAATAACCTTAAAATTTAATATATGTTATAAATAAAAGTAAAATCAGAACAAAATATAAAGAAAAATGAGAAGTATGATTTCTCTATTATATTATTATGTGTCTAAAACAATAACAATGTGAGTATTTATAGACATAAAACTTGGTTCGCATAGAAAACAAATAAATTCAGAAAACAAATAAATTTAGGAAATAACCAATATGGAAAGTCATCCAAATAGAAATATTTAACAACACTTCCCCTTATATGACTATAAATTATGAACATGCCTCGTTAAAATCTTGCTAAGAGAAATCCAGTGGGATAAAAACTTAGCAAAGGAAAACGAGTACAATATTCATATGTACTTTCCTTTAACAATAGAATGAATCACACTAAATATTTTAAATAGCACATTCCAATATTGTGCACATGCTTCTTGAAAATTGAACTTGGTAAGGCCTTTGTGAACAAATTTGCTGGATTATCACTTGAGTAAACTTTGTAAACATCTATATGTCCTTGTTTTATAAGTTCATGAGTATAAAAGAATTTTGGTGAGATATGTTTGATTCTATCTCCTTTGATATAGCCACCTTTGAGTTGTGAAATACATACTACATTATCCTCATACAATTTTGTTGGCTTTTTCTCCACCACCAATCCACTTGTTCCCTTAATATGTTGAGTCATGGTTCTCAACTAGACACATTCACGACTTGTTTCATGGATGGCTAATATTTCTGAATGATTTGAGAAAGTAGCAGTGATTGTTTGCTTAACAGATCGCTAAGAAATAGCAGTGTCACCATATGTGAAGACATAACCTATTTGTGACTGAGCTTTCTGAGGATTTGATAGGTATTTAGCATCAGTATACCCTGTCAATTTTGAATTTACTCCTTTTGGAAAAACAAACCCATGTCAAAAGTGCCACGAAGATAAAGTAGAACATGTTTTACACTATTCCAGTGCCTTCGAGTTGGTGCAGAACTAAATCTTGCTAGCAAATTAATTGCAAAAGCTATATCTGGTCTAGTGCTATTTGCAAGATATAAATGTGCACCTATTGCACTAAGATATGGTACTTTAGGACCAAGAATCTTTTCATTATCTGCTTGTGGACGAAAAGGATCTTTCTTGACATCAAGAAAGCGAACAACCATTGGAATGCTCAATAGAGAAGACTTATCCATATAAAATTGTTTCAATATTTTCTCTATATAAGATGACTGATGCACAAGAATTCCTTTTGGCAAATATTCAACTTGAAACCTAAGACAAAATTTTGTTTTTTCAAGATCTTTCATTTCAAATTCCTTTTTCACATATTCTGTAGTAATAGAGATCTCTTCTGAAGTCCTTACTATGTTTAAGTCATCAACATAAACTACAACTATAGCAAATCCTAAATTTATCTTCTTGATAAAAATGCATGGACAAATCGAATTATTCTCATACCCATTTTTCACTAAGTATTCACTTAGGCAATTGTACCACATACGGCCAAATTGCTTTAATCCATACAAAGATCTTTGGAGTTTAATTGAGTACATTTGTCTAGGTTTTGAATTATATGCTTCAGGAATCTTAAATCCTTCAGGGATTTTCATATATATGTCATTATCTAATGATCCATATAAGTAAGTTGTCACCACATCCATTAGATGTATTCAAGCCCTTCAAAGGCTGTCAAACCAATCAAAAATCTAAAAGTGATTGCATCCATAACTAGATAATACGTTTCTTTATAATCTATATCGGGTCTTTGTGAGAAACCTTGTGCAAGAAGTCGTGCTTTGTATCTCACAATTTCATTTAACTCATTTCTCTTATAGACAAAAACCCATTTATATCCAACAGGTTTGACATCTTTTAGTGTCTGGACTACTGGTCCAAATAATTTACGCTTAGCTAATGAATCTAGCTCAGCTTGAATTGCTTCTTTCTATTTGAGCCAATCACTTCGATGTCGACATTCTTTTATAGTTTGAGCATGTTCATTATCATTAATTATCTCATAAGCAACTGCATATGCAAACATATTATCAATGACTATGTCTCTATCCCACATATTTCTAGATTTTAATGATATCTCTTAATTTTTCGGTATCGGAACCACTTCTAGGGTTGCTTCTTTAGAAATATGAAGTTGTTGATCTGTGTTATTTTAACCCCTTCTTAAGCATCATTTTGAATATTCTTCAATTTCCTTTTCTTTTGAGAAACAATATCTTTTACACCAATAGGTCTACCATGCTTCTGGCATATGTTAGATTCATTAGCTACCATACCTACTGGAAATCCTTTAGGGATAATCAATATTGCAGGTACATTGGTAGCCGAAACATGGGATTTAGTAACCTTTTGGGTGTCTGTGAAGATATATGGTAATTGATTTGCAGCATTCTGTAAATTTATTATTCTTTGAACTTTAAATTCACATTGATTTGTGCGTGTATCATAAGTGGACAAGGTTGGAGTGTTCCAACTAATTTCTTGTGCTTTTGGTCCTTTACCTTTATCTCTCCCTGACTGAGGGAAAATCGATTCATCAAATTGACAATATAAAAATCTTACTCTAAAAAGATCGCCAGTTAAAGGTTCTAGATACCTAATAATAGAAGGAGAATCAAAACCAACATATATACCAAGACATCATTGGGGACCCACTTTGGTTAATTGAGAAGGGGCAATAGGAACATAAATAGCACAACCAAAATTCTAAGATGAGATATATTAGGTTGTTGATAAAAAACAAGTTGCAAAGGTGAAAATTTATGATATGTGGATGGTCGTATACGAACTAAAGATGTAACATGAACAATTGCATGTCCCCAAGCAGATGTAGGAAGTTGTGACTTCATAAGCATAGGTCTAGCAATAAATTGTAATCGCTTAATAAAAGATTCAACTAAACCATTTTGAGTATGAACATGCGCAACAAAATGCTCGACACTAATCCCAATTGACATGCAAAAGTCATAAAATTCTTTTGAAGAAAACTCACATATATTATCTAAACGAACTATCTTGATGGGATGATCAGAAAAACTAGACCTTAGCTTCATAATTTGAGCAAGAAGTTTAGCAAAAGCAATATTGCAAGTAAAAAATAAACATACATGTGAACACCGAGTTGAGGCATCAATCAAAACCATGAAATATCGAAATGGTCCACAAGATGGATGAATTGGGCCACAAATATCTCAATCTATCCTTTGAAGAAAAATAGGAGACTCCAAATGCAATTTGGATGGTGCAGGTCTTACAATCAATTTACCTTATGCACAAGAACTACAAGAAAAATCATTAGATAAAAGAATTTTCTTATCCTTTAATCCATGTCCATTTGTATTTTTGATAATATATTGCATCATGATTAAACCTGGATGACCAAGACAATCATGCCAAAGTATAAAATTTTTAGGATATGAGCACTTTCGGTGCATATAATTAGATTCAATCATCTTTATTTTGGTAAAATATAATCCAGTTGAAAGACTTGGAAACTTCTCTAATATGAACTTCTGGTTCAATTTTATAGAAGTTATGTATAAATATTCAACAGTTCCTTCATTTATGATTTCAATATGATAACCATTGTGACATATATCTTTAAAACTTAGTAGATTTCTTCGGGATCTACTAGAATATAATGCATCATAAATGTATAATGGTGTTCCATTTGGGAATATAAGATGGACTCTGTCAGAGCCTTCAACTACATTTGTTGAACCAGATATTGTATTAACATTAATTTTAGCTAATGTTAATTGTAAGAAATACTTTTTGTTACGAAGAATAGTGTGAGTTGTGCCACTATCCACCAAACATATGTCATCCTCTATAACATCAAATTAGTATGATTATCCAGTAACAAAAAAAAATTATTTAATAATAAGAAAAAATGATAACAAATAAGAAATACTTTAAGAATTATTTATTAAAATAATAGACTTTTATTGAAATTGTAAAATTGCATAACAAGAATAAACTTATTTTAATAGTTGACATTTGCATCGCTAATCAAATGATCAATTCTACCACTATCATCCTCAAAAAAATCAAAAACATCAAAATCAACACCTAAAGGAAATTCTTTATCATTAGCAGGATTAACAGGCTTGGAAAAATTCACTTCAGCATTTTTTCCTTTTTCCTTTAAAGATGCCTTGTAAAGATCAACTAGATGTTTAGGAGTGCGACATATACGAGACCAATGACCTTTAGTTCCACATCAAAAGCAAACATTATCATTATTTTGTATTTTCTTTTTAGTGTTTTCCTTACTTTTGACTAATTTCTTGTTAGTACCTTTATTTTCAGCATTTGAAGAAGAATTGGAACCATTTCTTCTTCCACAACCATGACCCCTTCTACCACGGCCTTTAGAAAATGCCACATTAACTCCAGGTAATGGGGATGAACCAGTTGGACGAGATTGGTGGTTCTTCATCAAAAGCTCAGTGTTTTGTTTAGCCACAAGTAAATAAGAGATTAGCTCATAATATTTTTTGAATCTACGCTCTCGATATTGCTATTGTAGGAGCACATTCAAGGAATGAAAAGTTGAATATGTTTTTTCTAACATGTCCTCATCAGTAATATTCTCTCCACATAATTTTAATTGAGAGCTAATCCTAAATAAGGCTAAATTGTATTCACTTACAGTTTTATAATCTTGCAAACGTAAGTGTATCTATTCATATTGAGCTTTGGGGAGAATCACCATTCTTTGGTGTTCATATCTCTCCTTTAAATTATTCCAAAGGACTAATGGGTCTTTAACAGTGACATGTTTAGTTTTCAATTCTTTATATAAATGGTGTCGAAGGAAAATCATTGTCTTAGCGCGATCCTGCAGGGATGTAGTATTTGCTTCTTTTATTGAATCTCCAAGATTCATAACATTAAGGTGAATCTCAGCATCAAGTACCCATGAAAGATAATTTCTTCTAGAAATATCAAGGGCAATAAAATCAAGTTTTGCAAGATTTGACATTGTAAATACACTACACTTAAAAAAATAATTTAAAATTAGGCTATAAATAAATTGTCAAAAAATAAATAGATAAAATTAAGTCACATACATAGTCAATTAAACATACATGACTTTATGCAAATATCATTAATTTGATATAGGTATAATTATGGCCAACCATTTATAATTTGTATTTTCATTAAAATTGATGCCAAATAAATTGATGGAAAATATAGAGAACCATAATTAGAATTAAAATAATATAGATCAAGAAAATACTTAAAAATTAAGAATTAAAAAAAAAAGAAAATAATTTGTTGGATATACACTAAATCTTAATAGTTGATGTTACGATATAAAATTTGTTGGATATCAAAAGTGACATTTGACATTTATTGGATATAAAAATTTTTCCAATTTGATTTGCAATTCAATCCTTTGTAATAAAATAAGTCGATATGATTTGATTAATTTAATAACCATATTAATTCATAAATCTAATTTTATGATCAATTTTGGCAATTAATAAAAACAATCTTATTGTCTCTCTTGAAAACAAAATAAACAACTAAGATTAAGACATACAATATATATATATATATATATATATATATATATATATATATATATATATATATATTATCTCAAACATATATAAGCCTTTTAATATATAACAATTGGCATTATAAATTTATAAAATAATATAAAAATAATTTTGACATGATTTACCGTTAAATTTTGTAAATTAGAATTTTTGATTCCTTCGAGCGGGATTGTCATAAACCATCGACTTTCAATAATCAATAGAAACAATCGTGCCAATAACGTGTTGTAAATAAAAGTGAAACGAGAACAAAATATAGAGAAGAATGAGAAATATGATTTCTCTGTTATATTATTATGTGTCTAAAACAACAATAATGTGAGTATTATAGACACAAAACTTGGTCCGTATAGAAAATAAATAAATTAAGTAAAGAAATGAATTTAGGAAATAAATCAAGTAATAAAGGAAATAACCAATATGAAAAGTCATCCAAATAGGAATATTTCACAACAATATATTAATTGTAAACTTTTACACTCACACTTCACACTACATAATTTCCTCTCTCTCACTCAAGTTAAGCACAAATGACACATGCCTCAACTCTGTAACACTCACATGCAGTACACATTCATAAATCCCTCATTGTACACACTTTTTCACCTAACACTAAAATGGAGCCCAAATGCTCTTTATATACCAATCTAAGTCACTTGTTAATAAACTCTTCCTTTTTTTTAATACAAAACTAGAATAATAGAGAATCTTCTAAAGAAGTCGATGATGACTTTAACACTCCCCCTCATCATCGATTTTATCTTTTGCAATTTCTTTAGCACCCCACATCCGTCTCGATCGTCAAATTCTTATTTTCAAATCAAATCTTCTTTTCACTTATTTTTTGGACTTGTTGATAGTATTCCCTATGTTGTAGTTACTTCTACTCGTTCTTGCTCTTCTTTTGTTTGTTCCTTCTCTATAAGAGCATTTGCAAGAATGGAAAAATCTTCAAGCAATTTGACATATGGCATATTCTCCTCAAACTGCTCTTCAATCTCTTGTGCTTCTGCTTTGACATCACTGTTTGTTTGCTTTTTGACTTCTATAACTTGTTTATCAATCTCTTGCAATTTATTTTCCATTTTTTCTTCAATCATCTTCTTCATCTCATTATGATCAACTTTTTCGCAAAAATTCACTAAAGGAGTTGATATATTTTTCTCCAACACCTCACCACCTTTTGTGAAATTATCTTTATTTGAATTTTATTCAATTTCTTCTTCTACAAAAAATTCAAATGCCTCCAAGTCCTATTCTTCTTCGCTCTCAATTTTTACTTTAACATATTTCACATCTTGACATGAATGTGGCTCATTCAAAATCTAAGGACTATCGAAGTTGATTACATCTTGTTCTCTTTTATTGGCCCAAACAATGCATATATGGCTAGAGCATCCCATTCTTCCTAGCTATCTACAGTGCAATTTTGTGAAGCTTCTTTGTTTCTTTGTTTAGAGGTTTTCTCATACCAACAATCTCATACATAATACCCTTTCTTCTCACACTTGAAACATTTAACATTATGTTTATGGATCTATAACCTCAATCATCTTTTGACCTTGACCTTGTCAAGCTCCCTTTAAAGATGACCCTACTCCTTTATGCTTGTTGTCTTTTTTATCTTTGTCGCTTTCTTCCTCAATACTATCTTATTTCGATATTCTTCTTGAAAATTTAGATTTTGAATACTTCAAATCTTTTGATCCATATTTTCTTTTTCCATTAAAAAATGCCTTATTCCTAATTTTTCATAAAGACTTATGCCATTTTTGCCACCAATCTTTCTGGATTTGCCAACAGATTCTCCAATGCATCTAGTGTTGGTTGAGCCAGCTAACCATGAATAGCTGTTATGAACTCCTGGTACTCGGGGTTTAATCCATAGATAATAATTTTTCTTTTTCGCAATTCATTAATTGCAACCACTAAATTTAATTCTGAGATTTCATTGCACAATGACTATATCTTATACTAGTATTGACTAATTGTCATCTTTTATTGCTTGATTGCCATTAATTCATTCTCTAAAAACTGTAGGCTCATTTCATTTACCTTTGAATAATAGGATACATGAATATCCCATGCCTTTTTTTATGTGCTCGCATCTTTTATATACTTTAAAATATCATCTCCAAAAAATTTTAAAAGCAAATAAAGTCTTACAATCTTTCACCTTCCATTTTTGTGCTACAATTGAATTAGATGTATGTGTTCTCATAACTTCAGGTGTTGTAGTCTCACTACCACTAACTATCTCCTATAATTCTTGGCCCTTTAAGTAAAACCGTATAATAGTTTGTCACAAACTATAATTGTGATCATTCAACTTTTTAATTGCCCCCAAAACTTGGAAGTCTACCATTGTCACTTGATAAGTTCCTCATAATTTATCAAGTAAGCTTGGTCCTAGAAAAATAAGCACTAAGTCTCTGACTGTGCACAAACAATGACATTCATTCTCGGCACACCACCTCGATCGCAATAACTAACCTGGCTCTGATACTACTTGTTGAAATTTATTAGAAAGGACTAAATTAAATAAAAGCAAAACTTAATATATTAATTGTAAACTCTAACACTCACCATACACTCACCCCTCACACTATATAACTTCCCCTTTCTCAAGTTATGCATAAATGACACATATGCCTCACAATTGTAACACTCACATGTAGAACACACTCACAAATCCCTCATTACACACATTTTTTCACCTCAAGCACACTAAAATAAAGCTCAAGTGCTTTTTATATACCAATCTAAGTTGGTTGTTAACTGACTCTTCTTTTTTTTTTAATACAAAACTAGAATAATGAGAATCTTTTAAAGAAGTTGATGATGACTTCAACAATAGCATTATGTCCTACCAATTGACCACAATCTAGAAATAATATAATTCTTGACAGCTTAAATAGTTATTGAAAATGTATAGTCGAAAAGATAGCGAAATCACGTTTAATTTGATACAAACTTAACAGTTTTAAGTAAAACCAAAATATATTAAAGGTGATGATAGGCATGCCTTGGGTTTTGTCACATCTGCTTGTTCCATTGTGCATGCTACTCCAATTTTCAACACAGAGATTATGCACTCCATAAATCTCCCTCCTTCATCTTCACATAAAATGCATGAATCCACAATCTCCATCACTCTATCACCCATACATCTCTTAAAAAAATTATGAAAGTTTAAATCACCTCTAATATATTCATTTGTAGTTTTTTTATAGTATCTCTAGCAACACAATCTCATAGCTATATACATCTCCCTTTACCTAAATGAAGTCTCTCATGCCATATTCTGCAAATAAGAAGGAATTTTTTTAAGAGTAAATATGATGTACTTCAAATAATACGATAGATACTGATAACAAAGGTAATTTAGCTTTGATATAAAATTCTATGGCATTCAAAGTCTTAAGTATATGTAAATTTTTATCCTATAAATAGCTAAATTAGTTATTTACTCAGGTATGATTTTTTCTCTTTCTACGTAATTCTCGTTATTTTTTATAATTTTTCTAGTCAAAATTACTGACTTGATCGGTGGATTATTCGTAAACCTCTACAGGTCTTTTACCCTTTTTTGTAGGTATTAGGCTGGGGTTGAGGTTTTTGTTGAGAATATTATCATTGGTAGGGTGAGCGTCGAATACACCTTCACCATTTTCATTGCAATTCCATACATTAAGGGCATCGATGCCCATAACAGGGGCAAACAAATTAAAGTCTAACATTTTCATTGGATTACAAAAAAAAAATCCCCTAATTTTTGCTTCACATCCAACACTAGGAGATCTCAACGGAGGAGAGCAGTCGCGACTAGCCAACACCACTCCGACTAGCCAAGGCCAACGTAAAAACCACTGCACTGGCCGAGCCACTTTTGACGTGAGAAGCAACACAAGCACCACTACCGAAATCCTAGTGATCAGGCGCTCTAACCTATACCCGTCAATTATCCTTACTCATTGGATATAATTAAGTAGATCGAAGATAGGAGATCTCTAATGGTTTGAGCTTCATTCCACCAGTAATATATCTTCTCTGACTGGGCTCCGGCCACCAGTGATTGCCAAAATGTGATACCCATCCAATTTGTAAAGAAGGCAAATCAGCTTTCCTACAAAGGCATGGAGGGTTTTCTAATCAAACAATTATGAACAAAAGTATGGCCATCAACATACCAAAATTGGTGCTTCAAATCACACCAGAATTTGACACCTTCTCCATCTATAAACAACCAGAGAATCTAACCTAGAAAACCCAAATTCAGATGGTTTACAATCCACGTAAAGCTTTTAGGTGTTGGAACATTGAGCCTAAGATAAAAGCCTAAAGAATAGTTGCAGTAACGACTACATCAACACAAACTACAACTTGTTGCATGTTGGCTTTTGAAGTTTTCTTGTCCATCCCATGTCCAGCAAGATGTAGGTTTATTAAAGATCCTACATAACTTTTGCAACTTGCTGTCCCATTTGGTTTTCCATATGTTGCTCAATTTCTTCTTTTAAGGGTTCTTTACTGCCCCTTCCAAGTACTAAAATCTAAATTTTTAATTTTTTATTCAATTATTAATCATTATTTTATTCACGATCAAAATAATTGAAATTTCTAATTTAGGCTTGATTTTTCTCAATGCCTGTTGGATTATATTTTCATTAACTTTGAAATTTTTGCTTGCGATTGAAATACTTTGTCAGCTGACAATGCTCTGTCCAAATACACTATGTGAACCAAAACCTTAGACTCACTCATGTGAGCATGTGTATATGCAATTTGGTTATGCTTTTTAGATACTCATTGCATCTATTGCCTTTACTGCCATGATTTTTATTAGTTTTCAATTTATTCTTATTAACTAACAATCTACCAAAAAAGACAATTGGATTTTGAGTTTCTAGCAGCTATTTTCCAATAACAGCTCGAAATAACACAAATAAAAACAGTAATAACTGAGGCAACCCTCAGTCTAGACTCAGAGGAACAAGCACACTTCAAGTTTATTACAACTCCTACATACCTTTTGTAAGTAAATTTCTCCTCCAAGTACATTTTTACATACTTTTATACTTGTATCTCAACTTAGTTGTATGCTACAATTTTATTATTGTGAAGTTAAACACATTTATGTCTCACTCAATTTTGGCACATACAATACAAGCTTACTCTCAAGATAGGAAGTAATAGCTTACGCAGCTAACCAATTGCCTTGCACAGATTTTTTTACAGCATAAATTTGCATTTTTTATGCTCTACATATGTTAAATTATTCACCCAAGAAGCAAAAGTCAAATTGAAACTTTTTGCAGATTTAAAAATTAGCTATCATCACCTAAAATAAGTCGAGTTTTCACTCAGCTCAGTTTTAGGGGGGAAAAGCAAAGCATGCGATTCTAAACTTTAAAAATGATAAGTATTTTCATCTGCTTATATATTTTTCAAATATTATGCATTGCTTATGCTCGGTTCTTTTAACCAAAACTTTTAAGTTATGTAGCCAAAGATACAAAACGAGTTATCTAAGCTTTATCTCTTTTGCGGCTCATGCAGCCAAAGCTCTACAATGAGCAATGTAAACTATACAACATTTTACAGTTCATTATATCACACTCTTAGAACATCTCCAACTTGAAGAAATACCACTAATAACCCTATTCGAATGGGCAGATTTGCTACGAGTATGGGGTCAATAGCTCACAAGCAATTTCGCTATGAGCACATCCTTCAAGCTCACAGGCAGGTTCGCCATAAGCACTCCCTCCAAGCTCACAGGTAGTTTCACTACAAGTTCTTTTTTAGCTCAAATAGGCCATGTCGCCACGAGCACTATTTATTAGATCAAATTGGTAGTTTTTCCACGAGCATCTTTTGTATGTTTATTCACTCATTATGGCAATATCGCCATTTAAGCCATGAAGACTCATTCACTCATTACGGTAGTATCGTCGTTCAAGCTATGAAGATTTGTTTGCTCACTACTGTAGTATTGCCATTCGAGCTACATAAAAAAATACATGTTATATCATCATAACATGATGAATTTGCTTATTCTGGCTGTAGGGTAATTAAGCTACTAAAATGAATTTCTCACCATGGCTGTACGTGCTAAAAAACAACCCCCTAAAAATGCTACCTCAAATGTTGCTGACATAAATGTCGCACACTGGGGGGGAGGCTTATGATAACAAAGGTAATTTAGTTTTGATATAAAACTCTATGGCATTCAGAGTCCTAAGTATATGTAAATTCTTACCCTATAAATAGCTAAATTAATTTTTTACTCAGATATGATTTTTTTCTCTTTTTATGGGATTTTCTCTATTTTCTATGATTTCTCTATGATTTTTCTAGTCAAAAGTACTGACTTGACCGTCGAAGTATTCGTAAATCTCTACAGGTCCTTTACCCTTTTTTATAGGTATCAGGCTTGGGTCGAGGTTTTTGTCGAGAATATTATCAGATACCAAACTAATGACAATTTCTTTAAACACATAAATGTCACTACCTGAAGCAATATAGCCAATAATACCTTTGATTGTTGCAGAGTTACTTGGAATGTATTGAAATCACCAGACATTATAGAGACAATCTTAGTTAATCCAAAATCTCCAATATGTGTAGTTATCTCATCATTTAGAAGAACATTACTTGGCTTTAGATCTCCATGTGTAATTGTTGATAAGTAAACCCTATGGAGATACTCTATTGCTGAAGTAATGTCCATAGCAATATTCAATCTAGGTGATAGTTTCAGAACACCTGGTTGTGTGTGATATTGATATTCCTCTAAGCCATTTTTATTGTGCAACCATTTGTCCAAGTTCCTATTAGCCATGAAATAAAAAAATCAAAGCTTTGAAATCATTTCCTTGAGAGTCGATACTAAAGCAAACACTCAAAAGCTTCAGTAGATTTCGATGCCTAATGCTTCTTAAAGCTCGGCAATTTGACAGAAAACTACTTGAAGCACCTTTTTGCTGCAAATTCACTTTTATTACAACTTATAGCCCTAATTGCTCAAGAATTCCTTTATAAACAAAGCCATAGCTAGCAACACCAATTATGCTAGTCATAGAGAATCCACCGGTAGCCTTAAAGAGTTCAGCATAAGATATTCTTGGAAAGTAAGGCACGATTCCTAGTGCAGAAATAATGTTCTTCTTGCTTAAAATTTTTTGATATCTCTGAAAATCTATAAGGCCTCAATTATGACCCTAGTTAAAAATGCATGATTAAATAAAATTATATTAATTAAGATCAAATTAAATATGTGAAATTTGTACTTAAGTTGTAGGGCATGTGATAATTTTATTTTATTATATGAATTGAATGTAAATTATTTACCATAAAAATATTTAAGAGTGCAATTGAAGTATAGAATAATAAGTATGGGGTTAATTTGTAAATGTGGCACATTTGGGGCCAATTTTAAAAAGATAGAAACACGTTGGGGTTAAGGTTATAAGGAATTAAAAGAAGGGAGTAGTTTCATCACATGCAAAAAGGTGGAGGATTAAAAGGGAACTTTTCTCCACCCTTTATAAAGTTGTTGCATGTAAGAGAGAGAAATGTGATCATTTGGTTCTTTTGGTGTCTTGGACGAATTATGAAGAGAGAAGTTTCAGATTTTCTTCTCTTTCATTCTCTCTACATAGTTTGCATGTTCTTTCTCTTTAAATTTTCAAGATCTAAGCTTTATGTGAGTAGATTAAAGGGTGTTGAAGAGAGATTTGGCAAGGTAAACGAGGCTCTTTTATTAACATATCTTTGAGTTCATCTTCTTCTTCTTTTTCTTTTATGGTTTATCATGGGTTTAATGAACAAGAAATTTGGGTTTAATGCAAGAGAAACATGGCTATATGTAGAAGATGAAGAAGTAAGAAAGAGGGATAAAGGGAAATAAGTTGTAAAAGATTGAAGCTTCAAAGAGAATTTCAGCCAAGGTATAGGAATTATGTGTTTTCCTTGCATACATGTGAGTAATGAGGAGAAATATGAAATAGTGTAGGAGATCAAGAACAAGAGAACTAAAGTTAATTTTGTTGGCTTTAAATAAGAACAATTATGAAAATAGTTAACTTACTGTATTTTTAGTATAAATTGGGCTACAAAACTCTAATTGAGTTCATTTCAATTGGAAATTTCACATAAGACCTGTACCTACATTTTTGTAGAAGAAACCTAAGGTTGGTTTTGCCTCTATGTAGTCTTAATCTTTAATTGAAATTAAAAGTGAACTGCTGTCAATTTTAGTAGACAGTTTGTAGTATTTTAAGTATAATTGATTGTATAGATGTCGAAATGATATGAGGCTACTTTTTGGTTAAACTACACTTATATTTCTACAATTTATATGAAGAAATCATAAATTTATTCTATTTCTAAGAATGTCAAAAATTAACTTGAATTTGGAATAGTTGACAGCATTATTTCCAGAAACAGTTCTTAGTATTTTTGCGATATCTTGAGATTTAGTATGAGAATTAGGTAATTCCAGTTGGGTTATAAAATAGACTCCCATATCGGCCTTTTCTATGAAGAAAGAAAAGTCTAAATTTGCCTCTAAACCTTCCTAAATTTAATTTGAAAACCAAAATCCTATGCTGCCTACCATAATGAACAGTCATTAGTAATTTCTAATTATCTTGAGTTATAGAAATGATATTGCAATGATTCTTGATGCTTCAGAAACTAGAAACATGGAGGAACAAATTTGTAGAACATTTTTGCTGGGAACGCCGTTTTGAAGGTCAAAAATTGCTCACAAGTTAAACTTGAAAAACTGTCACTGCCTTGTCACGAGTCACACAACTGTCACGACTCATGACAATGTGCTCTCTATTACGACTCAGATTTTTGTCACAAGTCGTGACTCCCTTCTGTCCAAGTTGTCCCCTTAGGCCTCTAAATTGATAATAAAGCTTGTTTAGACCTTCCTAAACACTTTTAATGCATTGCAAACATAAAGATAAAGGTTTTAAGTAAGAATTACATGTGATTTCCAAGTCCCAAATTGATAGTAAAGTCCATCTAAACCTTTTTAAATAATTATAGAGCATATCTTGACATAGAAACAACACATAATAAGGGACACATACATTAAATATTTGATAATATCATAGTGTAAAGCAATTGGCATTATCAAAAGTTAAAATATGTACATAGAAATTATATGCTAAGGTAAATTATTATTTACTTATATATATATGATAACATGAATATGATATGATGTGATGGTTATATGTCATGCCTATATATTGTTACGCTAAATGTATAGTCATAAGGATAATGTGAGCAAATTGTATAAATTGTTTTATGAATTGTGCATATATGTTTATGCACTAGAGAAGATATATCTTTACATGATTATGTACATGTGCAAATGGTATAATATACGTACAGTGAACATAGTATTGCCTGTAAATAGAGTTCAAATGTGGATAGATAGGCGCCTATAGGGATAATTGCAGCTGCCACAGTTTGGCCTAATTAGGTCTAGGGTATAGTTGATCCCGTTTGGATTATGAACAGTCCCATTTAGGTTGTTAGCCGACCCCGTTTAGGTCTGCTTGATCGGTCTAGAGCATAGTTAGCCCCGTTGGGTCTACCGATTTGATATCTTCGGATATCCACTGGTTTGATACCTAAGTGTATCCACAGTTTTCGTTATCCACTATTGGAGCTAAGGCATGCTAAATTATATTTATAGTACTGACCACAATTCTCGAATCAAAGCATGACTCACTTAAATATTATTATTGGACCATATTCTTGGTTTGATTTTAGAAATTATGTCTCAAATGTAAATGTTCAGATGAGTAATTGTCAACGATATGAATTATGTATATTGGGATATTTGTTGTCCTCGTTACTTTAATGCTTATACACTTGAGATATTGTTAAAGCTACAAACTTATTATCATTGATATATATTATGTTGCATGTGATACATATTGATTGTGTATGCTGATGACCACTGTGAGTGGTCATCCATCATGAGTTATTTCCCACTAAGCTTTATAGCTTAGCACGGGTATTTTATCCGTGTAGGTTCAGTAGATAAGACTTTTGTTCAGGGATGTTCTTTGCATCAGGAAGGGCCAACTCAAGACTGATAGAAATTGACGTAGGGAGATTTTGTACTAATACTTTTTAATGTTTTGTATCATGGCTAATCGGCATATGAGGATGTATTTGATATGTGTATAATGAATTGTAACCAACTCACAATATGACTAAGTAAGAATATGTGTGCACGTAGTGCCTAAAGTAACATATACATAACATGGTAGGCATGATGTTAAACATGAGATGAAGTATGCGAACAGTCAAAGTAGCACCCATATGTTTATATAATATAGCATGATATGAGTAATGGCAACATGAAGACTATATGATTAATAATATACAAGCATAATAGTAAGAAAAGGCATGATTAATATGATTTCATGGATGTGATTAATTGGGTAATAGTATAGGGGTGTTACAAAATCAAATTGATATAATAGAGTTTCTATTTCAAAATTTAACCAAATATACTGAATGGCATTCGGTTTGATTCGGTTTGCTCAATTCTAATTGTAACGTGAGACTTGACCCAAACTCAAATATCAGAAAAAAGTGATCTGACTAGAAAAATGACGATCCGAAAATGATAATGAATTTACTCGAATCCACCCGACTCAACTCGATCGCCGAGTCCAATAAGAATATTATTTTCGATGTGTATTAGATTTTTTATTATTATATTTTTTATTGATTTGTTGGTATTGTTATCATTTAATTTAATTTTTACCTTAAGCTAATATATTGATATGATATAGTTCTAGATTTTCATCTTAAGCTAACATAATAATAATATTTTAATATATTTGGAAATCTTATCGAATGGGCGTATAGAGGATTTTTCATTTAGATAGATTAGGACGTATTTAGATTTGAAAGACCAATGTAATTTTAAAAAATGGTTAATTACAAAAAAAAGGGTCTCAACTATAGGGTACCTTACAATTTTGGACCCCATCTAAAAATTTTGCAAAAAAGAGTCTCAACTATAGGGTATCTTACAATTTTTACAATTTTGGTACTCTATCGCTATTCGATCATTCCTCTTTCAATAGCCACAGAATAGCGATTGAATAGCGAAAGAGTACCAAAATTGTAAGATACCCTATAGTTAAGGCTCTTTTTTGCAAGATTTTTAGATGAAGTCCAAAATTGTAAGATATCCTATAATTGAGGTCTTTTTTTGTAATATACCCTTTAAAAAAATTGCGCATTTCAAGTATTTTATATTAATGGATATAAATTTATGACCTGAATTAATATTAAATTTTCAAATTTCTAATTTATTATTTAAGTAACAATATTTTAAAAAATGATATCCAAAAACAAAAAAAAATAAAAATTATACCATTTATTTTAAAAAAATTTTAATCACATGGAAGCAAAACTAGTGTATATTATATGTACACACATTTGAGTAGTTTCTTCTTCTTCTCCTCCTCCTCCTCCTCCTCCTCCTCCTCCTTATTATTATTATTATTCACTACAAGAAAATCTGAAAATACCAACGGAAAAAAAAGCAACGGAATTGATTCCGTTGCTAAATTAGCAACGGAAAAGCAATTTCGTTGCTATTTAGCAACGAAAAATAGTTTTTGTTGCTAAAATTGGTTAAACTTTATAAATTTAGCAACGGAAAAATATTTGGTTATCTTTCGTTGCTAAAAGTGGAGGGAATTTTTGGCACCATTATTTAGCAACGGAATTGAATGTAATTTCCGTTGCTATTTTAGTAACGGAAAATTATTTCGTTGCTAAATAGCAACGGAATTTTATTTCGGTTGCTAAAATAGCAACGGAATTTAATTTCCGTTGCTAAAATAGCAACGCAATTTTTTTCCGTTGCTAAATTAAGTGCCAGGATGTGATGCTACAATTTTCAGAGAAAATTTAGCAACGGAATTTTATTTTCGTTGCTAATTTTAGAAAATAACAACGGAACTCAATTTCCGTTGCTAAATTAAGATTATTCAAGAAAAAATTTTGTTCCAAAAAACAGCAACAGAATTATTTTCCGTTGCTAATTTGAAAAATAGCAACGAAAATCATTTCCGTTGCTAAATTAAGATCATTCGAGAAAAAAAATTGTCCCAAAAAATAGCAACGGAACTCATTTTCCGTTGCTAATTTGAAAATAGCAACGGAATTCATTTTTCGTTGCTAAATTAAGATCATTCGAGAAAGATTTTTGTCACAAAAAATAG
This sequence comes from Excoecaria agallocha, assembly GCA_037975025.1. Taxonomy (NCBI): domain Eukaryota; kingdom Viridiplantae; phylum Streptophyta; class Magnoliopsida; order Malpighiales; family Euphorbiaceae; genus Excoecaria; species Excoecaria agallocha. The sequence goes on from CM075820.1 coordinate 11,769,293, forward strand.
CAACGGAATTCATTTTTCGTTGCTAAGATTATTCGAGAAAAAAAAAATTGTTTCAAAAAATAGCAACGGAATTCATTTTCGTTGCTAATTTGAGAAATAGCAATGGACATTATTTCCGTTGCTAAATTAAAATCATTCAAGAAAAAATTTTGTACCAAAAAATAGCAACGGAACTAATTTTCCGTTGCTAATTTGTAAATTAAGATTATTCGAGAAAAAAAATTTGTTCCAAAAAATAGTAACGGAATTCAGTTTCCGTTGCTAATTTTAAAAATAGCAACATAATTCATTTTCCCTTGCTAATTTGAAAAATAGCAACGGAATTCATTTTTCGTTGCTATTTTAGCAACGAAAATCTAATTCCGTTGCTAATTTGAAAAAATAGCAGCGATTTTCTTAGCCCTAAGTATAAAAGCTGCGATTTTCTTTGGCCCTACATTTTTCTGCCTCAAGCCTCTCTTTGTCTCTCTCTTTCTCTCTCTCTTGCTCTCCATCAAGGCCTCTTTCAATCTCATCTAAAGGTACTTATTTTTCTCCCAATTTTTCTTTTTTTGTTATTTTCTTTTTCTTGATTTCCTTTGATTTGATAATTTTATTTATCTTTAATTTTCGTTTTTGCTTCTTTGTTGTTTATTTGGGGTTAGATCTCCCAATTTAAGACTTACTTAACTCATTGTAAAGGGTAAAAGTGGCTTTGTCTCTAATGGAGTTTTGGGTTTGTCTGTTTCTCTTCTTCTGTGGATCTAAAGAATCTAAATTTCAAAAGTACGTTCTAACTCATATCTCTTTTTCTTCTTGGTTTGATTTTGGTTGATTTAATTTTGGATATTTGGATGCAAGTTTTGAATTGATTTTGAATCTTTGTATGATTTTTGCTTTTGAATTAATTTTGATGAATTAAGAGGTGTCCTATTGTAGTTGAAAAAAGGAAATGGGGTTGCTGCTTTGGCTCTACAAATTTAGTTAATTTTTTGCTGCTTGAGATCTTATGGGCCATATTTATTTTATTTTTTTATAGTTACAATTTCTAAAAATAGAGTGAAAATTAATTTCATTTGTATTATATGTGATTACCACAAATATTTGATTTAGTTCGTAATCTTCTATCACAATCTAAGTTCAAAATTTTTTGAGATCTTATGGGCCACAAATAGAAAAACTGAAAGTAATTTTGTAAATAATCAATAATATTTTAGTGACGGAAGAACGATGAAAATTTCGTCGCATTTTTATAATACTGGCTGAAAATAGCAACGAAATTGTGATTTCCGTTGCTGAAAATAGCAACGGAAATTATTTTCCGTTGCTAAAAATTGCAACGAAAATTAATTTCCGTTGCTATTTTGAAAATTTCACCGAATCTTACACTGATTGGAATTAGCAACGGAATTCAAATTCCGTTGCTAAATTTGATTCCGTTGCTAAAAATAGCAACGGTGAAAATAGCGACCAATTTTTCCGTTGCTAATTTTAATTAGCAATGGAAAATCAACAATTTCCGTTGCTATTTTCCGTTGCTATTTCAGAATTTTCTTGTAGTGATTATATAATTGAGAAATTTATATTTTAAATAAAAAATTAAAGCAAATTAGCCATCAGCTAATTAGAAAGAAAAAAAACTCTAAAATTGAGCATTTATAACAACAACTGATTACGACAAGAATCAACTATTAGTAATTGAATGCAAAATTTTGCCAAACACTTTTTAGATGATTAATCGTTACGAAATTTAGCAAATTATTCAAAAATTTCACAATAATGTCAGATATGAAAATGATAATTCTCTTTTTAAATCTCATGAGCATATAAAGGAAGGTAGCTAGAATTTTCCTTCAGTACAGTCAAAATTTATAAGCCATATACTACCAATAAAAAACCTTATTGAAAATTCCATTCAAAGTCACATCCAAAAATTTTCGACCCGGATTGGTTTTCGGATCCTAAAACAATAAAAGAAAATTTACTAGAAATTGATAAATTTTGAATGATCATAATGAAAATAAAAATGAAAAAGTCAACAAAATCTCAAAATCAAGACCAATTTTAATGAAAGTACATTAATTAACTAAATTAAACAAGAGAATAGTTAGAAAATTAGTTTTTGATTTTAACTTAAGACTCTTTTCCTCCATAAGATCAATCGATTCAATATGAGACTTGGTTTAATAGAAAGACTTCAAATATTGATTAACTAATATAAAAAAAAAATGGCTACTCACTTTTTATTTTTGCTGAAAAAGGGTCTCTAAAATCTTGAGACAATCTACTTGAATTTTTAAAGAGTTGTATGTAATTTGATTAAATAAGATAAATACATTTAAAAATTCACAATTTAAATTTTTTTTTTACATAATACAAATATTATGTTTTCTTTATGAGTAAATATATTTAATGGATTGAAAAATTATTATATTATTTTTATTTAGTGGGGTTAATTAAAAAATTAGTAGAGTCAATTTTTGAAAAAAATGCAAATTAATTAATATTTTTTCGTGTAAGTTGAGTGGACTCACTATCACTTAACAAACCTATTACAACACATTTTTAGCAGTATATTTCAAATTATTGTCTTAATAACATTTAAATGCTCGTAACATTTAAAATATACTATTAGATTGTTACCTTATATAAAGTAAGGCAACAATTTCAAATATACTGCAAAGAATATGTAGCAATACGCTTATTATTTGATATAGTGAATCAATGGATGCATCCCTAAGCATATAACCAGTATTCTCACTGTTCTACTAAACGTGAATAGTTGTCATTTATTTCAGACATATTGTGTTGTAGAATATTTGAGTGTTTGTTTTTAAAAGGTTGCCGGAAATTGGATGTTTATATGAATGGATTTGATTGTGTTGTAGATTGTATGTGATTTGATCATTACAGTATTTCAGGTATACATCAATTTACAGGAATATGTTTTGTAAGGCAAATTTAGAGAATTGTCATTGGGCCGTATGATTTTTTGGGTCCATTAGGATGGAATTTTCTGTAGTTAAATTTAATATATTTAATTATGCATAAACTATAGCGAAGGATATTTTGGTAGTTAAAATAAATTTATAAAATAATCACGTAACTTGCACGAATTTAAAGACGAAAATACCATCGTACGAAATAAAAAGACTTAAAAAATAAGACCATTCTGGCTTTCATTTAAGGATGGATTGTGCAACACATAGCGATGGAAATTTTCAGCCCTAAAATTTAACGATGGACTTAATCCGTCTTAAAAACAACTACCAGGGATCCTCCTGCCGATTTATATCCGTCGAGGCATTTAGAGACTGATTTGCTCTATTTAGCTACGGATTTTTTCCTAGAGAAAAAGGCTAGTTTTAACTTGAAATTGCGAGAAGGGCGTATTTCAATGCAAAGATTTAAGCATGTGCAAGGGCCCACGGGTAAGCAAAGATTCGAAGTCGAGATTGGCAGAGAAACGGCCCATGCAAGCACGAACCCAAGGAAGGTGCCAAGCCGAAGCGTACAAATCTCAATAGATCAATATTTGCTCAGTCTCTGTTAGCAACTTCAGTAGGATTCAGGGTTTTTTTTTTTTCCACAAACCCCCTGCCTTAAGGAGCAGACTGTAACAAAAGCCGAAGGAGAGGCGAATGCAGATTCATTCAGATCGGATTTATTGTCCGTTGGTCCTAAATGCTTTTTTTGTAGTGTTCATATACTTTGAGTAGCTTTAATGTTGGGAAATTTTAAGAATTAAGAAAATATAAATTTCATTTCGACCAAAAATTAATTACATACTGCTATTTATAGGTTTATAATTTTAAGCATAAATTTAGACCACTAACCCACTAATACCACTAATCAACTACTCATGACTCCGTTAATCTGCTAACTACACTAAAACTATTAACTCCACTAACTAAATAAAAATATTATAAACATGTAAAAAACTAATTTAATCGCTACATAAAAAAATACTAATTTTAAATCAATTCCAACATTCACAAGATATTCCAGTGTCTGATGTTTCTATAACCTTGGCACTTTCACCACCACTGTTGTCCACGGTTGATCGAGAATTTATAGAGACATAGATGCCAACACCGATTATGTTCAAAACGGCTGCATAAGATACCCTAAGGAATTGATGCTCTCATGATGGCGAGGAAATGTTCTTCATTGTAGACATCCTTTTTCGATACCAGCTTTTCCAAACCCTAACAGTACCTGCCAATAGTGTTTGGAACCATACCAGATAATCTATTGTCAGATAAACCCAATTTTACCAGATTTTGAAGGGATCCAACTTCACCTGGGCATTTGCAGCTAAAGTGAGGGAGATTGAAAGGAAGAAAGGCTTGTAACATGTCTTGGTATTGAACCCGAGAGAGTATTGTGAGAGAGTTACAATTCAACCAAGTTATGACAATTGCCAAGACCTGGAGGTGTGGTTCCATTTAGATTGTTTCACCCAATATAGAAATTACTCAACATATAGACAAATTGCCAATTGAAGATGGAATATTCCTTGTGAAGTTGTTTCTACTCAAAGGAAACATATAAAATTACAATTAATCCTGCAGTGAAAGAAGCTATTATTGCAAAAATAGATAAATACAACCAGCTATCATTAAAAATACCACAAAAAAGAAAAAAAATGTTTCTAATAAAAAAAAATTGTAATTGAAATGCGTTTTATTAAACAGCCTATAAGAACCATATTTTGATTTTAATATGGAGAATAATCAACAATAATTTTCATTAAATGCATAATGGATCTAAATCCTAATTCAATAATGCTTTCGAATATGTACGATTAATTAAATGAAATAAAACGTCTTAAAGACCCCATATCTAGAGCTAACATCATATATCAATTGAGACATTGTAGAATAAGTTAAATTCCTATTAATATCAGAAAATGTGTTGTTTCTCAGGCAAATCATTCGTAAACGCTGCCGACGACCGATCTCTTGGGGGATATGGCCATGGAAACTGTTATTTTGGAGATGTATGAACCTGAGGAAGTGGAGGTTTCCAATATGAGGGGAAAGCGATTCCACTAATTAAGCCTCGCGAGCTCAGGTTCAAAGCCACCACCCTGTGAGGATGCCTTCCGCCGCACAGGATATCATCATTCCAAGAATTCAAGACTTGAAATGGGTCTTTCTGTATGGACTGTTTGAAGGACAGCAAAGAAAGTCGATCAGTCTCGTTTCGCAAGCCATTTCGTCGGACTAAATGAGCACAATAAGAAGAAGCACATCAGCGGAATGTGAACACACCATCAGCACTTCATTGTCATTGCCTATTCAATGGAGCTTTTATGATTTGAGGTTTTAATTGTTAGAGGAAAAATAATTTTACACTTGTTTGGTGGATAGTTTGACTATTTTTGGCACAGAAATATTTGGCTATATGACGCTACTATATTGCACAGTCATAAAATTTCTTTATTAAATTTTGAACTTTATTAAATTTTGAACGGCACTTTTTCTTTGAGGAATTTACATTATATACCACTTTTTTGACCCCTCTTTTTAAAAATACACTCTTTAATTTTACAATTTTAAAAATACCCATTTTTAATTTTAAAATTTTAAAAATACCTCCTTTATATTAAGCCTTAATTTTTAAAAGCGCCGCCACTCTAGCTTGCTCCTCCGCTGTACTTAGACTCAATTGGCCGGAGCCTGGTGGTCAATTGCTACTGACTGCAGCGAATTCTCCACCGCTGTCGGATAAAATAGGGGTTTCGGTGGACGATTTGGCGACATTGCCGTCGTTGAATGTAGTTGCAGAGAAAAGAATCTAACGGCTTGCTATGAAAGTAGGGGAGAATTTGTTTAATTATGTTGATGGGAGCAAGTTGATTGTACCTATGGATATTTTAGACCATTGGTTTAAGAAGTTTCATGAAAGGGCTAAGCGTAACCCTGAATATTTGAAGGGCTTTCTTCTTCCTTGAAACTGAAATCCTGCGATTTGATTTCTCTGTGAAATTTGATTTCTTCTTCCTTCTCTTCTATTCCATTCGATTCAATTCTAACTATTTTCACATCCGTAATTATCCATTCAAAAGTTCTATTTTTCATCTCCTTTTTAGATAGAATAATCTGTAATCCCTAATGGGAAAGAATGACTTTCTCACCCCAAAAGCTATCGCCAACAGAATCAAAGCCAAAGGGCTCCAGAAGCTCCATCCTTACTAGAGGTTAGCATGAACATCATAATGGTGGTCTTGAAGGTTATTATATTTGCTTATCTTCATTAATGTTGCATACTGGAAAAGCTTTTACTGCAAAGGGAATGCAAGTGCTTGAATATGTTGGCAAGGAGACCATGGATCTGCTGATCACAGAGGCTGGTATTGAAGTTGAGAAAAATTCTAAAGACTCTGAACGAGAAGCAGATGGGGACTAGTTACTTGAAGAAGTGACTTTTGATCGATGCTTCTATATTTATGGAGGTCCAGAACAGTTGGAGGTCATTTTCTTGTCTTATTTATTTTCTTTGAAATTTTTTTGTAAGAATGATGATTGATATGAAATTTTCTAACTTTAACACTGTAGGAGCTTGAGGCGTTGTCCAGCCATTATGCCCTGATATTTAACAGAAAAAAAGCTAAATTATCACCATAACAAAAGTTCGTATATGATTGAAAGCCTAAACTCGTTCAACAAATTTTCAATTTGAGTGTTGAAATGAATGAGAATGATGTGGAGTCCAACAAAGGGAAGAAAAAGAGACTGGAACTGAGGGAAGCAACGATGAGATAAAAACTTTACATGACTCAAGCGTCAGCAAAGCTGCTGACTTGGCCACAGGGTAATTTTTATTTGTATATATGATTTTTCTTTTCCTGGTTAGTGTATTTATCTAGTGAAAGATATTTTCAGATGTAAACATGTAATGTGTTTTTTGTTCCGCTTTTATCTCCTTGTCTCATCAACTTACCTTGTTTAAGTATTGGGATCTCTAAAAGTAACTGAACTATTTAGTTTTAGATTTTATTGTTCGTTTAAACCTTTGAATTGGTATTCACCTCTTAAGGTTGTAGTTAAATTATGGATGTCTCTTTCTGGTTTTTTATTATTTACGGTCGCATATTGGGAAAGGTTATGATATACGTTTTCAAGTTGCTACCGCTAGTGCTGAGACCTTTCTGCTTATATATGAGTAATTTTATATGCTTAATCTCCTTTTGCTGCCATCTCTGCTTAGAATTTTCTCTAATTGCAGGTTTACGAGTTTACAAAACTACCCAAAAAATAGAACCCCTTTTTGCATCCCAGAAAAAGCTTTAAAATATGTATTTTAAATAGTCTCCTAGCTTTGGTAATAATAGTCTCAAGAATAAAACAGGTAAGTGATTCCAACTAATACACAAGTAAATAATGTTTACAAATCGAATTTGATTAAATTCCATCTCTACTGAAAAATCTTCCAACAACCTAATAATTTGACCTTATTTAAATAGGATATTACAGCCTGATTAATAATTTAGAATTGAAATGGTATTCTGAATTTTGGTATACCATCGGTATATCAGGTATACCGACGGTATACCAAAATTCAGAATTAAAATATTATTTTGAATTTTGGTATACCACCAGTATATCAGGTATACCGTTGGTATACCATGTATACCATCGATATACTTAAATTCAGAATTGAAGGTATACCATCGGTATACCAGATATACTTTATGATTTATAAGGTATACCAGACGGTATACCAAAATCCAAAATTGAAATGGTATTCTGAATTTTGATATACCACCGGTATACTAGGTATACCTATATGCAGAATTAAAGGTATACCACCAGTATACCGGATATACCTTCTGATTTATCACATAATTAACCACTGGGCTACATTAATCACATAATTAAAAAAAAATTTCCTCAATACATCAACAGTCTCTTAATTTGCTAAATTTTTTGGAAATTATTTAATCGTTTAATTTTCATACATAATAGGTATTTACATGCTGGTGTATATATATTTATCTTTTCTAAAATAAAATAAAAAAAATATTTGTATTGTAAAAGAAAAAAACATGCTTTTGCTTATTTGAACGCTCAGAATTTTGGTATATCATCGGTATACCAAAATTCAGAATACCATTTTCAATTCTGAATTTTGGTATACCGCCGGTATACTAGGTATACCAAAATTCAGAATTGAGATTGACAATCTGAATTTTGGTATACCATCGGTATACCTGGTATACCGGTGGTATACCAAAATTTAGAATTGAGATTGACAATCTGGATTTTGGTATACCATTGGTATACCTAGTATACCGGTGGTATACCAAAATCCAAAATTGAGATTGGCAGTCTGCATTCTAAGGTATACCAATGGTATACCACCTGGTAGATCCAGTATACCAATGGTATACCACGATATACCATGGTACATCCGGTATATCAATGTTATATCATCTGGTACATCAAGTATACCAATGGTATACCATAGTATACTATTGGTATACCACCCAGTATACATGGTATACCACACGGTGCATCCGGTATACCAATGGTATACCTGGTATATCATGGTATACCACCTGTTATACATGATATACCACATGGTTCATCCGGTATACCAATGGTATACCATCTGGTATACATGGTATACCAATAGTATGATGTTTGGTATACATGGTATGTCATGGTATACCTATGGTATACCATCGAAAAGTTGCTACTTTTAGGCCTTGGCTAGTGTCATCTCCGACGTACTGTTTTTATATTTTTTCCTATTTTTTTATAACTTCCTTTATATTTTAATATATTCTTAATCTTTTATCTATGTTATCAAAATTATTTTTATTTTATACTTTTTTAGTTTTTTTCTAGTGTGAAAAATCTATTAAACCATTTAATACCATACTATTTTCCCATGTTAACAATAATTACAACACCATACTATACCAGATCATACCATGACTAATTTCATCCAAACATGCTCTTAAAGAACATAAGATGGAAATGCATTTGTATTTAAGAAAGATAGCATCACTGTTCAAAAATGGTAAAGCTATGTTGCTGAATAACAAGCAGTTGAATTAGGAAGAGAATCAGAAATCTTAGCACAGAGACGGCATTTTGGAAAGAAATATAATACTAAATAGACTTGAAGAAACAATGAACAGTAAAGAAACAAGAAACAATGAATTATAGACAAAGTCGTGTGAAAAACTAGTGACGGTATAAAGCCAGCAAACATGTCAGAACGAAATGTAGCATAGTTGGAAATCAAATAACAGAACTAAATTCAGACACTTTTAAAGTGGCAATCCCAAATAAAGAGGATGAAACTAGAAAATAACTAAGAAAAATGGAAACCAGAAGCAAAAGCATTTATCTTGGATTAGATATATAGAATAAAAATGCATTGCATCTCTCCCATTTGCGAAACAATAGGAGAAGATCTTTGATGGATTTGCCTCTTAGTATGCATTCATATCCGTTAAAAGCAAATTAATGACCAAAAGGTCTCAGTATGCATTCGTATCCATTAACTGCTGGTCTTACAGAAGCAAAGAGGAGAAAATTTCTTGAATTGTACCCAGAAGCATCTACAAATGAAGAACCAGTGGCGTTCAGGAGTTCTATCATTCCTTGGTGGGCATGGCTCAAGAAGTCATATCTGCCAGAAGCTGAGTTTATCAATGGTTTGAAGCTGAGCTTAGATCCACCATATCTACTTCTTTATATTCTCATAAATTGGTCTTTTTAACTGTCTTTCTTTTGTTTTGTTTTTTTTTAATTTTATTTGACAAGTAGAGCTGCAATGGTGGGTTTCTTTATGTCATATGTTGTGGGTGCATTGACAGGGCTTGGCATGGTTGGACAGACTGGAAATTTTATATGCAAAGCTGGACTTTTTGTGGCTGTCATTACCATAATACTTTTCAGGCAAAATGAAGATTTTATTAACCTCCGAAATCTGGCTGATGAAGCAACTTTATATGACAAGCAATGGCAGTCATCATGGAAAGACGACAACAACCCAACACCAGCCACTACTTCTGCTTCATCAGACAACACACCAAACTAGGTCACTAAGTTCCACGGAGTTGTGTTTCACAAATACCTATAATTTAGAATAATAAAAAACATTTGATCTTTTCTTCTTTTAATGAAATTAGTGATCTCGAATGAGAATATTCTAAGAGCCTAAACTGAATTAACCAATTGCGTTGGTTTTAAAATTGAAGTGATGGCATAGTCGTCCTGCAACAACTTCGAATGACGACAAAAGTTTGAAGCCTTAGGCTGCTACCCAGAAGGTCCTAAAAAACTGAAACGTGCAAAAATCTGATGGAGCTGACAACACTAGTTTATGGATGGATACTGAATTGGATAGGATAAGGAGATAAAATACAAAAGCAATCGGTTTTCTGATCCAAATACAGCCTGAATTGGCTGCAACCTAACTAAAATAACGATTTTAATTGGAAATTTTCCAATGGTTTCCTTAATTTTACATCTTTATTAATTAATATTAAAACATTGTACTCTATTTTATGAATAAAAACATGAATTGCATTTATTCTTCAGCGTATCGTTTCATTTAAAAAGATCACGCAGTACCCGCACGCTTGATCCAACCACCACAATCCGCCAATCTCGAAAAAACAACCCTTTCTTTTATTCTTCTTACTCGATCGATTTCTTGATTTTGTTCTGATTCTTGATTTGCTTCTGATTCAAAGAAACAAAAATGGGGTTTTCAAAGAAAACATAGGTGGAGAAAGACGCTAAACCCAAGAAGAAGAAGAAGAAAAAGAAGAAAAGGAGGAGGAGAATAAGGAGGTGTGAAAAGAGAGAGAAATTTAAGTTAATTTAAAAAAGTGGTATTTTTAAAAATGAAAATTTAAAAAAAGGTATTTTTGAAAGAGAAAAAGAAAAGAGGTATATTTAAGTTTAACTCATTTTTTTGGGTAGTTTTGTAAAACTCCCTTTTTCTTTTTCTGTTTTTTTTTCAACAAATCCATTTAGAAGTTAATGATTATTTTGCAAGACATAATGCATATGTGAAGTAATTAATGCTAAAACAAAACCCCCGGACCTGTCTAGGGACGGCAGTGGGTCGGGTTTTTAAGAGTATCCGATCCCTCCGTCTAATGTGTTAAGGGTATGGGTGATCTTAAATGGATTTGAATACTAAAAGTAGTAGTTGTCGCAGATTTAGGTAATTATATAAGTACGTGGACCTATTGAAATTGGTAATTGGATTTGGTACAGATATGTGAAATGGAGAGATAAATTAAAATAGGTTTAAGATGAGTGAGTACGAGTACATTAAAATTGAACGGATTTAACAATAAATCGGTTAATTTTCAAGGGTATCCACCAATGTTTTCAGAATCGGCTCGGAGATCGACTCGGTCTACTAATTGAGTCAAGAGTCAATTGATTGGATCGGTTCGATTTGAAATTTTTACTTTTTATTAAATATAATTATTTATAAAAAAATAAAAATATAATATGTCAAAATACATTGAAAATTTTATTAATTAATAAATATCAATGCAAAAATATTAAGACCAACAAAATTAGTTGTGTTTTTAAAATTATTTGTATACTACTTATATACTAATTACAATATGGTGATGCTTAATTAGTCAACATTAATTGTCCTTGGATGATGCTTATCAATGTCTAATTGCAGCTCCATTAACATACAATTTAAGCAATCAAAGCTTAATCCAATTTCTTACCAGTTTTTTAATCTTTAGAAACTAATTATATGTTCAAAAATTCCTATCGTTTCAAAATTTTCAATCATAATTACCAATTCATTAGTTGTAATTACTATGAAAAGATTTTTTCGATCTATATGTAATAAACTCTTATATATATATAATAATAATTAAACAAATTATCTACTATTATGATCAAACATAAAAGATTTTCGTGGTAATTCAATTCTGCATTCAGATATGTATTATAGACATTATCTTTGTATATTTTGCATATATATAATAATTTATTATGGATTTAGTTAAAAGAACACATTATAGGATCTTTAAATTTTTGTGGTGATTCAATTCTCCATTCAGATATATATTATAGACATTATTTTTGTATATTTTGCATATATATAATAATTTGTTATGGATTTAGTTAAAAGAATACATTATAGGATCTTTAAATTTTATGTTTTTAATTATATCATTGTATTTTTTGAAAATTTAGGGATTGATTTCTTAAAATGCAAATTTGTTTGGTTGAACCGGAATTTGATCCGAGTCACCGAGTTCCGGTTCAACCCGATTTTTTTCGAGTCAATTCGAGTTTTTATCATTTTCAATTTTCATGTTGAATCGACTCGGATTGCTTTCCGAGTTACGGTCCAACCGGTCCGACCGCCCGAGTCAACCCGAATTTAATAACCATGGTATCCACCCATAACCATTCCCTATACCTGTCAAATCAAATCGTATTAAGGAAACAAAAAAAAAGTAAATTAAATTATAATTTTTGACTGGAAACTCACTCGATATCAGCTTTTAGTATTGGAAGATTCAAGTGAAGATGGAGATGATATATGATGAGTAATTTGAACCCGTACTTCATTTTGGAAAAACTCAAAAATCTTAAACTTATGTTAACAGGACTCTCTCATCCATATATTTAACCTAAATTTTATGTTATTTTCACTTATGATTATTATTTTTAAATTTTTGTTTTTGCATTTTTTCCTTTATCTTTAATCTTATCTTCTTCTACTTATGGAAGAAAAAAAAATACTTGGTTTTGTTTTTCACTTGATTAATAGCAATAACACATCCCGGAGTAACTGAATTTTAATGTTTTTTGTAGATTAAATCTCTCTGTACTTTAAAAAAATGATATTGGATTACTATCATTAGATTTAATTTAGACTAAATTGAGGTAATTAAAATTTAGTTTATGTTAGTTTTGCGTGAAGTTAACATAAAATGACTGTAAAATCCAAAAAACATAAAAAAAAATTAATGAAAAGCCAACTCATTACTTATTTCATATTTTAAATGATTATATATTTTTTTAAATTTTTTTATGTTTTATTGGATTCAACGGTCATTTAAATTGTTCTCAAATGAAGTTAACAAAATATATTTTTCAATTTCGTACAATTCTATTTAAATTGAATTTAATGTAAATTATTTGAAAAATATAAAAATTTAATATTAATTTTTTTAATGTACAGTAATCTAATATAGGCAAATATTAAAATTTAAGTACCAAAAATGCAATTTTTTTCCTTTTCGTTATATGGGGTTACTATATTTGCGATTCAATTGCCATAAAATCAGCAAACTAAAAAAGCTGGCAAAATACTGTTTATTTAGGTCCGCAAACACTTATAAGTTAAAACTGCGCATGGGTCAAGCTGGGCAGGGTTAGGAAATATCTAATCGGATTTTTCAATTTTTTGGTATTTAATTTCAGTATAAATCCACATCAGATCAAGCTCAGACCCGTACGGACCGAATCCGGACCAGAGTAACGAAAAATAATTTTGATGTCTAAAATAAAGGAAAAATATATTATTAGGTCCCTGAACTTTGACGTTTTTCTGCATTAAGTTTTTGTATGAAAAAAAAATTACACATTAGGTTCTTTTACTTTTAATTTCTTTCACATTCAGTCCTTATACGGCGAAAATGATGGATCCTTATATTGCGGAGTATATCATCAGCTCCACCGCATAAGGATTGAATGTAGAAGAAACAAAAGTAAAAGGATATAATATGTAATTTTTTTGTATAAATATTTAATGCAGAAAAATATAAAAGTTCAGGGACCCAAGAATGTTTTTTGCTTAAAATAAATTATCATGTTATATAAAATTATAAAAATTTAACATAAAAATTATTTAATTTGTCTATAATTGCACAAATTTTGAAATTTATTGTACAATTTAATTTTTTTTATATATTTTTCATTGTTTTAGATTATGCAATTAATAAAATATTTATAAAAAATATAAAAATAAAATAAAATGAAATTGGATTGAATTGAATTGGATTAAACCCACAATATATATGGGTACCCAATTGTGTTACCAGCTCTCCTGATGATATATGGTTGTTGAATGATGAAGACAAATTAAGGGTGACCATGGCATAATTAACAATAATAAAAAGAAAATAATTTAGTTTTGGAAGGTTGTGACTAATGGAGAATTAAAGCTAGTAGTGGATATTAGTGTATAATTACAGAAGATTCGAGATCTGTCGGCTGTAATAGTTTTTTCCTTATGGATAAGCATCTAGGAGGCTAACTAAGGTCAATAATTGTAGGCAGCCAGGTTGGTTTAATCATGTTCACTTTGCAAGTGGATTATCAATTGTATTAGCTTAAAATAATATTATGAAGATTATAATATAAACTCTTTCTTAAACAACAACATCAACCCAGATTACTAGTCATATAACCGGTAATTATGGATGGATTAATTACCGAACAATCGTACATAATGGTATAAAAAAATCATAAGAAAGTAGCCAAGAGATAAAATGGGATGGTATTGGTTTTTTGTTCCTTAAGCAAAGGCCGTTCAAATTCTATGAATGAAGTACTTTTAAATACTTGGAAATATGCGTTTTAACTTCAAATTTTATCTTACGTAAATTAAAATTAATCAACTTGATCAGTTTTTAAATACCGAATAAATTATAAAAAAGTTATAAGAAAGTTGAGTCGATGACTGAAATATTGGAGTTAGTTACATTCGTGATCATCGAATTTTAAATTTTATAACTAAATGTTTATAATAAAATAATTTATCACACAAAAATCACCAAAATTCTATTTTATTTAAATTAAAATAAAAATAATTTTAAAATTAATTTTTTATATCACTAAAATAACAGTTAAACATACAACATATAATTATCACATCATTTTACAACCAACTAACATATAATTTTTTATATCCTAATTAGTTACTTGAATTTTTTTTTTCTTTTATACATGTCATATTTTCTTATTTTACATAATGACATGGCATTTTTTACATCCAGTGATTCAACTTACAAAATTAATTAGTTACAAAATGATGTGGTAATTATATGTGGCATGCTTACTTGTCATTCCGGTGATATAAAAAATTAATTTTTAAATTATTTTTACTTTAATTAAAACTAATAAAATTTTAATAATTTTTGTATTATAAATTATTTTATTGTGATTTTTTAGTTATAAATTTCAAAATTTGGTGAATAAGAAATTAATCAACCAGATATTGGGAGAATGATCTCAAGGCAGGCACACCATTAACAAAAACAAGTTTGGCTAAAATAGGATATGAGAAAGGCAATAGATTCCTAATTAACTTGCTTTCCTCTTAGCCTTTATGCTCCAAGTGGACAACCCAAATGAAAATAAAGATAGATTCTGGTCCACTAAGAAAACGACATGTGGAAGGTAAGGTAGATAGTAGCCATAACTCTCTTTCCTACAGCTTTCACTCTTTCTTTCAATTTGAGAAAGTTCCTAATTCCTTTTGAGAGAATAATGGGAACAGAATCACCGGATCACCCTCTTATTATATCCTATTTTTTTTACTCATTATATTGCTCAATTATTTTCTTTAATAAACAATTCTTTGTGGAAAACAAACCATACTTATGCTTCTACAAATTATTTTTTATATTAATTTATTGACTTGATATTTAAAGAAAATAAAAAATTCTATTAATTATAATATTTAAAAATACTATATATCGATCATGGCAAACAAAAAAAGTGATCCCCTATCATTCCATTCTATCCCTCAAAGTATGCTTGCATTTGCACATATTTTATAAAGAAATAAAGAAAAACATTATGCCCTATTATATTCCAAGGTAGCAAAATTGACTTGGGTAGACTCCATCTATAAAAATCAAACCAATGAAATAATGCCAAATCACTGCTTGCTTGATTTATCATGGATTAGGTTTTACCAGAAGAAAAATATTTAAAAACTAATTAATAATCAATATTTTTAGTTAATTATACTCATTGCTAATGAGTAGTCATTTTTCTTCATCCCTGCACTCACTAAATTAAAACTTCTAATTAAGAAACCCATTATACATAGGAATGCCACTCCTTAAGCTGAGTAAAAATGGCTAAAATAAACAATGCATGCTCGTAAATTTTAATAAAAAAGATTGCTAAATTAAGGACTATTATAGGAAGAAAAATAAGTAAAACAATCAGAAACTGAAACGAAAAATCTTGCTTAATAATTAATAACCACACTTACAGTAATTAAGGAAATGATGAGATGAGATTATTGAGAATGAGTAGGATTATCATCGCCACTATCACTGCCTTGTTGCTGATTTTCTTGATTATGTTGCTCTAAATTCATCCCCAGACCAGCTCTATTATTGCTATAAGCATTATTAATTCCACTCATTAATCCCATATTACCCTCAGTTACTCCTAATCCCAGTTGCTGCCCACCCACCCCCTGCTGCACTATCATCCGCCCACCACCACCCAAATTCACTCTCTGCATAGACGTCGCCGGAAAAGTCCACATCTGCGGCTCCGGCACAGTAGCTGCTGCGGTGGCTCCACCACCTACTGGTAACATCCAAAATGCATTGCCACCGTTGACTGCCCACATGGCCGGTGTTGCAAGAATGTTGGAGGGTTTAATTGAAGCAGGTTCATGATGATCTTGAACTCCAGTTCTTGTAGACTTGTTCGAATTATTGTCTTCTTGTTGGGTTTCTGCTGTTGCTGTAGTAGTTGTCTCTTTAAAAAGATCTTCTCTAAATGATTTTCTCATATAATTCTCATCGGAAACAAGATTCTGAGGATAGAGCTGATGGTGAAATCCTAACATTGTAGCATTGGATCCCATAACTCTTCCGTTGTCAGCAGTAATAATATTGTTGTTGTTGTTGTTGTTATCATAGAAAGCTAAGCCACTGTGGAACGAAAGCGGAGCAGATTTCGAAGCCGGAGCTGAAATTGTAGCACCACTGCTTCTTAAAGAAACATTTAAAGTAGAAAAGTTAGCAGGAATAGTACCAGTACCGGTAGCAGCAATTATGGCTGGTTCAGCTTGCTGTAGTAGCCATTCTATTGTTTCGCCATCAGATTTATGGCCTAATTCTCTAGTAAGTTGAAAGACTCTGGCGGCGCATAAGGCCGGCATCCGGATGCGACGGCCACGGCCATCAACCTTGGTGTGGCGGTCCTTGGAGGGTTTTTTGGTGGTGGGTTTTGCTAGAGATGAATTATTAGAGGTAGAGGTTGATTGGTGGAGTACTATTTGGTTTGAAATGGAGCCCATAAATGGGCCCGGAGTGGCAGGGGTAGTGGTGGTGGTGGCCGGAGTAGACCCATCGTTTTGTTGTTGTGAAGCTGATGATGATGATTCTTGTTTATTTCTTTGTGACTCCATTAAAACCATCTAGGTTCAAAGAGGAGCAAATTAATTTCACAGCTTGATTTTTTTTTCCTTCTTGTTCAAGTCAGTCCACATAAAATAAAAATAAAAAAAGAATGGGGATTTTTATGAGAAATGATGAGAAAATTAATAATAATAATAATAATAATAATAAGAGTAGGGGTATGTGGATTTGTTATGATCCACTGGTAGTGCGTGGGGATCTTCTTTTCTTGCTTGTGATTGACTGCTGTTTTTCTATTGAGAGAGAAGAGACGGAGGATTAGGTGAGAGAAGAGCCAATAAAGCTTAAAGAATCACACTATAGCTGGCCCCGTAGATTGCAGTACTGGCCCCACTTGTGGGGTCCACACTCTTTTTTCATTGAAGAAAAAACAGTGGTACGAATTTAAAATTTTATGAATATTAAAATATAAAATTTATCAAATGGAAAATAATTCAATTCGTACCGTATAATACTAATAATTATATAAAAAATATATAATTTATAATTTTTTTAAATATATATTTTGAAGTATAAATGAAATTCAAACTTTAATTAATTAAAAAATAATAATTTTTTTTACTATTTAAATTACAGATGATTTTCGGATTTACGCTAAACAATGTAATTAGCTTGCATTAACTATTTTTCTCAAAATTTCATCTGATAATTTGTGAAATATATGGTCTTACACTTATTAGGTGAAATTCTACGTTTGTTTGTAGAGAAGGCAACGATAGTTACTTTCCTGAGATGTTGACACTGTTATGTTCCTCCTTTTTCTTTGATAAAACGTCTGTTTCCATTATTTTATTATTCATTTTAGTTATATTCTGTTTAGTTTCTCTCTTGTTCATTGTGTTTAATAATATTTTATTGATGATAATTAAATGCCTGTTAATGTGTGTAAGCGAAATATATTTTTTGTATACAAAAACAGATAGCAATTTCCAGTATAAATTCAAAAAAAGAAAAGAAAAAAAACCACAATTCAAATTTTCAATCCAAATTCTTAAAATTTAAATTTCTATATTTTCTCCGATTCTAAAGCTATGCTTAGAATGAATAAATTTCATAAAATTTTATAGAATTCATTTATAATTCCAGTTTTTTATATTTGAAATGCAAATATATATATATATATAAATTAAATTCCGTGAAATTCATTATAGTTTTACTAAATTTCATCAAAATAGATGGAATTTACAAATAGATTTATTATTTTTAAGAAATTAAGTTTTGAAATACTATAATATTCTTATTATATATATATATATATATGTATTCTGTGTTTTTAACATTTTTTTCTCCTTTCTTATTCAATTTCTCAATCAGAATTGTATTTTGAACGAATTTTGCTCTTTTTTTCTTAAATTTCAATTTTTATAGATCGGATCATAATTTGGGTCCACTAAATTCAAGTCCCACCAATGATTTCTCTAGACAAAAAGGTGGAAATTAATATACTTTATTTGTTTGTTGGATTGATGTATTTTAGTTACATATCATTAAACAATTTTCCAATGTTTTATATGTACAAAAATGAGTTAATACATAAATTATCCTCCCAAACTATCACCATTTATTATATTTTTTTAAAACTAATTGCATGTTAGATTATCTTCCTAAACTTGTTAAAAATGTCAAATTATTTCGCTGTACGAATACTTGTCAGTTTACAAAAATCGCGTGAAAAATAAATATTAAAAAATAAAAAGGAGATAATTTGATATTTTTAACAAGGTTTAGAAAGATAATTTAATAGTATAGACTGTATTTTTTACATTTTAAATAAATTTTAATGGTTAATATTATATTTTTAATAAATTTAGAAGAGTAATTTAATATATGATTAGTTTAAAAGAAAAATTTAATAAATGATGATGTTTAAGGAAAAATTTATATATTATTTTTATAAAAATAATGGCATTATACATGTCTACGTTACCAAATAAAAAAAATATTAAAAATTATTTTCTTTATCATCTATTTCCTCGGTATCCAACTCAATTTAATCTCTTCTCTTGATAATTTAAAATTGGCTCATGCTAATAATCAATAATAATTTCATGCATGACTTCATCTTTTTAAAAAAAAAAAAAAACTAAAGCATTGGTCAAGTCATCAATAATATATAGTAATATTTAATTAGTGGATAAGTATTAATTAGTTTTTATTAGAATAGTCCACATTTCCTTTTCAGAAATTTATAATTGAAAGCAATAATACGCACCAGCGTTAGAACAAAGACTTGTTGGTGTGAATCCTTGAAAAGCTTGTGGGAATAAATCTAAAATTTTAAAAAGCCAAAAAAAGTATGTCTTTTTCTGCAATTATTTGGCATTTACCTATCAAACATCTTTTTTTTTCTTCCATGTTTTTTTTTTCTAATCAATTATGGGTGCATGTATTTGGTGCGTATATATCTGTAGGGTTTAATTGTAATATGCCATTTTTCAGACGATTCAGATATATACGTACCGAACAAGGGTGTTCATCAGAAGGGTTTGAATTAACCCGATCCGAATCCAAATAACCTACAATCCAAACTTTTTTATATATTTCAATCCTACCCTATCATACGAAAGTTCAGACTCCTATCCGAACAACCCGAATTTATTTTTTTTAATTTTAAAATTATTTTTACTTTTTATTTTAAATTATTTAAAAGAAAATTTGGATCGGTTCATATCGGGTTAAACCGATCCGAACTTACCCGATTATTAAAACGGTGTATTTTGGGAGAAAAATATTTATTTCTCGGGTTAACGAGAGTTTAACCCGATCCGAATTCGAACAAACCAAAAATTCATAACCCTATCTAACCCTAATAACCTTACCCCGAATTTCTTATTCGGTGCGGGTCGGATTTTGAACACCCCTTGGTACCGAACTACCACACATCAATTACTATATAGTCTAATGCGTATATATCTATAGTGTCTAATAACATTATATTATTTATCGTATGGGTTTAGATACGTACACACCCAATTGTCACTCATCAATTACTTTATGGTCTAGTTCTTTCCTTTTTTTTTTCTTTCTTTTTTTTCGTTCTTTGGGTTAATGATGACAATCATGATACAATAATAATCAAACCAACAAACCATTCTTACAATTCCCTCAATGTTTTTGAGTAATTTTTATTTCATTAGTCTATTATTTTATGAATCCTAATTATTATTTTTAACTCATATATGAGATTTAAAAATAATTCAGAGCTCAGATTCAATTATAATCTCCACTCATTCAAAATAAAAGATAATATGGAACATTTTTAATTAGTTAATATGATGAATAAAAGCAATTAAATTGGAACCTTTTTATACTCCTCTTGCAAGCTTTAAATTAGTGGCACTAATCTTATAATAAAGTTGCGAATTATCATAATCAAGTTCAATGCCTGATTAACACCCTTGCAACTTGAAGGTTGAGCCGGATCCACATGCTAAATGGAGGGGCGATTATTTTAAAAATATTTTCAAAAAAAAATGTATAAATTTCAAATTCTTCCCAATAATTTTCACTTAATTCCAAAAAAAAAGTTTGAGATGAAAATTGTTCAAATTATTATTTATATTTTCATATCTGGCCAATATAAAATAATATTTAACGCACTAAACTGAACATATGTGAAAAAATAAAGCTTGAAATTTGCAGAATTAGACATTTGTAAGTAACCTAAGTTACAGAATTTGAATGTAACAAAAAAAATGAATTTATATCTAATCTAATTTCAAAAACTAACTTGTGAACTGTGGCAGATTCAAGGCATAGTTAAGTGAAGCCTCCTCATTTTTTTTTTTCATTTTACGTCCACTCTTACTCTTAAAATTGAGAATTGTCAAAATTATTATAAAAAAATATATTATATTTTATAATAGTTTTGACAATTCTCACATAACAAGTAAGGGCCGAGCCACCTTGAAATGAGTGGAGTTAATTGATCCACTCAATTTAGAAAATATTTTGATAAATTTTTTTTTTCAAAATTAACTTTACTAAAATTTTTAAATGATTCCATTAACAATTAATTCTATTAAAAAATTAACCCCATTGAAATTTTTAAATGATCAATTAACAATTGATCTCATTAATATATTTAAATAATTTTTGACCCTACTAAACTTAATTTCTGGCTACGCCCCTGGACGGACACAGGATGGATTAGATTATTTATATTTATTTTCACTCCTCTTAAATTTAGTTTTCAACCAGATTTGCAGTCTTCATCTAAAATTCAAGGGAGGCGTATGCTTGCAACAGATAAAATATGAATTAGAGTACGCGATGAATGACAGTGTTGAATGCAGTAAACTTGGCCATGCATACACATTATCTCATCAGATATTGATAAAAACATACCTATTATCCTCTTAAATTTTTTTACCATGGCATTTTAATTCTTTGTTAATTTCACGTAATTTTAACAAAAAGTACACTTATTTTTTCTCTTAAGTATAACAAAAAAAACACGAAATTGAATGGATGATAGGTACACTTTTGTGAACAGCAGGAGATAATGTGCACACATTGCCAAGTTTAGATGGATAATAAGCATTTTTTGTCAACTTTAAGTGTAAATTGTTATCCGTAATTAAGATGTGTAACTTGAAAAAATTTTGCTAATTAGATGTGTGTTTTATCTTTTATGTATTTTTCGTTAAGAAAAATTACAAAATATCTAATTCTGACAATATTAATTTCAATTGAGAAAAATTTCACAAAAAGAGCATTTAAAACTAAATATTAATTGGAATCACTTGCAATATTGGTGTTAGTTGGAAGCTTGAATAGATTGATATTTTCTGAAATAATCAATTAGTTATGGCCCGTAAAATCTATCCCATTTGGCAAATGGATTAATTACTCGCTTACTTCATATGCATTAATTACAGCTAATAACAATAATAATGCACTACTATATGAGTGGCTTAGCAACTGGTTATTATTTCGAATTCCAGAATTCTCTTCATCTTAATTTCGTTTTTTATTTTTTTATAATTCTTCATCTTAATTTCAACCGCTTCCAAACTTACAAAAAACCTATTATTAAACCTTATAAAAAAATTAAATTATATATTTTAACATTATAAAAAATATTAATAATTTTATTAAATAATATAGAAAATAACAATAAATATATAAATGCATTTAAAATATCAAAATAAGGATAAAATACAAAAAGCACATTAAATTATTTCTTAAATTTAAAAAAATCAAAATTTTTTTAAATTGTGGAAAACAACACTAGAAGTGAAAATAAAAAAGATTGTCGAATGCGATGGTTAAAAATGAACACTAGTAGTATTATTTGTAAGATTCTTGTATTGGAATCAGATTATTATGGGAATCACGCTCCATTATTGACTTATAAAATACAATTATTATTCCATGGTCTTTAATCTTTATAAAATGAATATTTTAATTTATTAATTTATAAAATTGGTTTCCCATAATTATATAAAACAGCCATCTTATATGTGATAACTACTTCACATTGACAAATCTTATCAAAAACTTTTGATTGATGACCTTGACACATAAATTAAATATTTTAATTCCCATTGGTTAATTTTTTATATACTAATAATTTAAAGCTAAGCTATTTAAAGTTTCACCCACTAGAAGTACTCGTTTCAATGCATTCAATATTACAATTTTTAATTTTCACACAAATTAAAAAATTATTAACTAACATCAATTTATAAAATATTCATTATAATTTTTTAAAATATCTTTTTACTAACTATTTATATTTATATATTTTCACCTTATTAATTATTTTTTTAATGAATACATAAAAATAAAATAGAAAATTATATAATTAATTTTTTTTAATTTCAAAATTGTCTTTTTGAATGGAATAGAAAAAGATAAATAGAACGGATGGAATATATTTTATAAATATTAGTTTTTGATGTTGATGTGTAGTAAAAATAAATTAGAATTAATTGGAAGATGAAGATTTACCCTTAAAGATGAAAAGGTAAGAAAAATGAATAAGAAAATAAAAGAATTTGGATAAGGAAGATGGAGATAAATAAAATGTACGATCAAGACAGGAAGAAAGCTACACAGCTCACCTTCAGCATCTAATATGGACTATGACAGTTCATATCCCTACCACCCCACTTCCTCATTTACATTTTTATTTTATTTTTTCCAATTTTTACTTTGTTTAATATAGAATACGAATATACGATAACAATTTTATAATATTCCAATTTTAAAGACAAATAATTTAATTTTATATAAAGAAACAATTGAATGACGCAGCCTGACATTTATTCAATCACCTAACATTTTCAAAAAAAAAATAGAAAGAAACTATCATATGCTAATAATATGGCTAATTTTAGTTGTAATTATAGGTGGCAAAACATGTCCCGTTATGACGAAATGAGTCATAAATAAATTAGGTTATAAATAAATTAAAATTTTATGCATCATAAATATATTAAATTATGTCGAATTGTATCATAATTCAAAAGGATTACCAAACTTTATAATATTATTTTGTATTTTTTTCTACTTTATAATATTTTTTTTTATCTTTTTTCTAAAAGATTCATGAAAAATAAAAAAATTATTTATATATAATCTAACAAAATAATTATTTTTATATTTACATCAAATAAAAAAATTAGAATTAAAAAATTATGAAACGAACCACAAACAGGTAGGATCGTACAACCTCTAATTGCAATCATTATAATAGGATGATTGGATTTTAATATGAAACCTATATAGTCTACTCCTAATTAATATAATTAATTACTAAGTAGTTAACCCACATTGTATTTGGATGAAAACGCGCTTATATAGTTCTCAAATCAAAATTGAATATCTTACTGCTGCAAATTAAAATGAACAATTATAAATATAAAATTCCCTTTTTGTTGCATGTAAGTTTTTTTTTTTTTAAAGCAACTTCAAATGAATAATTACAATACGTTTAGACGGGTCAAAATATATGGAATTTTTTTGAAATATGGTTATTTTTAAAAATATTTCGAAATTTGGTACTATAGTAAAAAAAATTGAAAATCTGGTGTGATGGATTCCAACACTAGGAGGCTGGAATTGGACTGGCGAGACCCACCTATCTTTGACTAGCAGGCTGCCAAAATCTGACACAAGGGGAGCCAAAATTCAGCAAGCTAGCTCCATCCGATTCCTCACTTTTTCGAAAATGGACAAGGTTACCTCCCCGCATCTAGTTGTCTATTTTCTTAAAAAATGTGCTTCACCCCCAACCATTACTTTTCCTGCATCACCTGCATAGAAATGAAAACTCAATTGTCACGAGAAGAGAATAGTAAAATCAATTATATGCATGTTAAATTCGTATATAAAAGGAATTGTTATTTCAATTTTTCATTATTCTTGTCCAACACTTCCACTATCGTTCTCTCCTTTGCTTCCTTTCATTTTTAAAGTTTCTTATCCCACAATTTTAATAGTATTTTAAATTTTAGTTGATATAAAGAAGGTAATATTATTGTGATATACAATTTAAATGCAAGAATTACAAATTATATTATTATTAATTTTATTTTTGTATTTAATTTATAGGGAGTGACAATTTTGAAGGTTATATAATTTCAAGATTCAAGATAAGAAATTAATTTTTTTTAATCAAATTAGCAAATAAGAAAATTTGTAGTTTATTCAAATTAATTGTTTAACATGCTATTTATTGTGAATTAATTAAATTATGAATTAATTATGTAGCATGCTATTTGAAATTATTGACTGCTCAATAATTTATAGTGTATAAAATTAATTTAATTAATTGGTAAATATTAAATGCTTGAAAAAAAATACATTGATGAATTGCCAAATTTTAAAGTGTGCGTTGTGTCAAAATAAAAATTTTATTTTTACATGTTTAACGCATGAAATTAATATTACTATTTATATTTTAAAATTTAAAATATATATATATATATATATATGAGATAAACATTAGTTCTATAAAAAATTATGATTAATTTTAATATGATATAAGTAAATAAAAATTTTTATTAAAATATAATAATTATTTTATTAATTTGATATGATAGATGCTTATTGATGATGATGTTGCTTATTAATACAAAAAGTAACACATAAAACATCATTATAAAATTTATTAAATATTACATAAAACATTAAAAAAAAAGAGCACATGGTGAAGTAACATAAAAAAAAAACACATAAAACATCATTATATAATATAATAATATTACATCAAATATAAAAAAAGAGCACATGATGAAGTAACATCAAACATAAAATATCATTTAAAAATGTTCACAAATATTGATCCAAGAATATTTTATGTCCTTACATATTTCATGAGTATTCAGTTAAATTTGATGGTCATGGCATATTTGGGCACGTCTTTTTATTGTGCCCTTCATTCCGACATATTGTACATCGGTTAGGCCTATCACGTTCTCTACTATCCATTTCATTTCGATATCGAGACGTCCTCGATCGGGCCTTTTTCCTCATAAGATCTGAATTAGGCACTAGAGTTGGTCCAACATATAGTGGTCAGTAATCCTAGTGTCCAAGTGGTTGGAAAAATGATGCATAACAGCTCAATGCCTTTGAAAGTTTATAACACTTGTCGATGTATGTCCATATGTCAACACGTACATGCATACATGCCGTTATAACATGTGAACATGGTATTTTAGTACCTTGAAATTTTTCACATTCACATTGGCGGCAATCCAAATTAACAACTTGCGTATTATTACCTTTTCTTTTACTTTTTTGATTTTTAGTCAGGATTGTGAACAATTCTGAACGCTGATCAAAACTCTGAACTCTATGCCCACAAGCTTTTTTAGCATGCTTGGCCATCTCCTCCAAACAATTTTGAGTGTATATTTTACCAGCTGCTATCTGAGCTCGATACATGACCCTTCTGTCATCAAAAATTTTGACAAGCCTAGCAAATACATGCTCAACAACACAACAAACTGGCATCATCCTAACACATTTAAAGCACTATTTACACTTTCAACAATGTTAGTTGCAGCATGCCCATACTTATGGCCATTATCATGAGATAAAGTCCATTTGTCCAAAGAGTTTTGCATGGTCCAATTGTAAGAGTTGATATCAATAGTCTTTATCTCGTCCATTCTTTTTGTAAACTTTCGTAGTTGAAAATTATTATCTACCAATAATATGCACATATATTAATAAAGTTTAATATATAAAATTGAACCATATATTTTATAATAATAAAAAAAATTAAGCTTGAGTACATACCTGCCTTGTATAATATGTCCTTAATTTTTGAATTTCTATGGGCAGTGTTATAGTTGCTTACAAAGTGACGGAAATAATATCTATGGTAAGCTAAAGGCTCCTTCCATCCACTACTATCATTACAAAATAATGTCATAATTTTCGCGTGCCAGTCAAAAATAACAGTAATACCTGACTGTTTAGTGACATACCGCCTAATACATATCATGAACCAACCCCAACTAGATTTATTTTCACTTTCTACAATGGCAAATGCAACAGGGTATAAAAAATTATTACCATCAACAGCACTAGCAATCAACAATTTTTTATGATACTTTTCCGTTATAAACGTTCCATCGATGAGCAAAACTGACTTGAAGTGAGGTAGTCCATCTATGCATGGCTTGAATATCCAAAAGAGCCTTTTAAATTGCTTGCAATTGGGCTGCATACTATCTTCAGCAACAAAGTCATAGATAATTTCCGGATTGTATGTCTCCAACAGCTATTTCTGGAACAAAATCATTTAAGTCTATTTCTTCATCATCGTCATCTAGATCACAATTTGAAAAAATATACCCATTATTCGTAATATTATCTTCATCGCATGCAACATCTCCGCCTCCTAAAGGAGAACAAGAAGCAAAATTCGTTTGATTTGGACCTCTAAACTCTCTAATAGGACTTACATTAATTGTTTCCAATTCATCAATATTTTTACATTGTGAAGTAGAGTGAAACTGCGTACCGAAATCAGACTGAGTGACTCTTGTATAATCACCGTATACATTTATTTTTTCTGCATTTGGTATAAACTCTCTTTCTTTAGCATTAGCATCTGATTAATATTGTTCATTGCATTTTCTCCATCTCCAATTATAATTTTTTCGGCCATAACAATTAGTTCCGCAATGGTATATCCCGAAAATGTATCAAAATTCTCATAAATTTGATCAATATTATCGTCATCGATTACATCCATACATGACCAATAAATTGACCCCTGGTTATTTACTAGACAATTATATATCACCCTACTAAGCCTTTCATTCGCAAATAAATTTAATTTAACTACTATCTTATGAATAAGTTCAGCAAATGTCGATTTGCTCCTAATTTTCAATCTCCTTGATCCAGCTGACTGACTCGAAGTGTCATATTGAAATCCAGTTATGCCGAATTCTGATTGTCCTTCGGTGTGAATTATAAAAATTACTGAGATCGACATTTTTTTCCTACATTATTTTTACGTATATCATCATTTAAGTACTAATTCACCATTTTGTCATAAACCTTACATTCTAAAAAAATCAATTTAAATTACACATAAATTCTTAAAATTTTGCTAGCCACATTTCAAAATTAATAATTAAATTGTTATCATTTATTATTTTTTATCTTTCTATACAATTAATTTTTTTTTACATCTTAACATTATACATCTAATTTCTTAATATATGCAAATTTCTTACACCAATTATTTCAAAAATTATTTTAAATTTCATTTCAATATCATTACCATGTAAATTAAATTACACATTATCAATTTCATAAAAAACACATGCAACTACAATTTTTTTTGACTTAATTAACACTTGCTTAAATTTAATAATTATTTATTCTTTTCTTAGCATATAATCTTTTCATACCAATTAAATAAAACTACAAAATATAATAAAAAAATTAAGCAATAAAATAGATATGCTATCAAGAAAATTAATATTCATTTGATAGCCTGTCAGTCAAAGACAGATGGGTCCCATCAGTCTAATTTCGGCTCCCCCTGTGCCGAAATCCATCACACAAGATTTTTAATTTTTTTTATTGTAGCCCTAAATTTTGAAATATTTTTAAAAATAACCTTATTTTTAAAAAAAATCAAAATAGATTATATCATAAATAGATCATGACTCGTTCGGATTTAATAAATTTTTGACAAATTTAAATACAATATGCCAAATGAAAGAAGATCCCGTTATAAAAGCAAAATTGAGACTATCCATTCTGAATCGGTGCCCAAGGTGAGAAATTCTTTATGCAAAGTTTTTTTTTTTTTTTCTTTTTATGTTTGCCTGATTGATAAGGATGGCAGTGAGTTGATCTTTTTGGGTGCCCCATCTACTTCCATTCTAATAAGAAGATATTTGGACAGTTGTGAAATGAATGTAGGTATTAATAATTTGATTCATGTCAGTTTCAGATTGGATTCAATTATAGATTATTGAATATCCTAATATTCGAATTCATTTATAAAATTTAACTATTAATTTATTAACTAAAAATAATATTTATCTTCAAATACTATGTAAATTTTATATTAGTTATTATAAATATTATATATATATATATATATGGTGTGAATGATATCATTTATTAAATTGAATTAAAATTTTATTATTAATATTAAATATATGAAAATTTTAGTTAAATTTTATACGTTAATTGGATATTTAAATAAGTTTAAGTAATATTCGATTAATTATAATTTGTTTTAGGTACTCTAGCCATTGTCATCCCAATTAACTGGAAAAACTTAAAAAGAAGAATATTGTAGAATTTCGATAAGAAATATTCTAATAGTTAAGTCAGTAATCTTGAAAGAGGAAGAAAATGATATAAAATTTTTAACTTAATTACATTTGATTAATAACATTTGCCAATTACATCTATATAATTATCACGTACAAATAGGAGATTGGTATGCCGAGCTTGTGGCGGCTGACCAAAGTAGCAGCATGCAAGGCAAGGGGGCAATTGTCCCCCTTCATTTTTAAAATTTTTTTTATTATATATACATACGTGTGTGTGTAAATATGTACATAATCTTATTAATACACTATTGGCAATTACTCCCTTCTTCTATTCAATAATTTATTTATAACATTTATATTATATTTTTGTCACTTTTAATTATAAATTTTGAGTTTGCCACTTAGCAGTAGGACATCAAACTTATTTATTTATGTAGTATTTATTTTGATGGTTAAGCAAACAATATGGTAACCTAAGAAGATAGAAGAATATCTTGTCTGGTTATAACTAGTTATGTCATATTAGTTCCGAACCAGTATTTATTTATGTAGTATTTATTTTGATGGTTAAGCAAACAATATGTTACGACCAATAATAATTCGTTCCGGTTTTATTTTATTTTTTTCAGCCCATGCATTGACCCAGTCGACCAATTAATTTATATATTTGGAATTTTCTTAAAATTTAATGCTGATCTTATAATCCACAATATTTATTAATTCCAGGCTGTCATAAACCTGCTGCCAGCTGGACCCAAATATGTTGGATAGCTTAAATAGATCAGATAGTCCGAATGGATCGTATTGTAGCCTAAATGTGAGTCAACTTATTTGATATATATTTTTTTAATAAAAATAATAATTTTATACAATAACGTAATACAAAAATTAATGCAATAAAAAAAAGTTAATCCAAATATATTGAATATTTAATTGATCATTTTTGGATTGATATAATAGACATCATAATCATATCTATTGAGTATCATGGCTAGATTCAAACAGATCACATATTTAGCGAGTCATTTTTAAATTAGTTTAATGGATATTTTTATGGATTAGATTGAATTTGAATCGATTTTTTTTTGAATAAAATTTTGAATTTAAATCAAATTTGCAAGACCTACCTGCGGGCAATTTCTGCTATTATTTTACTCCAACTAGCCAAGTGACACATAATTTCCTAACAACATATGCGCAGTTGAATTCAATGTTTTATATTTTTTATTTTTTGAAGATTGAATTGAATGTTTTCAGTTGTCTCGTTAGATGTGCTTTAACTTGCTGAAGTCCAAAGTATTTATAAATTGAGCCTGAATTTTTATATTTTATTTCATTTAATCCTTAAATTTTTATTTCAATTCAATTTCTTTATCATTCATGTGCCTGAGAGGGCATGCGAATTGTTTTTTTTTTTTACTGGATTGATTTTAAATTTAATGTAGATAAAATTTAATTACAAAAATAAGCACAAATATTCAGTAACAATTTATTCAATAAATAAATTGTTATTTCCTCCACTAAATCAACATGAGGATTGAAAAAGAAAATCAACATGAGGATTGGGGACTAACTATTTTCATGATCGGATTATGTATGTATTAAACTGGCTAAACATGACTCAATAATGCTTGGTTGGTTCAGTTGGTTTGTTTGGTTTGGGACTTTTAAATTTTTTTATGGACTTTTAATTTTTATAAAAATATAAATTTTGAAGAATAAAATTATAATAAAATTTAAAAAAAAATCAAATAATAAATTATAGAATATTAATAAAATTTCAAATAATAAATTTTAAAGTGAATACGTAATTGTTAATAGAGGGAATATAAAATATATATATAGTCCATTATATTAAATTGTCATTCGAAAATTTACTCAATATTTTCACATTATCCATAAATAAGGTAGACTAAGAAGAACACCAAAAAAAAAAAAAAGATAGACTAAGAAGAAATGCAAATTGGGAAATCTTGCCAAGTTGTATTTCTGCAGTTTGATTAATGAATAACTGTTCCTTAAATTAGATTCATAAAAATTTAATGGTCGGATCAAATCAATAAAAGAATTGTCATATTTTTCTCAAATTATTGATGAAACAAAAAGAATATATACGAAAAAAGATTGATTTTATTATTTATTATTTTTATTTTGATTTTTTTTGTATTTATTTAAATGTTTAGTTCTCTTTTGTTTATCTTTGGATGTTAAATGTTTATTTATCTAATCCTATTGAAAAATTCACCAATTTTTAATTAGTAGATTTGTATTTTTCAAAAAGAAGTCGAATCTCAACGATTAACTAAACTGATAGTCCCATTAGCATTTAGTTACAATTACATATTGTTTTCCAGACAAAGACTCCTATAATTTTTATTTTGGGTAACATTAATATAAATAACTATTACTTTGTAAAAATTAAAATGAGTTGCATTAATCTCTCACATGTATATTAGCTTAGGGTGACAAATGTGGCACCAAAAAAAAATTGAAATTATAGATACAATATATAATATAACTACTCCAAATAATTTTTTTTTTTTTTCATTGTATGTACAGTATTTAGTTGTAGGGTTTCAGCTCGAAATATACATTTGCAATAAATAAGTAACATGAATTACTCACACAATAGTTCCGTTGTCGTCCAGCGGTTAGGATATCTGGCTTTCACCCAGGAGACCCGGGTTCGATTCCCGGCAACGGAAATTTGGTTTTTGATCAATCAAATTTTATATTGCCCTTTTTTTTTTCCTAAACAAATATATTGTTTTATCCTTTCTGATATCCATGAGAGAGAGTTTGACCTTTTTAACTTCAAATTTATATATATTTTTTAAAATCATAAATAGTTTTAATCATTTATTTTAAAATAAAAATATCTTTGTTATAATGAAAATTTATATAAAATATTTTTATGAGTAACTTTTTAAATTTATTTCAATTTTACTTATTAAAAAATTATTTATTAATTTGGCAAAATATGGTATTGTTTTTATATATTTTGTCAAGTGTTAACATTATTTTAATGATATATCAGTACTATTTCAGTGCAGTTAATTTAAAATTAACGAAAAATACTTATATTTAGTAATTGGAACAATAGTTACATGTAGTTATCAAATTAGATCGAATCAACTCCTTAGCAAGTGTTACATTAAATTTGACATATTATCAATCATTGACTAATACATGTGATATAATGGCTGACACATTCTGTCATATTGAAATTATTAAAAGAGTAATTTTTCCTTTTAAATTGTAAAATTGGAGTAAATCAACTCATGCACGAATATATATTTAAACTTGATCATTTTTCATCTATTAATACATACAGCTGATATTATATTGTATACACAACAGATATATACTGTCATACTAAATTTAAGTAATTCATATGAAATGTAAAAAATAGATAAAAATTCAAAGTCAACCTATATTTCACATCTCCTATTACCTTAAAACCAAACACTAATAAGAAACCATTCTTTAAACAAAAATTGCAAATTATAGCTTTCCCTAATTAGGGATATGGTGGCTTTAACCAATTGATATTTCCCCCTGATAGAAGGAAAAATGTTCCTTACGCTCTTTGAGTGGGGACGGTTGTATTGGCTCCTCCGAGATGAGAGATTTCCATTTATATATGTTACATACTCTCGTGGGTTTAGAGGAATGCTTTAGCATAAGAAATATTAATTTGCTTGATGTGAAAAGGTTGGCATAAATTTGGTGCAAGCCTTGGCATCACATTGACAATTCACGTGCTAAGATCTAACACTCAGCAGGGGGCGATTTGCTTCAATTTCACATTTTAAAGGGCAAAATTGAGAATAAATTTGCTCATTTGGCAATTTTAGTAAACTATTGTGCCACATGTATTAACAAAAATAATTCACAATTGACATGATTTCTATCGATGGATTGATTTGGTCCAAATTTGGTAATTTCAAGGGCAGTAATTTAACTATATCATGAAAGTCCAAATGTACTTAAAACAGTTTTTTTATGGAGAGTGTTTCTGACAGTTGGGCTTCATATAAAAGACAGCCCATTGAGCTTATCTTCATTAAAAAGGAAAGAAAAATAAATATATATAATCAATTATCTCAAATATATTCACCAATTAAGAGTGTGTTTGGCATTGATTTTCAGTGGGTAAAAAGCTGATTATTTGATAAAAAAAAATATAAGTTTATTAAACACTAATTTTTAAAAATTCAATTTTGTGAAAAGTGAAAAAAATATTCTATTAGAAAAAACTAAAAATTAAATTTTTTCAAAAAATTTGAATTTTAACTTTTAAGGACAGCTAATTTGAAATTTATTTTAGATAAAAATATATATCTTTTATTTTATTTTATAATAACAATTATACCTAATATATATATATATAAAAAGGAAGAGGTAGATTCTTTTTAGTTTTTACATGTTTTTTCTCAATTTTTCTTTTTCTTTATTTTCTACATTTAAAATTCTATATTTTTAGTTTTTCTTTCAAGTTAGAAAATTTTATATTATAAATAATTAAAAGGTAATTATAATCATTTATAACTACTGCCATCTAATTTGATTAATAGAAAAAATATTTATTATTAAGTCAAGACAAATAAAAAAATTTACAAAATAACAACCTAAACATTTATTGTAAAAAATTATTTTTAATAATATCATTTATCAAATAATTAATAAATTATTTTTAAATTTATAAATCATTTTAAATTTTATTTACCAAACAGTTATATATCTTTTGGCGTATAACTTTTTGACATATAATTTTTATCAATTGAAAAAACTGTTTTCATAAATTTTGTCAAACTAGCCGTAATTAATTATGCCCACTAAAAGAGTATTTTCTGGCCTTCAAGTAAGGAAAATCTATTTTCAAAATAGTTCTCAAAATTCATTAAAAAAATAAAAGTAAAAAAGAAAAGTAAAATTCATTCTCCCTCTAATATGAATCTCGTGTTTGTATCAGTAAGTCTTTTTCTTTTTACTCCGCTACCTGTAAGTCTGAATTATTACTACTAGCAAAAAAAATAAAAAGAAGTTTTAAATTGTCCATTTATAATCTGTTTAACAATGATCCGATTAGATTATATCTAACCGGTTTGTTTATTTATAATCGCCTCATTTATTACCTAAGCTAAACCTCTATATATTTTAAACTGTAAATATTGTCATAAAAAAATAATTTCTAATAAGAAATCAATGTTGGTTGTTAATAATATACAAAGAAATTGATCAAAATTAGAAGCAAAGAATATGTAGTCACAAATCAAAAAAGATAATTTACGGAAAATTTAGTAAGTAAAGGAATACACAATTAACTGCGGCCAAAAATGTATGAACAAATAAAAGCATTGATGATGAATATGTACAAAATGAGCATTTGAAAAGTCTATATATTATGTAATTTTGTTTTCCAGTGTCTACCGTGGAAAGTCCTCAGAAATTAAGACTATTGTTTCATGTCTGCTGTCTAATGTTAATATAAACCAAGGACAGCATTCCAAAATGCCATTCAAAAAATTTGAATTCAAACAGTAAAATGTAAGTCTCTCTTATTTTTTAAAGCAAGAAAGATAGTCTAAGCAGAGCTATTGTACACAAAAACCAAATTAAACAGCAAAGAATGGCGTTGTATCCAAACCAAACAATTTTCTCACCTTCTGTTTTCTTTCCCTATTCTTTCTTCGCTACTTTGCTTGCTTCTCTTCAGCAGTTCCAAGAAGATGATCTCTTAATCAATGGCTTCATTTGCTTGTCCTCTTCAAGTGAAATCATACCCAAATGCGATGGATCCTCCAGCATCATCTTTGCCACTAAGTACCCAGCAATTGACCATGTCTGGTATTTCCTTGCCTGTTTACCAACATATCTCCCAAGTTTCCCGTCATAATATTCTGGCCAGCCATCTTTCAGCAAACGGGTCTCAGCAAGATCAATTGCTCGTCTTGCGATTTGTGGCCGTCCAGTTTTTATGCATGCAGCAGTTAGCATCCATAAAAGAACTGCACCCACATAACAAATGTATTTAAAAAAAAAAAAAAAGAGAGAGAGAGAAAAGAAAAGAAAAAAAAAAGGAGTTTGATTGCTGAAGAAAGATACTATTACTCAAATTTTTCACAACATCATTATTTACAAGAATTATTTCAAATTATAGACAAGATATCTACATAACTGACAAAAAAAATGGCAAAGCTGGTAAACTTCTTCATGATAAAATATTTTAGCCATTCACTGGAATGAAGAAGCTTTTAAATTCATTGGATAACATATACGATCCACCAATGCCATTCTTTTGCACAAGAATCAATATGCAATCCCATTTGATCCATTCAAATTTATTGGATTAAAGAAATATAGTCTCATAAAACCCTGCATGATAATTAACTTTTCTCAGAAGGGAATCATCATTATTCATTAACAAGGCTGCATTTACTGAAAAACAGAACTCAAACTCTTTGAAGGAGGAAACAAGAACTAGCATAAGTGAATTTTATTGATCCATAATCTGATAAAAAAGGTTACTATTATATTCAACTGGAATAAAATGGTTCGTGAGCTATATCTCTAAGGTTTCTGTAATCAATGTACAATAAAAACTAATTTATTTCCCAAGTTTTTAAGTGCAAAATGTCCGGGACATAGCAAATGCTGTATATATCCAAAACCAGTCATGAACCATACATATATAACTAGTGAAAGTACTTCCATGGCTCAAGATGAATTAAACTCAAATCAAATGGGAAAAAAAAAAAAAAAAACCATTGAAATAAACTAGGAAAAAATGAAACAAACCTGGCCAAGATCCTCCATTATGATAACTCCATCTCGTGTTCTTGGGATCACAACCAGTTATAATTCGCCATTCATGACTTTCAATCGCAGGATAAGCTATTTTCAGAGGCATTTCTCCAACCAGTTCCTCCCAGCGAGACTCAATAAGATCCATGATAGCCATTGATTGCTCAGGAGTTGCAAGGGATGAAAGAATAGCAACACAATTACCTAAAGCAAACCAACGAAAATCCATCCTTGCAGGACTAACATTGCCAATGAAATAGCCACCACGTGTTGGCATAAAGTCAAATACCCATTCTGGGATTGAATCAGGGATGACGTTAAATTTATTTACTGCAGTATGTGAGTACTCCTCAGTTTTATATCTGTATATGTCATTTAGTTGTTGAAAGTCCAACCAGAAGTAACTTCGCATGTGATAGCTTAGGGCATGCAAACGTTTCACAATTCTTTCAACAAATTCTTTTCCTTCTGTATCATGTTTCAACATTGACAAAGCACATCTCAAAGCCATAAAGAAAAGTGCTTGAATTTCAATAGGATAACCATAAATTCCCTGCAACATAAATCTACCATCAGAACATGCAGACGGGGTAAAATCTTAAAACCTCAAAAGAAATAAGATGACTCATTAGTCACTTTTCCAAGATCTAAGAAACCAAGAATTAAAATGCAGAATTCATAACCAAAATTCAGAAGTCTATTTTCATTACTTTGACTGCAATTATCTGTATAGGCCAAGGATTAATTTCTTCTTAATTGATTTATTAGAACATAACCATCAAATTTATGAATGTTCAAATAACGTTACATGATGCAAAGGTTTTTGATAGAAAGTTGCATGAATGAAGATAGAAAATCCATGAATTTAAGCAGATTATCATGATATACAACAGTAAACTCTCTTGCTAATGTTGAACCATTCATTCCGCTCTAAAAACTTTGCTCAAAAGCAACAATTGCTATCCATAAAGAGTAAAAATGGGTATATTCAATACACATGCCAATGAGATGATAAACTTGAAAAGTCTTCAGAGAAGGGAATATGTGGAAGGTGATCATAAAACGGGTTATCTCACATTATACTTACTAAACCAAGGTCTTCACCATCTAAAGGCAAAATAATTCTCAAGCCTCAAAATGATATGGTAATATACAAATTTCCATGAAAAAGGAGGGCAATAGTTATGTTCTTTTCACCATATCCAGTGACTACTACGTTTTGTCAGAAAATAATATCCACAAGTAGCAATTATTTCATCAAGCATTCTCTTTATTGGCATATATGAATATAAATAAAGTCAAAAAGTGTATCAAGCATATAATATCCACTTAAATGCATATAGACAGAGAATGATGAGTAGAGAGAGAGCCTGCTAAAATGAAACAATAAGGTCAGCTTACCATTCTGCGATCAATCATGGAGCATCCATCGGCACAAAGAAGGGTAGGAAATGTATCAAATCCCTCTGACAAGCATAGGGATAATATAAGTCTCATCCCTCTTTGACACTCTGAAGTCTCTGCCAAAGTCAAGTCCCCTGTGGATTTGGTATATGCACGGAGCAGAATGATCCACCAAAATCCAGAGTCAACAGGAGCCACTCTTCCAATTGCACTCTCTCCAAAATCTGCAACAACTGTATCTGTTTTCCGAGTAGGATCATGAAGTACTTTAAAGCTAGCTGGCATTACCCCTTCCCCAAGTTTGAACCGATCTATTCTCTTTTCCCAACCTTGAAGATATAGAGTCTTCAACAGGAAGTTCTTAACTATATCAGGCTCACCATTCATCAGAAAAGCCAGAGCACTGGGCACAAAATCTCGTACAAAAACCTGAACAGAAAGAGAAGGGGAAAATAATTAAATGTATTGCAGATTGTATTTTGTTCTTCCTCCTATTTAATCAAATCAGGATTAAGAATTTTGTGCAACTTTCAATCTGTCATGCACTAAATTTAAGAGGTCCCAACCATTGAGCTTAGTCTTAATTTACTATTATCAAATTCCAAGCAGAGTTTCCTCCAAGTTTCCAAACCCACCAACTTTATACAATTATGCCTTGAGCAATCCTGCTATAGAGTTTTCCCAGAGGTTCTACATGAACACAACAAATTCATCTCACTAAAGAGACAAATATCCAAATATGAAAACATAATTATATACCGTACGAACCAAACTAACAAAATTTCAAGCTTCATACAATTTGATGCGAGAGAAACCATAATTTGTGTCAAAATTCAGTTAAAGAATTACCTGATCGTAGTTCAAAACCTCTTCTGAGGCATGATCAATTGCAGCAATAGTACCAACAGGTTGGCCTCTAA
The DNA here is from genome assembly GCA_037975025.1 of Excoecaria agallocha. Lineage (NCBI taxonomy): Eukaryota > Viridiplantae > Streptophyta > Magnoliopsida > Malpighiales > Euphorbiaceae > Excoecaria > Excoecaria agallocha. The sequence continues at coordinate 11,807,587 of CM075820.1, forward strand.
AGTACACCATAGACCGGCGCAGGGCCTCCCAAGCATCAGCTACCATAGGATGGGGCTCAAAGGAGTTGCGAGCTGATGAGGCTGGTGTGTCAAAACCTGACCTTGCCCCGGGCGAATATGTGCTCTCAAAGTGATCAAGACCGGCTCTGGTGAACCCAATTGAAAGCTCACTGAGTGACCTCTCATCAAATGATCTCTGCCTCTCTATGTTAAGCCTTGGCTTGTCAAGAAGGCGTGTGAGATCGAAGTCGTCCATTTCAGAGATTGAACAATTTGAGCTCACATTTCTAAGTCCCATCTCTTTGGTCCCATCCATTTGTGGTCCTCTTTACTTCAGCTCTATCACCAATACTAGAGTTCGGTTTTAGGGTACTAATGCTGAAAAGTATTAAAATAAATAATTAAAAATAGAAAAACCAGGAACAGAAAATCACAAGTTCAGAATCAATTGGAAGCTCCAAATGGAAAACTGTAACTTGCCATAAAGGCAATTTAATAGCACAGTTAAGTAGTTCTTATCCATTCAACTAGTCCTTGTCACTTAAGCATACCGATTTGAAGAAATAAAAGAAGAATATAGAGACCTTTCTCCTTGTATATTGCCTCAACAAGATTAACTACATTATAAAGTTTTGCAACAAATCAGGAACCAAAAACAACGAACAATCATTTTCTAAGCAAAATACTTGCATTACGCTTAAATTTTCAATTGCATTTACCGTTAAATTATTTTGAAAAGAGAAAGAGAAAAAAAAAATCCATGAAAATCAAGGAAATCATGGACCAAGATCCACTACAAAAAGAAAAGCAACGTATTATCAACTTATCACCTAACCAAAACAAGCAATACTACGAAGAGACTGTTTCAATAAAGAAAACGAACAAAATTGAGCTAGCAAAAACGTGATAAACCAGATCTAAATCCATTGAAGAAAATTTCCCGTTATATTCTTTGGCCAAAGAGAGAGAAGAAGAAAGAGAGAACAAACCTAAAAAAAACTCAAGAATGGTGAGGAGAGTGATTCGCCGGGGGCGGAAGAGGGAGAGCGGAGTCGCCGGTGAACGGTCGGCGAAGAGACAAAGACAGAGAAAGAGAAAGGGAGGAGAAAAAAAGAGCATGTTTTTAAAGTGGGGGTATTTATAGAGTCTAATATCCATCTTTTTTTGTAAGAAGAAGAAGGTGACCGTTTATCCGGTGAAATGGAGATAAAACTGCCATTTAATTTGGCGATCCTACGTGTAACAAACGACACAGTTTTAATATCTTTTCAGAGATGGACATTGATGGCTGCTTCCGGTTTATAGGTGACAACTTGTTTATCGGTTTCTAGTAGGCCCTCCTTTTCTGCAATGATCGTCAGATAGTATCTTTTTTTTAATTTTTGCAATAATTATTGTTAATTTATTATAGTTTTAGAAAAATAAACAATTGAATATAGTAAGAGTTAGGTAGGGTTAAATTGTAATTGGGTAATTAAAATGCCCTTTCTATTATGTTCTACTTGTCACTTTTAAATAAAAATTTAAATTATATTTATTTATTAATTTTAAATTTTTAATATAATTTAATTTATTTTTTTAATATATATTTTTTTTAATAAAATTAAAATCAATTATATTTAATAATTTAATTTTAATTATGTAATTTAATATTAAATTTAAATTTATTTATTATTTTTTAATTTTATTAAAAATAATAAAAGTGATAAATAAAAAAAATAAAATGAGTAAGTAATTAGAGATTAGTGTTAATTTATAATGTTCGGAGTTACGTGCAATTCGAATCCACTGGCATTATAACTTTGATTCGATCTAGTTGTGTAATTAATTATGGTTAGGTGTTTAGGTTTGCAATGAGTTGGAGCTTCTTTTTTTTTTTTTTTTTTTTGCAGAGGTTAAAGGTGCAAATTATGTAAACAGAATAATTTGGTAACTAATTATCATCATTAAAGTTGTCATTATCAAAGAGATCTTCTTACGGGTAATATATATATATATATATATAGACACACACGCATGCACACCACGTGTGAGAAAAAGCATTATTTTACCCTCTATGTTAATTCAAAGTCATATTTTGCTCTTAAATTATTTTCTAGCTAGCAAAAAAAATGATAATATTTATTTATTACTTTCTCTATTTATTTATTAGTTATTTTTATTATTTTTATTAAAATTAAAAAATAATAAATAAATTTAAATTTAATATTAAATTATATGATTAAAATAAATTATTAAATTTGATTAATTTTGATTTTATTAAAAAATTAAATTAAAAAAATAATTATATTATATTAAAATTTTAAAAATAATAGATAAATAAAATTTAGATTTTATTGAAAAAAAAAAAAAAGAGAAAGTATTAAATTAGACAGTACAGATAGTGCAGCGGCTTCATTAACTTCTCTTGTGGTCTAAGTCAGGTTGAATTAGTGAATGAAGGATTTGGGTCAATTTTGATGCATTTATTGACATTTTACTTTTTTTTTAAACGTATATATAAAGCTTTTTTTATTAATGTTATTATTATTTTTTTAAGTTTTACCGTGCGTAATAAGTTGAGGAGGAAACCAAAAGCTGTCAATGGATGAGTTGACTATTATGTTTATATCTACCAAAAAAAAATCAATTATGGAGCGTACGATGTGTTATTAATTAGGCCAACAGCTTAATAAATTTGTAATCAAGTTCCTATCTCATAAAGGAAAATTCAAAGAGATATTATATGGCCAAAAACCTATGATGCATCGAAAAAAAAATCTAAGAATATTAATTTAGTAAGCTTGGAATAATATTTAAGAAAAACCATATATCATATATAAGGTAAAATATCTTAGATAATTATAGATTAAATAATATATTTATATAGATTATCTTAATTCGGTACGCATAAATTTATTTTAAATATTATGAAAATAGGTATCAGAAAATAATAAGAAAAGGAAAATTTGATATATATAAAGCAATAACGTAAAAGGTACTAATTTGGCAATGAAAACTTTAAAATTTCGAATTCGAATTTCAATCTCCAGTAAAAAAAAAAAATTGAATAGGAAAGTAGTATTTAAAGAGTAGGTAAATCCAAGAATTTAGGAAGAATAAAATAAAAGAAAGATTCTGCCAAAAATATATAAATATGTACAGAGAATCTGTCCTAGTATCCAAGAAATGATACCTTTCCTTATGTTAGTACTTGCATACAAATTCATGCCCCTAAAAACAAAAATACAGAGGAGAGTTAGTTGGCCACTACAATTGCAATGTTAAAGCCAACTAAACCCTATAATATTATTTTGTACCTTTTTTGTCAGGTCACTTGCCCTTTCAAGTTTATGCCTACTACCCTAATTATTCTTAAACCTATTATTATTATTATTATTATTATTATTATTATTATTATTATTATTATTATTATTATTATTATTATTATTATTATTATTATTATTTGTGAAATTAGAATCTTTATACTCGCTTGTAAATTATATGTCTTTGGATTTGGATTTCCTAATATTTGAAGTTGGAGAATTTTTATAGAATAATTCAAAAATAAATAATTATAAATAAATTTTAAGTTTTAGAGAATGGGTGTATATATTTATCCATTAATAGCATACTAACATCTCAAAATTGTGCTTGAAAAATAGAAATTGAAAAATTTTATAATTAAATATAAATATTCTTACTAATAAAAAAACAATATCTAACAAATTTGTTTTTGTTGATGTGACATTATAACATTTTTTCTATTCTAATTTTTAAACATTTATTTCGATACACATTGCACTTACATATAAATTTAATAAAAAATAACTAAAATAAAAATTCAAACACTCAATAATAAAAAAATTAAAATTAAGAGAATGGATAATGCTATTTTTTAGTTTTTACAAATGTCAGCAGTGCACTCTCCTCTGAACTTGTGAAGGATATTTATAACTTGGTAGAAGCACAGACCATGCATGTGCAAATCTTAACTTTAAGCTACATTTACTCAATGGAGAAATGCAAAATAATAATAATAATAATAATAATAATAATAATAATAATAATAATAATAATAATAAAGCCTCTGTTTTCCAAAAAAAGAATCAACTTAATTATGAGAAGAGTGAAATTAAGGAATCATGGTTAGGTTTTCGTTACTTGAAGATTGAAAATATATGCTTATCTAAGGATTTTTGTAATATTTAAAATAAATATAAAAAGGAAGAACGAATAAATGGGTAGGTATACGGTCAACAAAATCCAACTCAGATCCAACACTGCAGGAACAAGACGGCGTACTTGACGAGAAAATATAATAGTAAAATATAAATTTAATGTTAAAAACCACATATATAAATATATATATATATATATATTAAAATGCCTTTCGTAAGATGAAAGGCATTTTTTATTATTTTTTTATATTGGATTATGTATTTTTAAAATAAATAGTTAGATATTAAATATTTATATTTTTTTATATCACTGGTATTAAATTTAATTTAAATGAAATTGCATAATTGGAATACGGAATTTGTTAATCTAGCGTAAGGTCTAAATGACCATATAATCTATCAAAATATAAAAAAATTAAAAAAATATGTGCAATCAATTTAAATATATAAAATTTTATGAGTTGTTTTTTTTTTATTTTTTATATTTTTAAAAGGTTTACTGTATTTTAAGTTGATATCACACGAGTTTAACAAAATGTATATTTTAATTCCGCTAAATTTGAATATTAAAAATGAACGATGCACAAAAAATAAAAATCAAATATTAACTTAAAAAAAATAAAGAATTTCGTTTTTCATGGGGTTTTATTCTCTTCATTGTGGTCCATCTTCATCTCTTGAATTTAGATTTTCTTTGTCTTTTGTGTTAAAAGTTCGAAGAAAAATATTGCTAATTATAATTTTGTGGTCCAAAAAAAATTTAAGATATTATTTTCTTTTATTCAAATCTCATTCATGATTTAGTTAAAATTCGATGCTCAACGCAAATTGCTTGTAACATTTTATTTATGAATTCAGATCATAATAAATAATGCTAACAAATATTTTGATTATTATTATTATTTTTTTTTTTTGCAAATAGTTTGCTAAGAATTTCATTTAATATTTATTGTACGTTTTATCGGGAATTAAAAAATTATTCCCATTTCCTATAACAGAATATACCCTGTTAAGACAATTACAAAACTATCCATTGATCTTTCCAAACGTGCTGCATGAAATTTGTCAACTTTAAAAATTTTGAATGCCGGATTTAAAATATTTTTAAATATTTAAAAAGAAATATATTTTTTTTATTTTATAGACCAGTTGGATATAAATTTGAATAAATCTAGTCAATATAAAGAGAATATTAGAAGTAAAATTGAATTGGGGAATAAAAATAACAAAATTTAAATCAATCAAAACATATAGATAAAAAATTTAAATCACCAATAAAACATAATAAAAATCAATGGGTTAACTTATATCAAATAAATACTAAAGATTCGACGTTCAAAGATTTTTATAAAAATTAAAATTTTTTTTCAGTATAAAAGACTTGTTTGTACTTGATTCATAAATTTTTTTATGAATAACTTTGATATGAAAATGACATATAAAATAAAATAATTTAGACAAATTTCAAAAATCTGACTGATAGTAAATTATCATATAAAGCAATATCGGTGCCAAGAATAAATGTGACTTTCGTATAATACCCAATGAGTTTTTTTTTTTAATGAAATACGCGTGCAAGATTTGATCAAATATTTAAAGACAAATAGACAATAAGAAAGTATTAGTCTCAAAATCGATAATAATAAGTTGTTAATAAAAATTATTAAAAAAAAAAGTTTGAACAATAACATCTTCAAGGAAAGATGGGACGGCATGATTTTTTTTCTTGTCTCTTAATTAAATATTTCAATTTTAAATTTTGAAAATTGGACATTTTTAAATATCTCGAAGTATAAATTTGATCCTAATATATAACTAAAATTTCAGTTTATAATATTAAATATTCTCTATGTTTTAAAATTTAAAAAAATTTGCCACTTTCTTGCCACAATTTGTCACATGTTTGCTTATTTTAGTGCCACGCGTTAAAAAACTGTGAAAAAAAATTCTTATAAGTTTAAAATATAAAATATAATGTTACACCTGTTGAAAAAATATTCTTTTATTTTATCCCATTTTAAATTTATTTTTTAAATTTTAAAAATAAATTTACATATTTACTCTTATTTATTATATATTTTATTAAACATTTTTCTTTTTTGTCATTAAATAAAATTTTAAAAATATAAAAAGTTATTTTTATCAATAACTATAATTTTTTTTAAAACTAAGATATTTTAATTTTTTTAATTTTTGTAAAAATTATAAATTTATTTTTCAGAATGAGATAGAAGGAGTAAAAATAAATTTATATTTTAAACTTTATAAATACTTAAAAATTAGTTTTTTTTTATTTGGTTTGAATCTAAATTAGAAAAATCTTACTAATTAAACTCCTACATCACGTCTGGGGAAAAAAAAAATTCCAAAAAGTTGACCCCACGACTACTACGGATAACAGAGGATATTGCGACTTCTTGCCTTTAAACATGGAGGAAGGGAAGGACCCACCACAACCGCAAGACAAGAGGCCCAAACATTGCATTTTCTTTTTCTAATTTATTAATGTACGATCTCGTCAATTTAATTCAGTCATTTTCTTATCATTCGTGACCTTTTAACATTTTATTTTAATGTCCAATTGGATTTAGTTTTGACCAAAAAAAATATTTTATATAATATATAATATATAATATATATGCATGCTTGCTTCCCATTATTGCCAATTATTTTTATATTCAATTAAATGGATATGTAAGTATGTATACGGCATGTATTTATGCCCTATTTTCAGGAAGTACTGACTGTATTTTCCACGCTACCGCCATTTATTCTTGCTTTATGGGTGGAATAAACAAATTATTAAAAAAAACAATTATTAGATTCCTAAATTAATTACACATTTTTTTTTGTAGTGGATTACGTGTATTTCAAAAATTTAATATTACTAATTTTTTTTGTAATTTTTCAAATCGCTCGCTTTGTATTTACAACCAACTTAACAAGCATGCGTTATTAAATTTGCGTATTTAATTTATTTCTGAAGAAATACATCCTCGTATCTCTAAGTTATTACAAATTATTGTATCCAATCCTGTGTTTAAAATTTGAGTAATATTGAATTCTTTTAATTTTTTGGAGAACTTCTATTGAATTTAAAGATGATATCCATTACAACCACCGATATTTTGACTATGCATATATTTAATGGTACATGTTTATTAAGTTTGTCAAAACTGTCAATTCAAATTTAATACGAATTATTAAGAAATTAAAAGAACTCAATATTAAATATTTAAAAGTCAAATGTCTATTAATGCTGATAAATGTTACTTACGAATGTGTTTTTCCCTAATTTTTTCAAATAACTACATGTTGTATCCAATATATTTGGGGTCTTAGTAATCAAATGTTAACTATTTTTCTTAGCAATTAAGACTAAAACAATTTAATTTTTTAACAATTCAACCCGTGTGATTTTTATTTAATTTAATTATTATTTTTTTTTTCTGAAGCATCGTTATGCCTTGAATACGAGGGAAGAGAAATTAATTATATGTGAGTATTTCGGTGAGGGAAAGTGAATGATATAAATGCAAACTCGGCAGAGAACATATGGACCTTATACATTCCCTTTCCTATGTGATTGTATTTTTTATTGTTGAGGCCATTCTAACACTACCGCAGTCCAACTTGCTAATAATAATAATAATAATAATAATAATAATAATAATAATAATAATAATAATAATAATAATAATAATAATAATAATAATAATAATAATAATAATAAATTGGCGTATGTGAAGTAGGTGTATGAATTTGCGGTGAGGTTGAATAAAAGATTGCAGTAGAAATATATGACAGTCTGTTGTCTGAGTTGGTGTATAGCTTAAATTAGGTTGAGTAATTTTTATGCAACTAATTAAGTAGATTATTATTAAATTTAGAATAGTGTGTTGAACTGGAATGTGGAGAAAATTTGATATGTACAGCAAATTACAGAAGAAGAGAAAAGAAAGAATGATCGGATTAACATATACCAAACTTCTTAATCACCCAAGTTCATTTCTAAATCACTTTGTATTTCATTTTTCATGGCTACTCTTTTTGTGTCACATATTTAATTTCAAGAGTTTGATATTACATAAAAAATTATCGATAAAAAAATGGAATGATCTATATAACTATCGAGTTGTAAATAGCCTAACAATATCCGATCACATTATTATAATAAATAAAAAATTACAAGAAATTATTATAAAAGAATATTTAATGATTGAAGCGAAGATGGTAGATGTGTTATGCATTACAATTTCAATAATTTTCTTAAAATTTATAATGAAAATTTGGAATAGTGAACATATAAAAAAATCAGCAATAATTAGCTCTTATATCTGTGAAAGATGTTATAAATATTAGTAAAAAAATTATTTAAAAATTAGAGATACTATACCAGTAGATCAAAAAAATTATTATAAATTGTACAATTATAATATATAACCTAAATACTATTTTCATTAAAATATAAGGCAAAATTATTGGGCTATATTGATAAAAAAATTAACGTATTATATTCCAATACTGTGTAATGATATTAAGTAAATTAAACATGTATACTAATAATATGTAATAATATTAGTGTATTTAATATTTTTTATATAATTAGATAGAAAAATTATTATCTTAATAGTGATGAATTTTACGGTAATTGACAATTCATTCTAATGGAAAGGATATTAATAATATTTGATATAATGAAAAAATAATATTTATTTATGAAGAAGTTAGGGTTACGTTCATGACTCACGAGATTAGAAATTAGCCCCAATATTTATGTAATAATATCGAGATAGAAAATAATATTAATATGATATTAGATCCTTATTTGGATCCTTCTTAATTAGGAATTTGTCTTAATTAGGAGGTTATTAATATGAACAGTTACATAATTTAAATTAGATAATTAACATATTAATTATTAATATTATTTCTTATACTAAATATTGAAACTGCCAAACTTAATTCTCTCTTATTAAGAAAAATTTAATTACCTTAATGAGAGCCTTATAAATAAGGCTACGAATTTTATTATTGGTAAGTAAGAAAATAATTCCATACCGAAACTCTGTCAAAATTTTTCCGCACTTTTTTTCTCTACTCGTTGGGGTTTTTTGTTCGTGAAAATCAAGTTTTCATCCCGAGGCGTAGCGAGGTGTGGGTGAAAACGATACCGGTGATGCGAAAAAGGAAGACGATCTCAACGATTGTGATTCAGCGCTACGATAGATATTTATGATTACATCTCGTGATAAATTCATGGCTTATTTTCTTTCATTGGTATCAGAGCCATTTTTTTGCGTTCCGGTATGATTTTATATGTAGATCTGTATTTTCATGAAAATTCAGACATGTTAATATGTTAATTAAAATACCTTCAGATTTATTTTGTTTGTGTTTGTTTATTAATTCTGGTCCAGAAATTTTTTATGTGGTTTTTTGGATACTGAAATTATATAATTAATTAAAAGTTCGTAATAAATATTTCTAGTTGAAATTTTTTTTTTGATCATACCATTGGAATCAGAGACCCCAAAAATCCCCCTAGAAAAAATTCGGCAGCCTGAAACTATCAAAAAGGCAGCGCGTGGCTTGCATGTGCCACCAGTGTGCTGGGCGCATCTCCAGCACACACTGCGCCACGCATGCTGAGTGAGATGTCACTCAGCCACGTGGCGTAACGGTGAGGTGCCACGTATCGGATGACATGGCAGTAGAGGGGTCCATTGGATGCCACATGTCGCCACCTGACAGCTTATAGGCTTGACACGTGGCAGGGGGTCAGCCACGTGCTTAACGTGTCATGCCACCTAGCTTCCACGTGGCAGCTTGTGGTGCTGCCACGTGGCGTGGGAGGTCCTGGCACGTGGCTTGTGAGTCATGCCACATGTCGACACATGAAAAAATGACCAGTTGCCATGTGGCAGTCTGTAGTCATACCACGTGTTCTATCTGTCAGTCCACCTTGTCCATATGGCATCCATGTGGACAAATAATTGCATGCCACATGTCACATTATCCAGCCAAGTGGATGCACGTGGCCCAATGGGGTCGACCACATGACAAAGGTGCTCTGCCTGCACGTGGGCGCATGAGGGCCACTCTCACCGGCGCGTGAGGGCTGTTCCGGCCACCATTTTTGTCCAATTTTTTTTTTTAATTTTAATTTTCTTAAATTTTTTATTTTTTTAGTGTTTTTAAAAAAAATTGACAAAATGGTGTTGCGAAAAGATAAAATAGAACCCTTTTAGACATGGTACGTTCGATGATGGCTCAAGCAAATTTGCTTATCTCCTATTAAGGAGATGTTTTGTTAACGGTCACATATATTTTAGACAGTGTGCCCTCTAATTCTGTTGCATCACTCCTTATGAGTTGTGGACTGGTTGACAATCCAACCTGAGTTATTTACACCTTTGGGGTTGTGCTGCTTATTTCCATGTTACCTAAAATAAATTTGGTAAATTAGGACCAAGAGATAAAAAAAGTATTTTTGTGCGATATTCTGATGTATCAAAAGGATATGTGTTCAAGGGTGAGCAAGCAAATGGCTCGGTAATATAATTTGAATCACGAGACATCGTATTTTTGGAAAATGAGTTTTCGAAGTTGGGCAAAGTAAGTCAAAACTTTATTTTTTACGAAACTCAAGAAGATAAACTACTCGGATCTCTCCATCCGAGTGGGAGAAAAATTGATGAAGAAGGTCAAAACTCTCTTCTCAATGATCCAGATGTTCGGGATCCGTTCTCCAGTGGGAGTATGGATATTCAGGATCTTTATTTGAGTGGGAGTGTAGAGTTCAATCCTAATGAAAGCATTTTGAACTATGATGAATATATTAGATATGTTTATCAAGATTTGAAACCTCGAAAATCTAAAAGGAAAAGTATTTTACGCCGACGATTTGAGATCGAAGGTGCGAACAAAGTTTTTTTTATTACACCACAAGAAAATGATGAGCCTAAAAATGTAAAAGAAGCTCTCTCGTGCCCAACTAAAGATAAATAGATTAAGGCAATGGAAGAAGAAATGGCTTCCATGAGGTCAAACTATATTTGAGAACTAGTTGATCAACCTGAAGGATACAAACCAATCGAGAATAAGTGAATTCTCAAAATAAAGCGAAAAGATGATGGCAGTATCGAAAGATACAAGGCTTGGCTAGTCGTTAAGGGATTTATTCAACAAAAATGAACTGACTATGAGGAGACTTTTTCACCTGTTGTTAGATTTACATTGATATGGTTAATTCTAGCCTTAGTGGCTAGTTTAGACCTAGAGCTACATCAAATGGATGTAAAGACTGCTTTCCTCAATTGAGGATTAAAAGAAAAAATATATATGGAATAGCTTATAAGTTTCATTAAAGAAGGCAGTGAACATAAGGTTTGCCGATTGTTGAAATCAATCTATGGCCTAAAGCAGTCTTCAAGACAATGGTATTTAAGATTTCATGAAGCAGTCATATCAAATAAGTTAAATATGATTGATGAAGACTATTTTGTTTATTCCAAAAGTTCGAAAAATAAGTTTGTTATTTTAACATTGTATGTAGACGACATACTCATAGTAGGAATTGACAAGGAATACGTAAATCTTATTAAAGATTGGTTGTCATCCAACTTTGAGATGAAAGACATGGATCAAACAGATTATATCATTGGAGTTAAGATTTTAAGGGATCGTTCGAGAATATTATTATCACTGTCTCAAGAGACGTACATCAACAAAGTTCTTGAATATTTTAATATGCAAAATTGTAAGCCCATAGACAACCCCATTGCTAATAATCAGTCTCTTAGCAAAAACATGTGTCCTAAGACAGAAGAGCAGATAGAACGTATAAAAAATATTCCATATGCCAGTGCTGTAGGAAGTCTGATGTATGCAATGTTGTGTACTAGACCTGATATATACTATATTGTGGGCATGGTGAGTAGATATCAATCTAACCTAAGCGAAGCACATTGGAATGCGGTAAAAAAGGATACTTAGATACCCCAAAGGTATCATAAATTATTCTCTCTGTTTTCAATGAAAGGATTAGCATTTGAGGGGATATACGGATGCTGATTGGGGAGGAGATTTGGATGAGAGGAAATCCACATCAGGTTATATTTTCTTGCTAGGGAAGGGTGCCATTTCATGGAGTAGTAAGAAATAGACATGTGTAGCCCTTTCGACAATGGAAGCAGAATTTGTCACTTTCTCAGCTACAGCACAAGAGGCGATTTGGTTAAAATAGTTCATGGACCATCTAAATGTAACTGCTTTAGAGGAATCTGTGATAGTCTATAGTGATAGTCAATCGTCGATAATTTACATTAAAGATCCGAAACTTTATAGTAAGACAAATCATATCAACATTAAGTATCAATACACTAAAGACATTATTGCATGAGGAGAAGTGAACTTTCAGTATATATCTACACATAATATGATAGCAGATCCTTTAACTAAACCTGTATCAAAAGATATATTTGAGAGACATGTTAGGTCTCAGGATTTGCGTAGGATTTGATTTATATTGTAATATCTTGACATTATTATTTATGAATAATAATAATCGAGTTCATTGTTGACAATATATGAGTGTGAATGTTTATATGTGAACATTTACTGTTATAAGATAAAGCATGTCGGATAGAGAGGTAACCCACTCACACGGGTATTTATATTAGTTTTGTTAATAAGTTAACAAAGTCTAATATGAGGTAATTTTTGAACATAAAATGAGTTTTGAGAATCTATTCAAAATAAAAGTGCCGTTTTGCAGAAATTACAGGATCTTATTGATGTGCGAGATAAAGACACACATGAGGTTGTGTGCTTTGGATTAAGATTCAAAATAGAATTAAGAATGATCTGATGATATGTTAAATGTAACTATCATATTTTGTCCAAAAAGCCAGAAACATTCCTTAAGGAAGTGGACTAAAGTTGGATGCTTTAGTGCATTACAACCTTATACTTCTGTATGGTGTTAAATAATAATAAGATGTGCACTCCTTTAAAGGAAAGGAGAGAACACCATAACATATGCATCATACCATGTGTGCTTAAGTTGACTAAGGGAAGGAAATTTTATGTGAATGATCTCAAATTTTTCCTAGTGTGAGACCCTATTTTTCCAACCCTTAGAACCCTTAACTTGTACCAGAAGTATAGTTCAGTATGACTAGCTTAGTTAGTCTCCAAAGGGTCATGGAAAAACTTTGACCTGATGAATTTAACTAGAAAAGCGAGTTGGACTATGATGGATGGGATAGAGTAAATGGGGAAGGTGTTTTTTTTATCATATTTGGTGATTTCGTGATTTTACCGATTAACCTGTTGTAGTCTTTATAAGTAGAGACACAATAGTGAACACGAAAATTATTTTTATGAGATAAAACAATGAATGTGAGAAAACTATCTAGGGTTTGGCATACTATCATGAGAAGATCTTATTTTTCGAGATACTATATATCCCTAACAAGTGTATAGCACTAGTGTTCTCGACATATGCCGGTCACACGAACTATCTACATGTATGATAGGAGAGAATGACATAAAATCGTTTCGTCATGTGCAAGTGGGAGATGAAGGAGTTAGGGTTACACCCATGACTCATGAGATGAAAAATTAGCTCCAATTTTTATGTGATGCTATCGGGACAAAAAATAATATTAATATGGAATTAATTTCTTATTTGGATCCATTTTAATTAGGAATTTGTCTTAATTAGAAGGTTATTAGTATGGGTAGTTACCTAATTTAAATTAGGTAACTGACATATTAATTATTGATATTATTTCTTATACTAAATATTGAAACTGCCAAATTTAATTCTCTCTTATTAAGAAAAATTTAATTACCTTAATGAGAGCCCTATAAATAAGGCTACGAATTCTATTCTTGGTAAGAAAAGAAAAGAATTCCATACTGAAACTCTGTCAAAATTCTTCTGTACTTTTTTTCTCTACTCGTGGAGATTTTTAGTTCGTGAAAATTAAGTTTTCATCCTAAGATGTAGTGAGGCATGGGTGAAAACGATACTGATGATGCGTAAAGAAAGATGATCTCGACGATTGTGATTCAACACTACGAGAGATATTATGTACCTGTGATCTAAAATTTTTAGGGATGGCCAAATTTTGTAGGAAAAATTCATAATTTAATCTCTTAATTTTAACGTTTTTACATATTGAATTCCTATATTTTCAAAACTACAAGTTAAATCCCTAAACTTATATGTATTTATAAATTGAATTCTTATATTTTTCAAACTAAACATTTAATTTTTGAACTTATTTTTTAGAATATATCAAGTTTAAACGGACATTAAAAATAATAGTGTTCTATTAAAATATATACGACTTTAATATAGCATGTATTAAACTATTATTTGTGCCGTTTATTTTAGATATAATATATATATATTTTAAATTTAGAGATATAACGTATAATTTTAAAATTATAAAAATTTAATGTGTAAAAATATTAATGCTCAATGACTAAATTATAGGTTTTCCCAATTTTGTATTCATGTTCCTACTGACATGCATCCGTATGCAACACAACCCGTGATAATAAATTAATAACAAAAAAAAATGAGACAAAGGGAGCATACTCTATGAAATGGAGTCATTGGATAAATATTGTTTGCTTATACGCAAACCTCCAGGCCCACTACGTAGACTTGGCTTCAAAGGAAATTAGAAGTAATATTAAAAATAATAATATTTCGTTAAAATATATATAATTTTAACGGAACATATATTATATTATTATTTATACTATTTATTTTAAATTTAATATTTTTTTAAAAAAAATTAAAAATTTAATGTGTAATTTTAAAAATATAAAAATTTAATATATAAAAATATAAAAATTTTGTGAGTAAATTATGGGTTTTGCCAATTTTGTATTCAACTATTCATATTCCTGCTGATAAGCATCCGTATGCAGCACAACCCGTGATAATAAATTTGCTCACTCTATGAAATAGAGTCTTCGGATAAAGAGTGTTTGTTTATACGCAACTTCCAGGCCCATCACGCAGACTTGGCTTCAAAGGAAATTAGAACGCTCTGAGTGTCATCACGAAACGGTCCAAAATCCAAACATGGAACATTGCAGCTAGGGGTGTGCATCGGTCGGATTTGGGTGAATCCGATCCGAACCCAAAATTTATATATTTTCATCACTCGATCCAATTTTATATAAATATAAGATTCATACCCGATTAACTACTTTTTTCGGATCCCGATTCGAATAATTCGAATTTTATTTTTTTAGTTTATATATTTAAATTAAAATTCTAAATTAATACAAATAAATAATATTAAATATCATAAAAAATATTTTAAAAATACAACAAATTAACAATTTCAAAATTACATTAAATATATATTATATATTAATTAATATTGTAGATAAATTAGATTTTTTTATTTATATATTAAAAAAATTAGATTGTTCGATCGAGTAAGATTAGTTGAATTTTCACCCGATCCGAATTATACCTAATATCAAAAACCGATTCAACCCTATTAATTCTACACGAATTAATCGATTCGATTCAAATTGATCGGATCGGTTTTTGCACACCCCTAATTACACAAGAATATCGATGCCAAAATTCCACCTTTCCCCTTGTGTACAGTGACTATAACTATGTTAATTTTTCCAACAGATTTTCTTATGTTGGAGAAGAGAAAGCTCTGCCATTGATTTCTCCAAATGGGTTCTTGTCTGGTCTCATCTTCTTTGCTTTTAGTAATTTTGGTGCAAGTGTTTCCATGGACATTGGGTTTTACTTCAACAACAAAAGCAGCTGCTTTATCATCAGAAAACAAGTATGTATCAGCAATTGGAGACCCAGGAATGAAGAATCCAAATGTGAGAGTGGCGTTAGAAGCTTGGAATTTCTGTAATGAAGTTGGATTTGAAACTCCCAATATGGGTAGTCCTAGGTTGGCTGATTGCGCTGATTTGTCCTGTAATTCCATTTCTGGTAATACCCTTTTGCTCTTAATTTAGAAAAATCATAACTTTTTATCATTACCAGCTTATGATATGTGTAGGATTTGATTGAATGCATCACCACTCTTGAACAATTTGCTTACCGAATTGTCTTCCAGAATTACAATTGCTCCATTTATGAGGACTACAGATTTTCTTTCTTTCTTTCTTCTTCTTTTCAAAAAAAAAAAAAAAAAATTGGATGGATTCTCAATTTTCCCCCCAAAAAATAAAAAAGATTGCACGTAACTTTTGTCATTCAGTTTTTGCCTTTCAAATTCCCAGAATGTGACAACTTAGTTGCAGGACCAGTGGAGTTGTCTTCTTGTGACCGATGTGACCGAACCCAGTCAGTTTGTAATCAGCTTAAATATCACATTTTATATTCAACTTCTAGATGCTTGCTAAATTTTGAGCTTTCATGTTAATCTACTATGCTTGGGAATGTCAACATGAACGTACAGATTTCTGTTATATTCTATGGATTCATAGAATACTGCATTGTGTATTTAAGAAAGCAAACAGCTCACTTAAGCTATATTAATTTTTATGCGTATAAGACACTAGTAATTACTGTTTGCGATTATGGTATCTGAAACATCTATGTTAAATCGTTTTATTTTCATGTAGGGTCTCTAGCAAAACAACAAATGCATCTGTTTGATGTGAAATAGAAAATTACTTGAAGTCATGGCTTTCTCAACTATGTCTCTGTAGCTTTATGTTCCAATTTTCAGATTCAATAAGTCGGAACTTATTTGACAATATGAGCGAGTGTGAAGTGCACCATAAAGTGAATGACTCTGATAACAGCTTAGGAGCTGGCGATAAGTTTCCTGTACCAGATCTTAAATCCTCTGAAGACCCTGACATGTTCGCTGTGCAAAAGGAGCTATATCTTGCTTCTCTATGTGAGGTACATGAATCCCCAAAACCATGGCAGTTTTGGATGATTATGCTCAAGAATGGCAACTTTGACAAAAATACTACGCTTTGTCCTGAAAACGGAAAGAAGGTCACTAAAATAGTAACGGATAGAAACTTCCCATGCTTTGGTGAAGGATGTATGAATCAACCACTTATCTACCATAACTACTCAAGATTAGTTTATAACAAGAAAAAAATGCCATCTTTGACCGGACGATTTTATGGGACGTATGACCTTGATGCGGACTTAAGCAAAGGTACAGGGAAGAACTCTTATTTTTCAGTCATTTGGCAGAAAGATCCAAGCACAGGAAGTTGGATTTTCTCACACAGATTAACAACATCTGCAAAGTATCCGTGGCTAATGTTGTATCTACGTTCAGATGCGACTGAAGGATTCAATGGAGGCTATCACTATAATGGCAGTGGTATTATGAGAAAGGTTTGTTGACTAGACATTCTTCTCAATCACCAGAAGTTGAAATTTACCTGTCACTGAATATGCCTACTTGTTAGTTTACACCACTCTAAGAAGATTTGAAATGCTGGCTTGAATGTTTATATTTTTGTAAATCATGTCTTGAAATTCACTCAAAGAAAAAGACTAGAAATTTAATCATTTGATTTCTCTACCTTTCCAGTGGTATGAAGTTGAAATTACAATTGATTTCTTATTTCAGTTGCCAGAGTCTCCTAACTTTAAGGTGAAATTGACCCTTAATGTTACACGTGGAGGAGGAGCCAATAGTCAGTTTTATCTCCTTGATATAGGAAGCTGCTGGAAGAACAATGGAGATCCATGTGATGGTGATACTCTAACAGATGTGACCAGATACAGTGAGATGATAATTAACCCAGCCACTACGAGCTGGTGCCGTCCAGACAATTTGGTTTCCTGCCCACCTTACCATGTCAGTTCTAATGGTGAAATAATTTATAGAAATGATACATCTCGATTTCCATATTCTGCTTATCATTTGTACTGTAGTCCTGGAAATGCCAAGTACCTTGAGAAGCCATATGATATTTGTGACCCATATAGTAATCCACAAGCACAAGAATTGGTACAAATTCTGCCACATCCTGAATGGGCTGTGCATGGCTATCCTGAAAAGCAAGGCGATGGATGGATTGGCAAACCTAGGACTTGGAAACTGGATGTAGGGGCCCTTTCTAGTCGTTTATACTTTTACCAGGTATTACTGCTAATCTTCATAACCTGTACAGAATTTTGTTAAGAATTGAATAGGTGATCCTTACTTATTCCACTATATGCATGCCCAACTGCTGGTTTATTTATCTGTCGTCTTGCCATTTATATTGATTAATATTTTCATGGCAATGATATCTTATCCTAAGTAAGAATATATCAAATTATTTATCTTATACATATTTTTGTGTTCATATATCTCAGAAGACATTTTTTTTTTTGAAAAATCTAGTGGTATCTGCTTTTCATACTACCAGCCAGGCAGCACCTAAGTAGGTTTCATTTGTAGTCTGTTAAAAACCCCATCATTTTTGTGGAGTGCAATGCAATCTTTTGAGCTGAGCTGATGCCTCAGAATGAATAAAGTGAGTGTTGGGAGGATTAGCATGTTTCTAATCTGGTCATCGGTGTGGAGATGGTAGGTAAGGGACTGTATTTTGCATAGGCAAAATTAGGATTTATGGGATTGGATACACTTAAATTGGAAATGTGTATGGGTTAGTCAATCTGACCAGGTAAAAAAGGTGGATTTGGTGCGGAGCAGCATCCTTTTCGATGCACTTCATCTTTCATGCTCTGTTGTGAATGATGATTGTGTGAGGTTATAGGGTTGTGTTGACATAGCTGTTGATACATTGCTTGGTCTGCTTTCGTCCAAAGGGGCCCCCTAGTTACAATCTCATGTATTCTGTATGACAATTTGTTATTTGCTCGGACGCCTACTACGTAATATCCTCCATCAGGGGTTTAAATTTGAACTTTTTTTTTTCCTAACATGTTAAGAGCAAGTCACTAATTTCTCACCATCACTTGTTCAATCCCTTCTTGTAAGGCTAATCCATTTGAATGGTGTTGCTATCAAACAAAACTTGCATGTAGGATTTTGCGGCTTCCATGCATTTCATTTATGCCAATTCACTGCTAGCTCTTCTACTCATGTACTAATTTGCACTAATTCTAATATGCATTGAGATTTTTCTACTGTTATGTGATTTGAGCTTCATTTTTATAGCGAGTTAAAGGACTAATATTTTGTGCAGGATCCAGGAACAAAACCAGCTAGGCGAGTATGGACTTCCATTGATGTTGGGACAGAAATTTACGTTAGCCAGTCAGGAGAAACTGCTGAATGGACTGTAAGGGATTTTGATGTATTAGTTCCAGAAGGTACTGTTTCTGCTGGTCATAGCTCTTACTGATTCCTTGCCAGTACTTGTTTAACTGGCAAAAGGAAATTAAGTCGGAAGAACTTCATTGTATATAATCATCTGTGGGTTCGCTATTGTTTATAATAAAAATAATTGAGTACATTATACTGAAATATTAGTCCAACAACATACCTTGTAGACATTTCATCGAACAGACAACAAACCAACTCAAAACGACTAATATTTAGGATTGATTTTATTCGTGGTTACTAAAATTTGGCGATTGTAATATTATGGTCATTATATTACGATTTATAATAAAAAAATAACTAAATTTTTATTTTATAACAAAAAATAATAAATATTGAAAAATCAATAATCATGCAACTGAAAAAAATAATTCAATTTTTATTTTGGTTGGGTTAATATTATACAAATTGTAAAGCAGTTGAATTGATGTTATACAATCTGTATCATTAAAATAAATAAATAGTGAAAGTAGCTTAACAAAAACAATTATCAGTTAAGGGAAAATAATGTCTGTTGAATCCCTAGCTTACTGTGAGGCTTTGTCGGCGGTGAAAAAGAGTCCTCCAATGCTGCCGGACGATAGACAGAGGAAAAAATAGAGAGAGGGCGACAACATGTCTGTGGATCTCGAAGAGCCCTCTGCTGCTCCAACTCTCTCTTTCAGAGACGCTTTAATTCGCAAGGCTATGAGATGATTTAGTGCTCAAATCCCTTGGATCAATTCGGACATCCTGGATACTGAAACAGAGCTCTATGAAGAAGAAGGGAAGGATTTGGGCTCGGTAGATTCAGATGGGGATTTGGATAGTGAAATCGGGGAGGATGAGGATATTAATGTAACGATTAATACTAGACTTATGCGTTTGGATGTCTCTGGTAAATTAGAAACTCAACTTGCTTGCCCATGGAAAACATCAGTAGTGGTGAGATTATTGGGTAGGAACATCAGCTACAGGACTCTTTGTAATAGGATCGATTCTTTGTGGGCACCGAAAGGGAGCTATAAGGTAATTGACTTAGACAACAATTTTTTCCTTGTCCATTTTGATTTAATGGAGGATTATATCAACGTGTCGGTGGGTGGTCCATGGATACTTTTAGGATATTACTTAACAGTTTAACCTTGGCATGTTGGCTTTTCCACGGATAATGATGTGCTCACTTCTGTGGTTGCCTGGATGCGCTTTCCTGGCTTCCCCTTGTATTACTACCATAAACAAATTCTTAGGCAAATTGGAGCTAAGATTGGAAAGATGGTGAAAATTGACTATAAAACTTCAATTTCGAAACGAGCTAAATTTGCTCGAATGGCCATAGAACTAGATCTCACTAAGCCACTAGTGGCTCAAATATAGATAAAGGATAAGACGTTTAATGTGGAATATGAAGGTTTATATAGAATTTGCTTCGGGTGTGGTAAATACGGTTACTTGAAGGACCAGTGCCCCAGTATGGTGTAATCGAAGAATGTAGTGGAAGATCCTGTTGTAACTAGTCATATAGCTGTGAATTCCAACACGGAGGTTAATATTGAGAAATTTGTTGCTGAGAGTTCTGAACCAAGGGCTCAGTTTGGCTTGTGGATGATGGTGCAACACTGTGGTAGGAGAAGTAGTGAAAGCAAAATTGTTCAAGGGAACAGAACAGAAGCCTCGGCACAGAATTTATATGGGTCAGGTTCGAGTCCCTCACTATTTTGAAGGAAGATGGAGGACAGCAGAAGGAATACACGGTTACACAGGCTGTTCATGATAGGAAGTAACAATTTCCTAATGCATCTCCACATTCATCAGGTTTGGTCTTTAAAAGTTATACTAAAGTACATAGTAACGAGCTATTTACTACTGCTATTGAAGGAAAACATGCAAAATTAGTCCGAAAAAAGCAGGAACTCCCTAAGGCAGCTTTATGTGATCAACGTGCGGTGGGAATGCAAATGGAAAAGGAAAATATTGATATTAATATGGAGATGGCACATATAGTGCAAGGAGAAAATGTCGATGAGGTGCGAACATTAGGAGAAGACGGGGTTGAGGGTAGAGACAGTAATGGTGTGTCGGAGATCCTTGACCCGAAATCTCACATGGCTATCACAATGAAATGCCCAGATGATGCTTTGTCTAGGGGGGACAGGAATCGGAGTCAAGGATCAAGGTTTAGAGGCACCTTTTTAGCCAAGGGAAGACCGCCAGACAAAGGTGTGTTGAAGAGTATCAGGGAAACTCCTTTTATAAAAGGAAGGAAAAAAAATTAGAAGTTCGAGTTTGAAGATCAGGGATAACTCTGAACTTATTACCAATCTGGTTCGAATCGAACAAGAAGGAAGTAAGCCGGAGGGAGTTCTCAACATTCCTATTGATGTGGTAGAAACCAGCGATTTGGCTTCTGCTGGAGTTCCAGGTTATTAGCTCTCATTTCTTTGTTATGAATTTAACTATAATGTCTTGGAATTGTTAGGGTGCTGGCAGCAAAGTCTTTTCTATTTATACTCGTAATTAGGTGAGATTGTATAAAATTTCTATTCTTGTGTTGTTAGAGACTAGAATCAGTGGTAGAGTAGCTGATAGAGTTATCAAGAGTTTGGGTTTTGATCATTCTTTTAGAGTGGAAGCCAAGGGTTTTTTGGGTGGAATTTGGATTCTTTGGGGGGATGATGTATTTATTGATGTCCTAAAATACTCTTATCAGCTAATTCACTTCAAAGTTAGGCATAATAACCTCTCTCCCTTTCAGATAACAACTGTTTATGGAGATCCTATTTCAGCTTGGGGGAGGATGCTTTGGGGAGAGTTAACAGATATAGCACATTCTATGTCTGAGTCGTGGTCTATAATGGGAGATTTTAATTCTTTTTTGTATGATGGTGAAAAGGTAGGAAGGTCCAGTAGGGGCATCAAACCTTGTCCCTTTTTTTTACAGTTTATGAATTTGTGTCGTATGGTGGATATGGGTTTTTTCGGGCCCAAGTTTACTTGGAGACAGGGTTTGGTTATGGAATGTCTAGATAGAGCTGTTTGCAATTTAAGCTGGATGGAAAGTTTTTCTTTGGCTAAATTGTTTCACTTGCCTTGGTTAAAGTCAGACCATAGACCTATTTTGTTGTCTTTGGCTAATGGAGTTAACAGATTGGTTGAACACAGTTTTACATTTAATACTGCTTGGACATTACATAATGATTTTCATCGCTTTGTGTGTTCTAGTTGGGTGAATTCTGATAGTTTGTTAGACACTATCAAAGATTTCCAGGATAAAGCCAGTAGCTGGAGCAGGGAGGTCTTTGGGTGTCTTATGTACTGAAAGAAGAAACTTATGTCCAGAATCATAGGTATTGAGAGATTTTTGGAGCATTCAAGATTGACTTGTCTGGAGAATTTGGGAAGTCAGTTGCAGATGGAACTAGAGGATACTTTATTACAGGAGGAGGCCTATTGGAAACAAAAAGCAAACATGGATTGGCTTTTAGCAGGAGATAAAAATACTACTTATTTCCACAATAAGGCTAGGATGAAAAGACATAAGAATTACATTCATGGTTTAATGGTTTCAGAGGGGGTCTGGTCTTTTGATCAGGATGTTCTCAAAACTCATGTTATGGGATTTTTTAGTGATATTTACTTGGAGGATAATATTGTGGCTCCACTTTACCCTATCTGTTGCAAATTCCCAAGAGTTTCTGAGGTTATTCATTCAGTCTTGTCTAATCTAGTTAACCTTGAAGAAATTCATAAAGCAGTGTTTAGCGTGAAGCCTATGAAGGCGCCAGGCATTGATGGTTTAAATCCTCTGTTTCTTCAAAAGTATTAGGATATTATCAAGTGGTCTCTGCACCAGTTTGTGGAGGAGGCGTTTAAAGGGCATATGATTGATTCTTTTTTTTGTACGGCTTTAATCTGCCTTATTCCCAAAAAGAATAAACCGGCCTTAATTCGTAACTTTTGGCCTATTAGCTTGCTTTTAGTTTGGTATAAAGTTTTGATGAAAGTGGTGACTAATTGCATAAAACCTTTTCTTCAAAATTTAGTGGGTTATCACCAAGCCAATTTCATTTTGGGGAGACAGATTATTGATAATGTTATTATAGTCCGGGAAGTTGTTCATTCTATGCGAATCAAGGGGGGTAGTAAGGGCTGAATCATGGTTAAGATCGACTTGGAAAAGGTGTATGACCGTCTTAGGTGGGATTTCATTTTTGACACTTTGCTTGATGTAGGTTTCCCCATGGATTTGTGTTGTTTGTTATTGAAATGTTGGCAGAATAGTTCTTCTATATTAATTTGGAATGGTGGATTAACGAATGGCTTTAGTCCTACTCGGGCCGTTCGGTAAGCTGGCCCTCTATCACCCAACCTTTTTGTGTTAAGTATAGAGCGGCTCTCTCATGGCATAGATAAGGCGGTTAGGGATGGTCAGTGGAAGGCAATTGTTTTAGGTCGAGGAGGCCCTTCGATTTCCCATCTCTTTTTCGCGGATGATCTTATCCTTTTTGTTGAAGCTTCGATGGAGCAAGTTCAGATTATTAATGGAGTGTTAGATGATTTTTGCAAGTGCTCAGGTCAGTTGGTTAATAAGAAAAATTTGCATTCTGTGTGTCCAAGAATGTGAGTCATTCTCTGTCTTGTTGGCCATCCCCAATTATTTGATGCAAACATCAGTGCTTTCGGTGTCCATTTGTGAATATATTGAGCGTTTATGTCGTGATTTTATTTGGGGGTTCTTCTAATGAGAGAAAATTACATTTGATAAAATGAGATTACATTTGTAGGCCAGTAGCGTATGGAGGTACGGGTATTAAGAAGGTTAAAGCCTACAATGATGCGTTCTTGTTAAAAGTTATTTAGAGGTTATTGTAGGATGATCAGTCTTTGTGGGTTAGAGTGTTGAAGTCGAAATATAAAATCCCCCAATAGCTTCTGGCCTGTTGAGTTACCGGTGTCAGGAGGTTCGGTGTTATGGTGAAGCATTCATCGCTTATGGTCTAGTTTTAGAACAAATATTTGTTGGGCGGTTAACAATGGAGCATCGGTGTCCTTTTGGTTTGACAGTTGGGCAAAGGTGGGACCTTTATACCTTTATGTTCCTATGTTAATCCGCATGTCTAGTGATTGGGAATGCATTTCTCACTTATCGGTGAAGGATGTGTATGATGTTAGTAGGGGCTAGAGGAGAGACTTATATGCTAGATTCTTGTCGGATGAAGTTTACAATTTGATTGAATTGTCTCTCCCTTCCGATGACAGCTTGGGAACTTATTCCCTCATTTGGTTGCCTGCAGCTTCGGGTTCTTTCTCAATAGAGTCAGCCTATTGCTTCATCAACCACTTTATTGATAATACTCCTTCGATTGATTGACGGTCTGCTGGAACTGGCAGGGTCCCCAAAGGGTGAGAGTTTTTCTTTGGATCCTTTTGCATAAACGTCTTTTCACGAATGATGAAAGAGTAAGCCGACACCTCTCGTCAACTGGAAGTTGCTCGGCTTGTAACATAGAAGTGGAGACTGTTGTTCATGTGGTTTGGGATTTTTTGGTGGCCAATAGTGTTTGGAATGAGCTTTTAACAAGGGAAGTTGCTCAAAACTTTTTCTCTTCGAATGTTCAGGCTCGGTTGCAAATTAATTTATCAATGACTTTCTTAGTTGGGGGCATCCCTTGGTCTTTGTTATTTGGATACACTTATTGGTGGATATATAGATGGAGGAATGATGGGATATTTAACAACAATATTGTTGCAGGTGTTTTCAAGAAGCAGATTATTATGTTTATTTGTGCAGCTTTCTTGACAGCCCAAAATACAATGTTTGATTTTAACAGGCATGCAGGAGCTAGGCAGGAAGTCATGGTTGGTTGGAAGGCAGCAACAACAGATTGGATAATCTTGAATACGGATGGCTCTTTTCATAGAAATTCCCCCTCGGCAGCTGCATGTGGTATTGTGAGGGATTATTTAGGTAGGTGGATTGGCAGTTTTTTGGTTTATGTGAGAGGGAATAGTGCGTATATGGCGAAACTTTGGGGAGTCTATGTGGGTCTCCAAGAGGTGTGGAACAGAGGCTAGAGAAAAGTAGCCCTACAAGTGGATAATAGCAGTGTAGTAGCAGTTATTACTATTGAGACTGAAGTCCATCCGTCTCATCGGGCTCTTATTTTGCGGATTCTTGAGCTGCTGCATTGTGACTGGTAGGTGGATGTCCAACATGTGTTCAGGGAAGCAAATAAGGTAGCTGACTTTTTGCTAACTTAACTTACAGCCAGTCCTCGTAGTTTGTTTGGCATGGAGATGTCCTAGGTGGTTTACGGGATATTCTGATGAATGATTGTATGGGAATTTCAGTTCCTAAAGGTGTTAGGGGTTAGCCTTTGTTTTGGTTGTTCTCTCTTCTTTATATAAAAAAATAAAAAATAAATAAATACATTGAATAAAGTGAAAAGATTAAAATGGTCCCCATTCTCTATTTTGGTTTTCTGCTCACTTTCTTTAGTTTCAGGTCTTTGCAAGTTCAAGTTTTGTTTCTATAAATATTACTAAAAAAATAGTTTCAATACTTTTTTGATTTTTTAATTTTTGTTTTTTTTTTCAAATTTGTTTTTGAACTTTTTAGTTAGTTAATTGGTAATAAAGTGAAAACATAAGTTGAAGTAGTTATTATTATTATTATTATTATTATTATTTTGTTGTTGTTGTTGTTATTGAAATTTTTTTTATTAATAATGTGTTTGACAAAAATATTTTGAAATGTGGAGTGTTTCAAAAAAGAAGTGAAATGTTCATTTTCGCAAGAAAATGCTGCAGGAATGATAGTGGGCTAGCGCGGTCACCCATGCAAAGGCTGAGGAAAGTAGAAATATAGGCATAGGGGCCTACCACAATTTGTTAGCCAATATTTGTTTTAAGGGTTGATAAGTATGAATTATATTATATTTTTAATGTGTTTAGCATGATAATTTTAGAGTGATTTGGTTAATTTAGTGTTTAAATTTTTTAAATAGTATTTTTCTGAGCTTAATTGGTTAATTTGTTGTTTTTAGGTACTTATTTGAAGAAAAGAAGAATTTACGAGGGCTAAAGTGTAAATTTAGCAATTGAAGGTTTTTTATTGAAGAAAAACTTAATCATGCAGTCCAGAGGCTAGTCACTCGGTGGAGTAAATTTCTCACTCTATCGAGTGGTCTAAAGAGAAAAAGAAAGTGTTTTGTTGATCAATCCAGAGAGCAACCAACTGGTGGAGCAAATATTCACTCTACCGAGTGAGACAAAGGGAAGCAGGCATGCAGGAAAGCACTACTCGTGGAGTGATATCCTCACTCTACCGAGTGACTCAAAAAGATCAGGGACAGAGGAGCTTCACTCGGTGGAGTGAAATGTCACCCTATCGAGCCCAGTCATGGAAGTTAAATTGGACTCTAATTTTGGCTGGTTTGGAAAGTTTTTTGCAATCGATATTCTTCCAGTTTGAGGCTATTTAAGGAGCAAGGAACATCAGTTGAAGGAGAGTTGGTTTTATCAATTAACACTTTAGTTTACTTTCGTTTTGCATTTGGGGCTAGAAACTACGATTGAAGTTTCTGTAAGAGTTTCAAGAGCAGTGAAAATTCTAAGTGTTTGTATCTTTTTCTTTTACTTATTTTCTTCAATTTCCAAGATGAAGTGTGAGTAGTTCTTGTACTTTTGCTAAAGGATACTTGAATCCTTAACCCTTATTGTAGTAATTCAACTATGCTTCATTTAATATAAGTTGATTATTTCTTAGTTTTGTGCAACTTCATATCTAAAGATTGTGTTGAGATCAAGTGTTAACTTATTTGATTAATAGTTGGTATTTGATTTATATATAATCTGTGATATGCATGCTCTCGGTTTGGTTCTTTAATATTCATGCATGATTGTATTCTGAAATAGGTGTAATTGTATGTTAATACAAATGGACTAAAATTGAGAAGAGATGAATTAAAAATAGATTGAAGTTAAGTTTACTTGAAAAAGAGTTTAATGAAGGTCTAGGCATTCAAAACCAGATTTTTATGCTATGCATTAAATCATTTTGAACACGAAAGTTTAGTATATAGATTGATAGTTTAAATAAGCTATTTGGCCTTATATCATTTGTTTTCCATGATCACTTATATTCCTTTTTAGCTGAATTACTGCAATATTGATTGAGGTGAATAGTCTTTTAGCAGAAGTTATTTTTAATATTAATTTTTACCAACTTAAATTACTTGCTTTGTTTAGAATTTTTTGTTTAAATCTCTTCATTAATTGTTTTTATTAGTTGTTAAGTTACCGATTTAATTCATTGATTCTTCAATCATCACACAACTTAGGATTTCTTTTATTCTTTGCACGTAACATTCATTCTAAAATTTGAAACAAAGTTGCACTTTCACAGTTTTCCTTGGATACGATATTTAATCTTAATCTATATTTTCCTATATTACTAGCTGATCTAGTATACTTGTTAGATTCCGGTCAAGGGCATTTATCTCTCCTCTCCTGTTCAACTGGTAATTGCTCCTAATGAAATGTAAGGTTGTAAGATGTAGCATTTCGGATTTTCTTTGCAAAATTAGTTTTAATTTCCTTCCAGATAGAGTTTTTTTTTGTTAATAGTTTTATTTGAAAAATTAATTTGCAATTATTTTAGATTAATCTAACGAATATAAGGTTATTAGTTATAAATTTGGATAAATCTAACCAGTGGCTGATGTATAATTTTGTATTTGTTTATAGATTGAGGCATAAAAAAAATTATAAACATAAAATTCTGGCACTAATTCAGTTCATAAATGAAAATTATAAACTATATTTGCATAAGTAATACTTCATTAATCTTGAGTACTATTAAGTTCAATTCTTTATAATCTCATTCTCCAAAAACAATTTTATAATTTATTTTTTATTCACTTTTATGCATGTGGTATGAATTTAGTTATCCATTGCAAAATGAAACTTCAATCACCTAATAATGTGAATTATTATAATATCAATTGGTTGTTATTTCAACAATTTGAACAAGAATTAAGTTTAATAATGTATATTTCTTTGAAGAAAAAAAATTAAGCACATGCTATGCATTTGATGTAATTTTTAATATAAAATTTATAGAAAGAGATCGATACTTATAATATATTTTTTTAATTTCATGTATATGACATTAATTACTACCACCCATTATTCTAATTGAATATATTTTTTTTTTAGAGAAAACATAAATATAATTTTAAAAAAATTGAATCAACAATTAATAGGGAAAATTAAAGAGGTGGCCAAAGTTAATAATAATTGAAGAGTTTCATAGAGCATTGTAATAGAGCAAAAATGAGCCCCTCTGCCATTATTATAGTAGAGTTTTTTCAATTTTTGATAGAGCATTGTAACATTACCTATTGTAGAAATAAACGTACCATTTTCCTACCATTTTCAGCCTTGTGGTGGGCCTGTCTGCCCATTTTACTGCTTCTCTCTGCCTCTGTGTGGGTGATTGTGCCACCTTAGTTCCATTCTCGCATCATATTTTTGCAGAAATGAGTACCCTACCCTAATTCCCTTAATACTTTTCAAAACACCTCATATATCAAAATATTTTTCTAAATACATTATTAATAAAAAAAGTCCCTACAATAAGTAGGATGAATAACAACAGGGTTTTTTTTTTATTTTGGTATAATTTTGAAAAAAAATTTAAAGATCTAGAGCTACAGTATAAAAAGTAAAATGGGATGTTAAAAAACGACATCCAGTATTGCTTTTTTTAACGACATGCGTCCAACACATCAGTGCAAAAATTTGAATGAAAAATGGAAATATCATATGCCGTTTTTCATATAAAAAATGCGTCATTTGGTTGTGGTTTAGGCTGTAAAATGTGGGACACGCAGAAGAGAGAAAATGGTAGAAGCTGTTGCCATATTTTTTACTTTAAAACTAATAGCATGTGGATCCGTTATTGATAGAAAACGGTAGAATAAATTGCCATTTTTCATACACGTTTTTTTTAAGGAATAACAAGCATGCATGGTCACCCTTCACCCCATCCCATCAAAGACAAGCAACTATATGACCTCAGTACCATTTATTCTCTTCTCTTCCATTTTGCCCCAAATAAACAAACCCATCTGGCTTTCTTTGCTTCTACCTCTCTTTCTAGCTAATGGGTCCCATTTTCCCCATTCTTCTCCCTATTTTTGAAGCGAGCTCTCTTTCTAGATAAAACTCATTTATAGCCAACAAATGCAATCTCAACAGTCCCAGATGTTGATAGTTTTAATTCTTCTTCTTCTTCTTGTATGGGTTTCAGGATTAATGTGACAGAATTTCAGCAACCAAGAATGCAGGAAAAGAAGCAACACCAACGTTTAAGACAAACATTTGATGTTTTCTATTCAAGCAAACGAAAAGTTCCAAATACTTCAGAGCCTCTCCATAACCGTTGAGCTTAGCCTCTTTTCTTTTTTCTTTTGTCAAGGTATAATTATACATTAAAGGAAATTGAAGACGAATTTTTGGCGTTGGTACTAGAAGTAGAAAAGAAGAGCTGCAGAGTGTGAAAAGAACACTTGCAATCAATAACTAGTGAAGGCTATATGCATTTTGTCCAATGATGGTGATAGTCGTGGACATGTAATCTTGCAAAAATGCTTGAAAACAACATCATTTTCCTTTCTTTCAACTTTTGTGGGTTCTTTAGGACTTCTATGATGAGTGTATTTTGTATGCCAGTTGTATGTAATATGAATATATTAAGCAGCCAATTCAAAAAAGCTTCCTTTTTTGTTTTTCTTTTTTTACAGGATAGGGTAAGGGGGAACCATGCATATATACTTGCTATTCATTTTAAAAAATGTGTATGAAAAATGGCAATTTATCCTATAGTTTTCCACATGCTGTCAATCTTAAAGTACAAGACAGACAACAACTTTTGCCGTTTTCTATCTTATGCGGGTTCCACATTTCACAGCCAAACGATGCCTTTTTTTTTCTATGAAAAGCGGCACATAATATTGCCATTTTTCATTCAAATTTTTGCATTGATTGTGTGGGACCCACGTCGTTAGAAAACGACAATACTGAGTGCCATTTTTTAACATTCCATTTTGCTAATTTTTTTTTACTATAGCCTCAAATCTCTATTTTTTTCAAAATTACACCAAAATAAAAAAACCCCATATATATATATGCATATGATATGTGTATACCATCAATAAATGATAGTCCACAAATTCAAGTGCATTTCACAAAATATAAGTATATATACCATATGTGTATACCCCATGTGTATATCACCAATAAATAACAATCTAAAAATTGAAGTGCAATTCACAAGACAGACATATGTATAAAATATGTGTATATCATCAATCAATAACAATCCACAAATTCGAGTGCATTCAAAAAGGTATACATATGTGTATATCATCAATAAATGACAATCCACAAATTTAATTGAATTTCACAAGTTATACATATATATACCATATTTGTATACCACATGTGTATACTATCAACAAATTAATGATAGTTCAGAAATTCGAGTGTAATTTATAAGGAATACATATGTATATCATATGTGTATATCCTCTATAAATGATAGACCATAAATTCAAGTTGGTTTCACAAGATAAACATATATATACTCATGTGTATACCATCAATAAATGACTATCTAAAAATTAAAGTGCAATTCAAAGGTATACATATATATACTATATATGTATAACACATGTGTATGCCATCAATAAATGAAAGTCCACAAATTCAAGTGCAGTTTACAAGGTGTACATATGCATACCATCAATAAATGACAGTTTACTAATTCAACTAAATTTCACAATATATGTGTATATCATCAATAAATGACAATCCATAAATTCAAGTGCATTTCACAAGATATATAGATATATATCCACATGTATACAACATGTGTACAAATCAATAAATGGGAAAAAAATTCAACTGCATTTCACAATGTATATATAACACCCTTATTAGAACAGTATTTTTCGATGCGAAACTTCGCGGTAAACGGTAAATTTTTTTTTTCAAACTTCAATCATTGCCAAACAACTTTGATACAATTTAATATTTTATTCAATTTACGAAATTTCAGCAGCACCATGGCTAGAACTTACTAGCCTCCTGAAAAATTCAAATAATCCACCCAGCCTCTCAGAGGCACAACAAATCATATATCAATGATAGTCATTTACCACTCATTAACTGAAATTATCAGAATAGTAACAATATTTATCATTTAACAAACATTACCTTAAATACCGTTCAGTTCTATACTCTCATTGTCTAAGTATATACATGCCACAAATACTAAACATAAAAGTACAACTAATTTTCTTCATCTTCGCGTTCTGCTTCTCCGTGTATCAAGCTCCTTCAATACTTCAAAACCTGCACGCAGTAAACACTACGTGCTGAGCACTAGAAATGCTCAGTGGTGACTACTAATCCTAGAACTTTCCAATTTAAACATAATTACATAAATTGTACAAACTTCTATTCTTATTTATCAGAAATTTACTTTTAATTTCTTTCACACCGTTTTCATTGTTTACCTACATTTTTTTGTAACCATTTTACTTTGTTCGTATACTTTTAAATTTATGTTACACTACTTTCTTTGTGATTCGATTACAAATTGACTTTTCCTTTTACGTTTCTTACTTCTACTTTCACTTATCTTTTGTCTTATACTTTTGCAACACTTGATGTAGTTGTCATTTCATTTAACGAATTACATGAATACTCATGTCTTTAATGGCAAGTTCCTGCTCCTAGTTCCATTAGATAATTCAAATACGATTTTCATTATCTATTCTTTTAATTCACTTTAATCTTTAGGCTTATAGTCTTTATTACAAAGTGATGTAAGTATTTTGGATCACTCTGCATACAAATCTTTATTTTCTTTTCTTTTTAAATGAAACTTTTTCATTTTAACTAAACAATCGTTTGTCTTTTGATCATTTTACTTTTCACTTCCTCTTTACTTCCAGTATTTATTATTTAGTCATATGTTTACACTTAAATACAATATTGTCGTGTTTGACTTTAAATACATAATTAGCACCATTTTTTGAACTCTTTATTTTCTTAAAATAATAATTGGTACACAAATTACAAATTCAATCTCATGGGTCTTTTCATAAACATTTTATTTCTATAACCATTTTCTTATCATTATTGCTTATTAATTACAACCTTTGGGAACAATTTCGATTTTATCCCAAAGATTTCATTTTCTTTCAATCAAGCTCTTTGTCATTTATAACATTTACATTCAATTACTTTTACACTTCCGATTTATTCTTTTCAATATGCCCATAATGCAATATGTCAGGGGTGAGCAACGGTCGGTTCGGTTCAATAACCGAACCGAACCGAAAACCGAAATTCTCTTATTTTTATCAACCGAACCGAACCGAAATTTTAGAATAACCGAATTTAAACCGAACCGAAATTTTCGGTCGGTTTGGTTCGGTTAACCGAAAAACCAAAATTTAAAATTATTTTTAAAAAATAAAAAATATTGTGTTTAAAAATTATAAATTATAATATACTAAAGTAAAAATATGTAAATTGTACAAATAAAAGTTCAAATTAAAGAAATTATCTCAAAATATATAATAAATAATACAAAAAAACCATTAAATTTTTTTTTATTTAATCGATTTTAAATTTAATCGTCAAAATTTTAAATTATCACCTAAAAATATATATTAATAATTGATCAATGTACTCATATAATTTACAACTAAAAATAAAATAATTTATATGTATAAAATAATTATTTAATAAAAAAATCAAAAAAATATATATAATTATATAAATTTCGGTTCGGTTCGGTTTTTATGCGGTTTTTTTCCTTTAAAAACCGAACCGAACCGAAATAACCGAACAGTCTTAAAAATATAAATCGAAAACCGAACCGAAAAACCGAACCAAATTAAAAAAATCGATCGGTTTGGTTCGGTTTTTCGGTTTCACCCATAGTTTGCTCACCCCTAGCAATATGACAGGACTCTTAAAAAGGATATACGGAACATGGACCCAAAGGTCCCACTAAACAGATAGATAAATGATCTCGGAAGATCAAGTCTCACAAAGCAGAAAACAAATGCACTTTCACTTTCACTTTACACTGAAGCTATGGAGATCAAAGATCCTACCCATAGCTAAGCAAGTCGCCATGACTTGCATTGCGGTACAGAAGTGTCCCTATAGCTAGCCAATTATATCCTGAATAAGAATATCACTACCTGACTATTGCTAAGGGCAAAAACAGTCAAGACCTTTCTGAATGATTTTCAAACATTAATAATTTTAATTTCTTTTATTTTGCTTAAAACAGTGCATTTTGTCAATCGCACTCTTTTCAGTGCTATCGACTATGCAATAACTTTTTTGTTTCCTTTCCTTTTTCTTTCCGATAAAATAATTCACTATAAATAATTATTATTCTTTCGATTTTTAATTAATTATTTTCTCGATATATTTTTTTCTCATATTTTGTGAATTATGTCAGGATAATTCACTCTTTACTTTCTTGACACTTATTAAATTATTGCTTGATAATTCAAAAATATACTTTTACAGTCATTTTATTCATTTTTTGACTCTTAGTCAATCTCTTGCTCTTTCGGTATGAATTTGCAATTATTTGAAAATTGCAATACTTAATACGGGTTGTGAATTATTTATAATAATTCACAATTTTATTCAAATTATAAATTATTTTATAATCCGATTTTTCCTTTGAGTACTGTTCATTTATACGGTTACTATTCACTTATATAGTTACTATTTACTCATACGATTACTATGGTTAATTTATTTACTATACTTTTTATTTTCTGAAAATTTATCATTTAATCTCTTCCTTTTCCTTATACGAAATGTACATTAAATTATATTAAATTATCGCTTTTAATTGTTTATTGAATTATTTCTCAATAATTCAATATTTCAATTACGTATATTCCATATTTATTTTCTAAATTAATCCATACATCACATAAAATTCGTAAAAATTTATGTGAACATTGCTTTTTAATTATTATCGTATTTTCTTATTTCATGAATTATTGTAACATAATTCATCATATACCATACACTTAATAATTCTCTAAATTTTCATAAATTTCATTAAAAATTCATGGCAATTTATTTTATGCTTATTATCATTATATAACATAATCAACAAAAATTCTCTACTTTATCAATTACATTATTCAATACATATTCCAAAATAATCATATAAATTTCTATAAATTTCATAACAATTTATGGATCTATATTATTTCATCTTCTATCAATTACGACTTAATTTCATTAATTTACAACACAATAATTCATTTCTTTAACAAGGAAATTTTTGATTCACAAAGGAAATTTCTTAATAAATTTTCTTAACCCAATTTATACACTATATTAGGCTTAATTAAAATTTAATTGAACAATAATAACATTAATTTCAATATTAATCAATAATTCAATATTTTTCCTTAATAAATTTAAAGGAAAAATTCAACAAATTAAGGAAAATTAAAAGATTTCGTAGTCACATACCTTAACGATCGAATTCGCTTCAATTACTTAATAATTTTCTCACCGGAATCTCGTCGGTGACAATCCGACACTGTCACCTCATAGATCGGAATCCCCTCTTTTATTTTCCGGTGGTCACGTGCCCAAATTCTTTCTTGATTGGCCGAAATCTTGACTTGAATTACCCGCTAAATCCATTTCCGATCTACCGATCACCGGCATTTGAGGAGCGATGAAATACCCCGGAAGACTCGCCGGGAGTTGATCAGTGGTGGTGGTGTCCTCATCCGACGCCTTGATTCGCCGAAACGAAAAAAAATCCATTTAAAATAAAAATAGGAAAAACTCGACGATCGAACCACCACAACGGAGGCCAGACGCCGGTGAGAGGGAGAGGGCACGCTGCTCGTTGCCGTCGCGGTGGTGGCCGGCGTGAGGGGTGGCCGGCGGTGTCCCTTCTTCCCTTCTTTCCCTTTCTCTTTTTCTTTCTTTTCCTTTCTCTTTTTCTTTCTTTCTTTTCTTCGTGGTCGACGACCACTGCTTCCATTTTACCTTTTTTTTTATTCTTTTGTTTTCTGTGACATGTTTCTTTCTTTCTTTTATATTTGTAAGATTGTGGCCACTGGCCACAATTGCCGACATTCATTTCATTTTTTTGTTTTTCTTCTTTTTTTTTCTTTCTTTCTATATATTTATTTATTTATCCATAATTTTACTATTTCTGTCCCTAAAACTTTTGCTATTACATTCAAAGCTCCGATTCACGTTAAAATTGATTTCATAATTTTTATCATATCAAATATAAGCAGGACACAAATTTTTGGCTCAATCGGAGTCCGTTATCAGTCCGATTTAAATTTATTAGTCCAATCCAAAAATATCGGTGTTATAGAAAAATTTACTTTTTGCAGCCAAAATAATCTATATATTATTTTAGGCTTAACTGTAATTTTTTTGTAATTTTTGGAGTTCGTTTACTATTTTAAATATTTATATAATATTGAGTCAATTCCCCAATAATAAAAATTGACTCGCTACCTTTTTCATATTTTTGACTTTTCGAGATCCATTTGACCTCGATTTCACTTCAAATTTCAACCCCGGACTCACCATGACCAATATTTTCCGATGGTCCAATAAAATATTTTTCACTTCCAGGTGCACTTTTCGGCTCGAAAAATACTATTCACTATCGGAAAATACTGCTCACGGCTAACCCGGTGTTGAGGCTATTACAGTATAGATACGGATATACTGTTGGTGTGATTTGTGCAGTTATAGTTGTTAATAATTACATAACTAAAACAACTTTCTGTTTTAGTTTGTTGATAGTTTGCTTGTTACATAACTAAAACAACTTGCTATTTTAGTTTGTTAGATAAGGTTTCCAGCTCTTCTCATGTATATATGATAAGGAGTAGTTTCCTTGTACATAACAACTACTTCTCTTGTACTTATTTAAATGCTCAGCCGTTTACTTCAATAGACACATAAGAGAATTACTCTATTTGTCATGGTATCAGAGTAGAGTTCTACCACTAACAAATTATTCTTTTGTTAATCCTAAAATTGCAGGATCTGTTCTTACTATTCTACAACAATGCATTATTCTTCCGTTGTTATCCTATATTTTTTTGTTTCAAAATATGGTGGGTGAAACATCTGATAACTTCAAGATTGCTCCTGAAAAACTGATTGGTCTTGCTAACTATGACTCATGGGCACATATTGCATGCATGTCCATTGCAAGTAAGAGAAAACTTGGCTATATTACAGGGACAAAGAAGGCTCCTGTGGCCACTGATGTTGAAGCTTAAGAAACTTGGGAGGAACAAAACTGCATGGTCCAGACATGGCTTCTTAACTCAATAGAGAAGTATGTAAGAGTTCTTTTTGATCGTCTTCCTACTGCAGTAGCCATCTGGAATGTTGTAGAGAAAACTTATACCCTAGGCAACAATTCTTTAAAAATATATGAGTTAACACAAAAATCCGTTAACATCAAACAAGAAGGTCGTAGTCTTGAAGCTTACTATGAAGAATTACAAACAATTTGGCAAGAGCTTGATGCCATCAATCCTCTACTAATCAAGAATGAGGTTGATCTCTACACTCACTTAGCAACTGTCACCAATTTTCGTGTCTACATATTTTTGGCAGGATTAGATTCTTATCTCGATGTTGCTCGTGCTCATGTTCTTCGATTCGATCCTCTTCCTGATGTCTTAGAAACTTATGCTATGATTTGTGAAGAGGATACTCGATTAAAGACTATGAAAGATGAGGACAATCCTGGTGGTAGCGCCTTTGCTGCTCGGAAATGGAAAGAAGGCAATTCTGGTAGTTCCACTAACACTGAAATTAAATGCACTCTTTGTGGCAAGAATCATATCGTTGACAAGTGTTGGAAGCTTCATGGTTGACTTGAATGGGCTGATGATCTTATTGCTAAAAGGAAAAATAGAAATGCAGCACCTGCTACCACTACTAAAAATAACGATAAGGAACCCACAGGTAACTTTAGTTATGCTTTATATACCTCTGCTTCTATTTGTAATAGTGCATGGATATTTGACACTGGAGCAACATATCATATGACAAAAAACTCTAAGAAATTCACCACCCTCACAAAACACCTCACCAATGACTTTGTTAGGACTGTTAATGGCCAGAAAATGGCTGTTACTGGTATTGGTACCATTCAACTCACACCAAACATAACATTACCTAATGTCCTTCTAGTTCCAGATTTAGAGAATGATTTATTATCTGTGTCTAAACTCATGACTGTATATTCTTGTCATTTTTTCCCAAACCATTATTTTTTCTAGGACCTCTACACTCAGAAGGAGATTGGACGTGGTTTTAAGAGAGAGGACTTGTGGTATTTTCATCAGGACTCAAAGACAGATAGTGCAGCACTTCAAACTAGTAAGTATGCATTGGAAAAAGAGAAATTGATTTGGTTATGGCATCAACGCTTAGGACATCCGTCATTCAACTATTTAAAACACCTTTTTCCTAGTTTGTTCAAGTCGTGTAGTACTTCCTTTAAATGTTCTGCTTGTGAACCTTGTGTTTTAGCTAAAAGTCATCGTACTGTGTTTCCAAAAAGTGATCATAAATCATTAATGCCATTTACTTTGGTTCATTCAAATGTATGGGGACCTTCTCAATATTCTACTTCTAATGTTATGCGATGGTTTATTACATTTATTGATGATTACACCCGAATTACATGGATTTATTTACTTAAATATAAGAGTGATGTAAGTACTGTCATCAAATAATTTTGCACTATGATCAATACTCAATTTTCCAAAACCATCAAAGTATTACGATCAAATAATGGAGGTGAATATCTCACCAAAGATCTTTCTACTTTCTTTCAAACACAAGGCATCATTCATCAAACTTCTTGCCCAAATACCCCACAACAAAATGTTATTACCGAACGATGCAATCGCCAACTTCTAGAAGCCACTCGTGCTCTCTTATTTGATAAGAATGTCCCTAAAAATCTATGGGGTGATGCTTTATTGTCTGCTATGTATGTTATCAATAGGGTGCCTTCTAGTGTCCTTGCTTTTCAAACTCCACTTTAGGTTCTTACAGCCAAAATAAAAGATATGCCTTCTGTCTCTAATCTCCCTCCTAAAGTGTTTGGTTGTGTAGCATATGTACACCTTCATAATCATCAACGTAGCAAACTATCTCCTCGGGCTATCAAATGTGTTATTGTGGGATATGCATCTCACCAAAAAGGATATCGATGCTATCATCCTCCTACTAAAAAGATGTATGTCACTATGGATGTTACCTTCAATGAGAATGTGGCTTATTTTTCTACTAATAACTCTTCTCTTCAGGGGGAGATTGATAGAAATGATAATATTGATGGTGTTCTTGAAGAGAATAGCCATAATATCCCCATTACATTTCCTCCTAATGAAACTACAAGTGACATCTCCTCTTTCTCTCCACAGACCAACGTCCAATCTACTCTTGAGGCTTTACCTGAGGTACTTTTTGAGCCTAATTTATTGTTTGAGCCTAATTTACTTTTTGCGCCTACTGTGTTTTTTAATAAACCTGATGAGGTACCTTCTGGAAGTGATGAGATGGTGAATATCAGTTCGGAACCAGACCTTGAATCTGAAACTGAACCAACTGAACCCGAATATGAAAATGAACCAAACCAATCACATTACCAATTACCAGCCCGAAAAAATCGTGGTAAACCAAAAACCCAGTATAAAGCGGATCTAAACAGTAAAGCTAAGTACCCCATCAGTAATTATGTATCCACCCATAGAATTTCTAAATCGCATGAATCTTTCTTGTGTCAAATATCTACCATATCTATTCCAAGACAGCTGCAGGATACATTAGCAAATACTAAATGGACTGAAGCAATGGTTGAAGAAATGAATGCGTTAAAAAAAATTGCACTTGGGACATGGTTCCATTACCTCCAGGAAAGAAGACTGTTGGGTGCCGATGAATTTTCAAAGTAAAGCACAAGGCAGATGGATCCATAGAAAGATACAAGGCAAGGTTGGTTGCAAAAGGATACTCAAAAGTACGGGGTAGATTATAATGAGACATTTGCTCATGTTGTAAAAATTAACATTGTCCGTGTGTTACTTTCTGTGGTTGCTAATCAAAACTGGCCATTATTACAATATGACGTGAAGAATGTTTTCCTGCATGGGGAACTTCAATAAGATGTGTATATGGATCTTCCACCAGGTATCTCAGAACTACATAAAGGTTACATGAAGGGTCAATTAAAGGATTCAAGAGGATCAATAATGGTATGCAAGTTAAAGAGAGCATTGTATGGTTTAAAGCAATCTCCCCGAGCCTGGTTTGGGAGATTTACACTGACAATGAAGAACTTTGGTTACAAACAAAGTAACTTAGATCACACATTATTTTTGAAGTATAATCAAGACAAGGTAACTGCTTTAATTATTTATGTAGATGATATGATATTGACTGGAAGTGATGAGGTTGAGATTGAAAGATTGAAGAAATATTTGTTCAATGAATTTGAGAAGAAAGAGCTTGGCGAACTAAAATATTTTCTAGATATAAAAGTGATCCGATCAAACCAAGGCATTTTTCTTTCTCAAAGAAAATATGTACTGGATTTGTTAACAGAAACAGGAATGCTAGACTGCAAACCATCTGACACTCCGATTGAACAGAATCACAAAATTCATCAAGATCCGAGTGATGTTCCTACTAATAAGGAGAGATATCAACGACTTATTGGTAGACTCATTTATTTGTTGCATATGAGATCGAATATAGCTTATACTGTTAGTGT
The DNA here is from genome assembly GCA_037975025.1 of Excoecaria agallocha. Taxonomy (NCBI): domain Eukaryota; kingdom Viridiplantae; phylum Streptophyta; class Magnoliopsida; order Malpighiales; family Euphorbiaceae; genus Excoecaria; species Excoecaria agallocha. Next base: position 11,847,960 of record CM075820.1, read on the forward strand.
TGTCAGTATGTTTATGCATGCCCCAAGTGAATGACATATGAATGTTATGGATCGTATTTTACGATACTTGAAGGGCTCTCCAGGAAAAGGGATTATGCTTGCTAAGAATGACCACTTAGGTATTAAGGGGTATATTGATTTGGATTGGGTAGGAGATAATACTGACAGACGTTCTACAGTAGGATATTTTACCTTTGTTGGTGATAATCTTGTAACGTGGAGGAGTAAAAAGCTGAAGGTTGTATCAAGGTCAAGTGCTGAAGTTGAGTACAGAGCAATGGCTCAAGGTATATGTGAGTTGTTATGGGTGAAAGCAGTAATGGGAGATTTGGGGTTTAAGTCTAAAATTATGCCTTTATATTGCGACAAAAAAAAATGCAATTTCAATAGCTTATAACCCAGTACAGCATGATCGAACCAAGCATATAGAAGTAGATAGGCACTTCATCAAAGAAAAGTTAGAAGCTCACATTATTGAAGCTCCGTTTGTGAAATTTGAAGACCAACTAGCTGACATCCTGACCAAGGCAGTTTTAAGTATTGTATTATCTAAATCACTTGACAAGTTGGGCATGCGAGATATCTACGCACCAACTTGAAGGAGAGTGTTAGCGTGATTTGTGCAATTATAGTTGTTAATAATTACATAACTAAAACAGCTTGCTGTTTTAGTTTGTTGACAGTTTGCTTGTTACGTAACTAAAACAACTTGTTGTTTTAGTTTGTTAGATAAGGTTTCCAGCTCTTCTCATGTATATCTGATAAGGAGTAGTTTCCTTGTACATAACAACTACTTCTCTTGTACTTATTTAAAGGCTCAGCCGTTTACTTCAATAGACACATAAAAGAATTACTCTATTTGTCATATACCCTTAAAAATTAGACCATTAAGTACTTTTTATTAAACAGATGATGCGCATTTCTCATTTTTAATAGAGAAACTCGTTACAAGTGTAATATCAACACCAACACCGAACTTGTGATTATTCCAAAGAAGCTAGAGAATGATCAAAATCTGTCTTTGTGATTTTTAAAGTGTTAATTTTAATATGCTCTTAATCTGTTCTATTTTTCAATTTTTATCTAACTCAGAATAATTTTTGTTTGTTGTTGTTTTTTTTTAATCCATATGTATAGCTCTAGTTGTTGGTTGTAATTATACGCTAAACTTTTCACGATATTTCTTGTTTGTTTACTGCTAGTTGTCTTACCCATTAGTCTCGGTGCTCTATGGACAAATTTTTTTTTTATTTTTGTAAATCTGTTGGAAATGAAAAATTCACATGTTATATATATATATATATATATATATATATATATATATATATATATATATATATATATATATATATATATATATATATATATATATATATATATTGTATTTATATACTATCAATAAGAGTTATCAAAGGACTATGGAAACTTCAGTTAAGTCAAAACACGACTAATGAAAGAAAGATGCAGTCGGAAAAAGTCCAATGAAGGTAGCCACCCATCTAAAAAGGTATGTATAAATGAATTAGGTGGAAAGTGTAGGGCCCTAAATAATATCCTGTTAGGATTAGAACAAGTTTATGCATGTGACTGGCAAAAATTTTAATGCAAGAGAGCATTGACTATTTAATTGGGATATAATCGATATTTATACATAAATTAAGGGTATTCGGTAAATTGTGTAAATTAAGATTTACATATATACATAATATGTAATTGGGGATTAAATTACTGCAGGAAATGAGAATTCATGCATGAGGTAATGTGAATTAAAGTGGGGGATCAAATAATAATTAACCAAGGAATTAAAAAGTTAAACTAATGAGAGATTGACAGCTTTTCTTTCAGAAATCTGCCTAATGAAGGAGCAGAAAAATTTGGTTAAGGGGAGAGATAGAGAAGCTGGCCATAGGAAGGAGCCAAACTCTGCAGAATTTTCTTCTTCTTCCCCATTAAACCTCACCTAAATTCATTTATTACAAATTGGCGGGAGAGAAAAGTATATAAAAGGTGAATTGAGCTATCTAGGGTAAGGAAAAACATGTTTTGAGTAGGAAATTAATTTCTCAACATCTCCCTTTCATCTAAGATGTTAGGATGAGTATGATATATACTTGTATATGTTGACTCAAGTTTATTTTATGTTTTAGCTGAAGTTTAAGTTAAGGATAGAGGCAAGGAGAATGTGTGAAACAAAAAGTAACAAGTTTTGAAGAGGTATAGGAGTAATTATTTTGTTTGTGTGTGTTAATGTTGTTTTAGTAGCTGGAAATATTACTTGATAATATAAATGATATGACAGTGTGAGTTTGATGTTGAAATATGTATAAAAGAGGAAATTATAGAAAGAGGGACTAGTTTGGCCAATTCCAATGTAGGATCCTTAAGACCTGCTAGAGTTATTTTGAGTATATCTTGAGTTTTAGGTCTCCAACTTGATTGAAACCAATGGTAAATTAAAATAAAAGCATATACCTATAATATATATGAGGGACCAATATGTGGTTTTGGCTGTAAGACCACTGAACATTAGCTTGAAGTGGAATAATACATGTTGCTCTGTCATTTAGAGCAGCTTGTGGTATTTTAGGGATATCTCTTAGTGTAGAAGTCCAAATGACTTGATTTTTATAGCTATGAAAAATAGAGACATAGTAGAACATTTTTATAGAAGGAAATTTTGCCTAAAAATCATTTTTTCAGTACCTAAATCCTTATACAAGTTGGATTAAAAAAAAACTATCTGTAGAAATTTTAGCTGGAGCATCTGCACAACTGGATTGGAATCAATCCAATCGCGTTACATGTCTTCTTCTTGTCTAAAATGCTACCTATATGACTAGATTGAACCTCAATCCAGCCGCATGCTCTTTGTTTTGGGTCTATTGTGGATTTTACTCATTGAATGTTACCAAAACCTGACCAGAAGTTTATGGAACTTTATAAACACTCTTGAAAAGTTACAGTGGCAATAATTACATGTGTTTTTCAATACATATGTTCATGAATCTTGTGTATATAATATGGAAAATATGACTAAAACACATGTTTGATCAAGTTTATGTACGATAATGTTTGGTACTAAATGATAAGTACATTTGAATAAGTTTATGCATAATGAACCTATATCTCCTACTCTATATGACTTTGGAATGCTATTGTTATGGCTTAAATGGTTGGTTTTGGCCTCTGCTAAGTCTTAGTTGTGGATAAATAAGCATACTTAGAAGGGTCTGCAGCTCCTTCTGTGACACAATGGTGTCTTATGATATTGGTGCTACGACATTTTCTGTTATATTATATATTTGAGATTATTACTGCTTTTGCTTATGGATATTTCTATTTGATACTCAATATGAGTATCTTCTGTTCTGTCCTCGTTACCTGCGCTTACAAGAGTTAGCAGGCTATTTGTTGTCTGATCTGTATTCTGTTCCATATTTTCTATTTCCTATTTCTTGTCCTAGAAAATTTTGTAGTCGGACACGATGGAATGAATAATATATTCTAATTTTGTTTATTTGATCATTATTTACTTATGAAGTTAAATTATATCATACATGTTTTCTTTATAGGATATGCATCATATACATGTGAATTACAAACTGGTGTGAGTAGTTGTCATTTTTATGTTTTACTCTAAGTTTTAGCTTAACAGGGTGGATTTTCTTTTTCCCGTGTAGGTTCTTTGGAGCGAGCCTAAAGTCTAGACAACTGCAGACGGCCATTGATGTTTTTAAGACTTATGGACGACTTTTATCTTAGGAATCTTGAAATTGTAAATGGTGTGCAGTAAATAAATTTTGTATTAACCTTAACCTTAAGTGATGTATGTAATAATAATAAAAATAAAAATAATTTGTTAATATAAAAACCTAAAACTTAATTTTTTAATAAAAATAAGTATTTTAAATAGTTTTAACAAAATTATAGATAAATTTATTTAATTGAAATACTCTATAAATAATAGAGATCTAATAATATTATATTTTAAATTAATAAAATTTTGATAATAAATGGGCTCAAATATTAAGAAAGGTATTATTTTATTATAATAGATTATTTGTATGTTATACATTTAATTAAATAAAAAAAATGTCATTCAGCTCACCCTATAAATATAGAGTTGACTTAATAGCATGTGAATTTTATTTAATTCTTTTACTTATTATTGAGAGTTATTATTAAAAAGAAATTAAAATTGATACTGAGCATATTTTGAAAAATAAAATAGAAATAAATTTTTCATTTTTTCTAAATATAAAATAATAAATTTATTTTTAATTTTATATTTTAATTATTTTATTTTAAATATAAAAATTCATTTATAAATGTTCATTTAAAATTTATTTGTAAATAAATTTCAGAGTTTCAATTTTTTTTTTGAAACAGACCCAAATAAACTTCAGAGTTTCGAATTTTTTTTTTTGAAACAGACCCGAATATTTTTGATTCAAGGACCTCCTGGTCCTGGCATTCTAGATGGCGTGCCATCTCTCTCCAAACCGAGTTTCTTTTTCTTCCCAACAACAACAAAATGTAATAACAAAACCTTCTGCTCCAAAAACCTGAATTCCCAACGTCAAAACCCACTGCTCTTTCTTTCTCTCTCCAGAGAAAGGGGAGTACCCATTTCATTTTTCATTTTCGCCATGACACTGAAACCCTTTAACGCTTACACGATAGCCCTGATGATGTTCGTTACATTTTTGATCCTCTTCTTCCTTGGCTTCCTTGAATTCCCATCTGTAACAACCTCAATTCCCTTACCCGTTAACAAATTGCCCACTGCATCTTCCACTCCAGACCCTTTTATTGACTTGGTCAGTGCTTTCAAGAAATGGGATTTGCAAGTGGGATGTGCTCAGTTTAGGGAAAAGCACAAAGCTTTGATCAATTTGGGGTCTTCTAGGTCTAATAGTTCTCGTTCTATCCAAGAAATTGGTGGTGATTCTGAGTGTAATGATTTGAAGATGGCTCATGTTAGTGTTTTGGTTAAAGGGTGGACTTGGATTCCCGATAATTTGGATAATTTATATTCTTGCCGATGTGGATTGAGCTGTTTGTGGACTAAATCTTCAGTTCTTGCGGATAAACCAGATGCTTTGTTTTTCGAAACAATTACACCTCCACTTCGGGTATTTATTTTCATTTTTTAACTCGAATTTTACTTCTTGATTTTGTAGAGAGTTTAAATTTGTAGATGCATCTGGTTTCATGATGTGCAGATAAATATTCTTGTGCGTTTTTTATCCAATTATGATTGATGATTAGGTGGATTGATGGATACAATTCATATAATTTGCAAAATTTCCTGCTCTTGGTACTCTATATTTAAGCACGAGATTCTAGATAGACAAGTTTATCTGGTTCATCCGGTGATCTGCTTTTTAGTCAGCTGTATGAGATCAAACAAAAATATGTGATTTTGTACGTATAAATTTTGTCAACTTCAGGGACTAGAGTAAGTGACCCAATTTTTCTTCAGGATTTTGCTACCTCTATATTTTCTGCTGTAATTTTCATTCAATTATTATATCAGCACTTCTTTTTGGGAATACCATCAGAGAGATTGATTACTCTGTTATGGTCTCTTGGGAGAAGGGCTATGGGAGGGGACTTTAGGAAATAGTCCCATCCCATTATTGATATGTTAAATTAGCTTCCTCTTACGTGTTGAATCTTCAATCTCTTTGCAAGATCAAGACTTTACCATTCACAAGACGATGGCTCTTGGGTATGTTGAGCTAATGACAGATTGTATGCAAGCTGTAGTTTAATTTAATTTCAAATTATGTATTAGAACAACAAGAGCAAGTCAGAGAGGTAGTATGGTAGAGTTGCTGGGGAATTTTGGCATATTTGTAATGCAAAGATAAGATATGCAATCAAAGTAGTAGGACCATCAATAAAACTCATGAATGCACTTTTGTTTTAACTTACCAATCGGCATTGGGCAAAAGATCTCTCTTTATCTCTGCTTGGACATAGACACACATGCATGGAGATAATTTTGTGATTTTTGATAGGCTTTCTCGACTTACTTTGGAGCTTGATGTGGTGGAATTGCAATATTCAGAAGTTCCAAGAATTCAGTAATATAGGCTTTTTAGTTTGAAGGTGATCTTGTAGTTCTAGCAATCAAATAAATTCAGGGGGTTTGTCCAGTTTCTGCAATGTAAATATGATTTATGCTAAGTTTTATCATACCATAGGACAGTGAGAATTATGTGAATGCCTATTATAAGTTTAACATGGCCTGGTACAAATGAAGAAATGTTATGAGGTTTCTTCACATTTTAAAAATCCTTGTGTTATGGGGAATTGCATCAAATTTAAATTTAATTAGTTGCAATATTTAGTAATGAGGTTTAGGCGGCGAAAATTCATGTAAGTTAAAGACTTAGCATGCCCTAACAATTGACATGGCTGAGATAAGAAGCCAAAGAAAAGAGAAAAATGGACCAAATGTTGAATGAATGTATTCATAAAGTAGTCAGCACCAATTGAGGTGAGTTACATGTTAGGATGATATTGGCATGTTGAATCTATGGATGCAACTGCATTAATGCAAGAGGTGTACTTAAGATGCTGTGATGAAAGATTTAGCAACATTAAGGCATTGAATATAGTTTTAAATTAATGGAATGGAAGGATTCATATAGCCTACGACAAGTGCATTAGGAATGAGGCATATTTGAGTTGGCTATTGAAAAAAATAAAAAATGAGTGCATTGAGGATGCTCCAATCTGTAGTAGGTTACCTGGGCTTCGACTGTGAATTGAAGTCTTATGCTAAATATGGAAGTCAAGTTTACATGTTACTCAGCATGGTGGTTGATCTCCCATTTTGAATGTTTCATTTGCTGTGCCTAATTCTCTACTTTTCAGACTTCCTTGTGATCTCTGCCAAGAGTTCATACATTTTCTTGTGTTATGGAGTTCCAGCTCTCTATTTTCTCCTCCCCCCTCAATTTTTTTTTTTTTGGGGGGGGGCGCAGGCAAAAGAGGAAAAAAAAAAAAAGAAGATTTTTGTTCCCTTAAAATGTGTTTGGTCATTGTAATAAAATAGGTCTTGACCTCTAAGAATTTGATGAATGACAGCTTGCTATTACAATCTAGAGTTATTTTGGGTTGGTTTGCAAGCCAGTAATTGTAGGGATTTATGTAGACATACTTGTTTTTGTTTTGTTTGACCTGCCTATCGAGAAACATTATCTAATACATCTTACCCAAATTTCAAGAAACTCAAGGATACAAGGACCAAGCCTATCAGTTTGCTTTTTAAAAGCAAGTTTCCCAACAGATCACATTCCTTTCGTTTTGTGATGCTCCTGTTAATTATCCTTTCTGCTTACAAGTTACAATACCATAGTTGGAGTTGAAAGGAAATGATTAGGGATCGCAAACAAAAAAAATATATATATATATTCTTAGGTCACTAAAGGCACACCCAGGCTATGCCTTGGACGCAAATTTTCATCATGCTTTAGTCATCAGCACCTCAACTTATGAATGGTGGGCTCTCTTCATGAGGTATCGAGGCATGCACCTTAAGTCAAGCACAAGGCTCATAGAAGTTTGTTAATATCATCCTCATATTTCTTCTATTATTATTGATTTAGGTTAAATTCAGAAAATAACCATGCCATTGTTTTAAATTAGAAAAGATCACCTTATGAAATAAAACAAGCGGAATGTTAAAACGAAAAAGAGGAGGATGAATTGGTGAGATTATTATTTGGGATGAGATGGGGTTGCGAGAGCTAATAGAATTAAAGAGGATGGATGTAATACTGGATCAGTAAAACAAAAAGTCATATCCTTCTCCAAAACTAGTATTTTGAAAAGGCAAAAGCATATTGTTATCTCGGGGTACTTCTCTGGTATCCAGAAATGAGAAAGATATTGATTTTCAAGAAGTGTCTGCAAAAAGAAGAAGAGGAAGAAGAAGAAAAGGAAATTGAAAGTATCACTTTAAGTCTCTTAAAGCATCTTCCTTTTCTTCTTTATTTTGAATATAAAAGAGGATGATGCTATATTCATACTTATTATGTGCTATGACCTCTATTAGGTTGTGAAATTTAAAAATTTGGTCATCCTGTTTTTCTTTCCTTTTTCTCTTTTTGGTGTCTAATCTCTATCAAGTGCTTGCCTGCATCTTATGCCTATGCTCCAGGACTTGTTAGCACCTTTGTCAACTGTGGAAATGTGGATTGTCTGCAGTTGAGATTTGGTAGTGTGAAATGCCCAAAAACATTGCTTCCGTTGATTTGCTTAAAGTTTAGAAACATTGATATGGCTTGAAAGCAAAATGATTAGGAATCAGAAAGAAGCAAGAAGATTAGATTCTGCAGTTCAAAGTTGTCACTGTGAGATACCCTACTTTGAAGGTAATTGAGCATGAAGCTCGATCACAGGAAAGAAAAATTAGAGTTCTAAGCTAATGTTCCTAAGATTCAAGGGAAGATTTTCACTTGAAATGAAAAGCCTAATGCTACTAGTTTTCTGGTGGCATTGTACTTGAGTAGGATATCCTTTATCAATTCTTGGGAGAAACCCCAATTGTGATTGATGTAAATGATTGCTTATGCATGGCCACCTATTGCAACTGCCTGAAGGAAAAGTGCTTGCTGATGTCGAAGATATGCATTTTCCACTCAAGTGACCAGTTGCACTGTGAGATACTCATTCTTATTTATGTATTTATTTTTTTATTTTTTGGGGAATGAATCACAGGGAATAAGTTTCTAAATGTCAAACTTGGAGCCAAAGAATTGCAGAAAGTGAAGGTTCTTTTATGATACCTCATGTTCTGGTTAACTGTCTATGTACATCTAGTACATGCATTTTTTTTTTATGCTCTTCAACTATGCTTGAGGTTGGGATTTGGCATAGTTATAAGTTTGTACCATCGTAACCAGGGTGTCACAATTTAGAACAATGAAATGGCTTCTCCATAATGTATAAGCAACTCTTCCAATACCCTGCAGTTGTGAGTCTTATGATTTGCCTGCTTACTGTGTTTAATAATACGGGCACTCTGATGCAAATGTTTCCTAATTTCTCTTGAGAAGTGAATATTTATCCATTGTGTGATTTTTGAGCTGTTATCTGTCATCTTGATTCACTGAGATGTGTGGAGAAACATTCTGGCAAACCAGCAAATGGCTGCATAACAGATGAAAATAACATTTATATCTTGATTACCCTTGCAATTATTGATTATGAAAAAGGTGTAATAACTCTCGCTTCATCTTTGCATATCTGAGTCATTTTCCTTTATATTTTACCTTCAAACTGTCAGCAGCCCCCTTTTTTGTTGGCATGCTTTTAAGCAGCAATTTTATCATGCTGCAGAGAAGGAATGGGAGTCCACTTCGAGTTTATATGGATCTTGAGGCAGGCAGGAAGCGGTCGGGTTTTGAGGATTTATTTATTAGTTATCATGCAGGAGATGACGTTCAGTCAACTTATGCTGGTGCACTCTTTCATAACGGTCGAAACTATCATGTTTCTCCTCGCAAGAACAATGTAAGTTAATCGCTTATGTTTCTTGTCTGTTTTGCATTTTCTACTAGTTAGTTTTACATTTGATTTGGCTTTGTCCCTTGTAATGATGTAATTCCTAGTGAAGAAATTAGTAATTGATTTTTATTTATTTATTTGTTTTTACATTGAAGGACACACTTGTTTATTGGTCTTCATCACGTTGTCTTGCTAAACGAAACCAGCTGGCGAAGAGTTTCCTCAACTTGGTGCCACATCATTCATTTGGCAAGTGCTTGAATAACGTCGGTGGACTAGATAAGGCCCCTTCATTCTATCCCGAGTGTGCCAATGATGTAAGCGTTAAACCAAAATGGTGGGATCATTTACATTGTGCTATGTCTCACTACAAGTTTGTTCTTGCAATTGAAAATACTGCAACAGAGAGTTACGTAACCGAAAAGCTATTTTATGCCCTAGACTCTGGTGCAGTTCCAATCTATTTCGGTGCACAAAATGTGGATGACTTTGTTCCTCCACATTCAATAATAGATGGAACCAAATTTAGCTCAGTAGAAGAACTAGCTTCTTATGTCCAAACACTTGCCAATGATCCGGTAGCCTATTCCGAATACCATGCATGGAGAAGATGTGGCATGCTAGGTAACTATGGCAAAACCCGTGCAGCAAGCCTTGACACATTGCCCTGCCGATTGTGCGAGGCTGTTAGTAGAAAAGGAGGGAGAAAAGCCAGAGCTTAGTGGGGTTTTCTGGATCTCTATTTCAGTTGGTATAGTTCTGCGGGCTACACTGTGGTTCCAAGATTTTGCTAGTTGGATGAAATTACTGCTACGTAAATAGACCGAAGAATGACCTGTATAAAGAAGAATTCGATTGGGGTTCAGAATTGAGAAATTCAGATATTCAAATCCCATGGGAAGCCTTCTTCATCGTTGTTTATTTATTTTCAAATTCAAAAAGGAACAAGTGTGTGTAGGATGGTTTGGTTTATTGAAAAGAAATGCAGTAACCATCAACGTCCTTTAATATGATATTTCAAATTTTTGATTCTTTTCTTCTCACTTTAAGTCATATTTCTTTATGAAATTGAATTATATTGACAAGCTTTGCAAGTTATAAAAGGTTATTGGATAATATTAGACAAGCTTTGCAAGTTATGAAAGGTTAACTAGACTTTGTATATTCTTAGAGCTTTATTATGGTTAACTAGACTTTGTATATTCTTAGAGCTTTATTATGGTTTCCCCCTATATTTGTCTTCTGGAATTCATACAGCAATATATGTACAAATGTTTATTTATTTATTTTTTGGGCAAAATTCATTTTTAGGACTTTAAACTTTTAAAATTTTCAATATTGAATTTTTTGAAAAAAAAAGTTTTTAATTAGGTTCATTTACTTTAATATAAAATAACATGCAGTCTCTTATTAATGAAACTAACATGCACGTATTTCAATTACTATTAAAATGTACGATATTTTTTTTTATAAAAAAATCTAATATGAAAAATTGTAAAAGTTTATAAACTCAATATAAAAAAAATTTAGAAATTCAGAGATTCAATTAAATGTCAACAAAACGAGCTATTAACGGTTATTGAAATGTACGCATTGACGTGCCATTAACGGGCACTGTAAGTCACTTTATGTTATGTCATCTTATGTTAAAAATATAAAGATCTAACTAATTTTTTTTTTTAAAAAGAGAATTAATGTAAGAAGTTTTAAAAGTTCAAGCATTCGAAAATGGAGTTTACTTTTTTGTGAAAAAAAAAAATTACAAACCTCCATAGTTGCAAAACAATTGTACTAGCTTATTAATCCTTGTAACAACTGATGCATAGTAGTTTAGTAATAAAAATAAAAAAAAAAACTGTTATTAACAGGAATTGCATTTAAATAGCATGTTTGGATTAAAATTGGTTTCCTACTTGCATTACCAATTACTCAATGCACATGGTTTTTAGAATAGTTCTTGCTTCAAAAATGAAATCCATCTGAATTTAATGGAACAGCAGGGGTAAGTGCCCACATTGCCCTACCATGATTCATCCATCGTTTGAATTAAATTTTATAAAATTGATTCAAATCCAAAATTTGATCCAAATTTATTAAAAAAAAATTATTTAAATTTAATATAATTCAAATAAATATCTATTAAATTAATTCATTTTATTTTTCAACGCAATCCAATTCAGTCCTATACCTGTTGAATAATTTCAAAACTGATTCCTTCCATTTTTTTTTAACTCATTTGGGTTCTCAAACTTCAATATCCAATAGGGCTTCCTGATTCATATTCAGCTTCTTCAAACTCAGAAGCTGTAGCCTCCTCCCCATTCCTATCCTCTTGATTCTGATTCATGTTCCTAGATTGCCCATTGTTTGAGTTCTGTGTTTGTTATCTGTGTTTGAGTTCTCGCTCTTCTCTCCATGACGACGATGATGGTCTCTTTCTCTTTCTTTCTTTTTGTTTGTCTTTCTTTGTAGAATGAGTATTTTCTTTTGTTCGTCTTTATTGGGACTTGTGCAGAATCACTGTTTCAGCAATATTAGCATCATTCATGGTGCTCCTGTTAATGGGTCTTTGTGTTGGGTTGCTAATGGGTTTAATGGGAATAGGAGATGTATTGTTTGTTTTGATCTGGGTAATGAAGAATTTAGACATTTACCAATACCAGATTTTTCAGCTGGGATTTGCTGTAAAGTTGTGAAATTTAAAGAATCAATTGCTTTAGCAGTTTATCCTGCATTGCCTGTTTATGCTGGATGTGGAAGACCCATTAATCGAATCGAATCGAATTGTGGGTATTGGAGGAAAACTGTAGTGCTAATGGGAATAGCAAGTTTTGGAGTAAACTCCATCTGATGGAAGAGGCGAGTTCTTCAGGATTTGGCACTCCTATTGGAGTTTATAATGATACTGAGTTGGTAATGAAGCGAGTGGAGCAGCAGTGCATCACATTATCATTCTTTGATCCTTATAATCGCACCGTCAAGAACCTTCCAATTTGCGGTGTTGATTTCACTTGTGAGTTCTATAGCAATGTGGACAGTTTGGTGCCAGCAGTAAGCAGTGCAGCGCGTGAACAAGTAGAAAGAGAGGCAGAGGCTGAGGGATGACGAGACTAAAAAAGAATTTGGACTCTTGTTTCGGCTCATACTTTTGGTTAGTGTTGTTAGGAAATTTAGGTCCTTTTTAATATTATATTGTTAGGCTGTTTAGGCGCTAGTGCAACTATCTTACATTACATGTTTATAGTCTGTGAATTTGAACCAATTTGAGTCCATTTCTCAGTTATATTTATGGCGTTAATTGCTTGGAAGCTGGCTTTTGCTTGTGAGGACTATTAGTCAAATCAGAGAGAGAACTTGTAGCTTTTGCTTGTGAAGATTATTAGTCAATTTATTATTTATATTATGTTTTTAATTTATCGAATTCATTAATTAATTAATAAAAAATTTATAATAATTTATATTAAATTCATGGATCAATTCTAATTCGTCTAACTCATTTGGATATTAATTCATTTATAACATATATTTTTTGACCTATTAATGATCCAACTTAAATTCATTCAACCCATCTAGTTACTACCTCTAATTTGAATTAAATGAATAAGTCATATGGCATTTTTTTCACTTTTTAAATTTTTTATAATAAAAAATGTGTATAATTTACAAAAATAATATTTTTTATTCATATTATAAAAAGTTATAAAATAAAAATACTTATAAAATTAATGGTTTATAAAGGGAGTTGATCATAAACAGGTTATTAATATAAGTAACATAATGAGTATGTCACTTTCTGGATCGAATCGAATTTGAATTTCATTTTTATAAATGTATTGAATTAATTTCACAAAGGAATCAAAATTTATTACCATACCACAATACCTATTTTACAAAACCAAAGCAATGAAAAAATGAAGGAATCTCGAATATGCAGACTTAAAAATCAGTCTAATTAGATTATAGATAAATTTTTTATTTTTATTTATTTATTGCTATGAATTATTTGAAATTAATTGTGAAATTATCATTTGTAAATAGCAGTTGGTTATTTCAAAAAATTATGCAACCAATAATAGAAATACATAAATGGATATCTCATGCAAATTGGAAATAATCTGCATGTTTTACTGAAAAAATTTATACCTATAATTTAAATAATTAATTGAGATTTATGCAATATATTTTAGAGGATTCTTAATTTACATTTCAAAAAATTATGCAATCAATAAAAGATACGAATAAATGGGTATCTCTTGAAAATTGGAAATAATTTAAAAACAATATATTTGAAGGATTTAATTCATTAAAACATTCTGATTCTAATTATGGAAAAATTTCAGCTATAAATATACTCTGGTTTAGAGAAACCAATGCATAATTTTCTTCTCAATTCTCATTTCAGTGCACCAATCCACAGATGGCGACCACTTTTGCAGTGAAGCTACTTCTTTTTGTTGCTCTCATACTCTTTGCCTTCTGTTAGTATCTCTCTAATTTCTCTTTCGATTTTTATTAACCAGATATTATGTTAGGTTATTTATGTATTAATATACTGTAACACCCTTATCCCTCCTTAAACTGTACCGGTGTATCGAAGACCGGAAATTTTTTTTTTTAACTTCTATACCTAAAAACCTTATCGACATTTGCTTAATCAAAAACTACCTTTCACCACTGACTTATAACTATCCAAGTTACTATGCACTTAATAAAAATTTTGCAATATAACGGCTGTACATAGTACTAGCCTCCTGAAAAGCAGACAAATCACACAGCCTCTCAGAGGCACAACAATAAAAAATAACAACAGTATACATTCATTCCATCCATTTCATTTGTTCACAATCCAACACTTCTTAGTACAATAACTTCTGTTTACATTACATAACCATAAGTAAAACTTGTACTCATATATACATGCCAAAATTACACAACTAGAGCAATCTAAAAGAAATCCTGCAATCTAAATTCTTGCTCCAGCTCCTGTTTACCTGCGCGCAGTAAAACTACACGCTGAGCACTCAATATGCTCAGTGGTGACTAATAATCGATACATTTCCTAACATTTTCATTATTATTCTTAAGTATTACCATATAAATATAAACATAATTATAAAATCAGTTATTATCACCTTTAAAACAATAACTTAACATTTTCTATAAGATTATTTAATTTAGTCACATAATTACAATTTTGCCATTATAGGCTCAATGATAATCTTTAAACTGATAACTGAAGCAATTTACGTTTCTTTACACTTAATTTGTCAATTATAAGCAAAATTACATTTTAGTCCTTGTTGTCCATAAAATTCACCTTTTAAGTAATTTAACTATTATCTGACTGTTTTATCCTTAATTAATCAATTCTCACTTAATTTACTATCTTTTTACACTTTTTGGAAAAATTGCCATTTTGCCCCTAAACTTTCTTTTTCTTTCATTATGGTCCTTCTTCACTTTCTTTTCCTACTTTTTATTGTCTTTTCATTTCTTTCTCAATTTATTACCATTATGCCCCTAGTACAGATCCGGCAAAAAATTTCAGACCGGATACACGGAACATGGACCCCACGGGCCCCACTAAAAAGAGAAATGATTCCCAAGGAACCATTCTCAGAACACTGCACTTTTCACTGTCACATTAACACTTAAACTATGGAGATCAATGATCCTACCCATAGTAAAGCAAGTCGTCGTGACCTGCACCGCGGTAAAGGGTGTTCCTATGACTAGCCAACTATATCCAGAACTAGTTTTTACTGCCAGACTAATTCTAAGGGCACAGTAATAATTACTTTATTAATTCTTTTCAAGTCCGAAAAATTCAATAATTGACTTTTTATTTATTTTCGTTGACATTAATTTAATTTCATATAAATTAACCAATTTCACCATTTTTATGCAATTATTAATCAATAATTCAATTATTTCCAATATACATATTAACATTAAATTCAAAAAAAATCACAATAATTTCAATAAATGCCAATAAAATTTATTTATGCATTATTTATTATTTATTATCATTTTTCATTAAAATACTCAATTAATTCACTATAAATCACAACTTTTACTATATACATACACTATAAATAATCTTGAAAATTCCCAAATTAATTTTAAATATTCTCTAAAAATTCATGGACATTAATTTTCATATCTACTATTAATTTAAGCTAACAATTATTATTTTTATGCAATTTCTCACTATATACCCTAATGATTAAATTCGGCCAACCCAACTTCACCTTCCTAAAAATTGTATTTCTTTCATTTTCATCTTCCATTCATCATTTTCCTCACTTCATTACAATTACCCTAACATATTTACATCCATTAACAACTTTAAACATTTTTGTCCTAATTACATAATTAAGAAAAATTCATAAACTTAGAAAATGTAAAGATTTATTAGTCACTTACAATTTTTTCTTGAATTAGGGAGTCTAGGCTTCCTTTCCCTTGCCTTTGTTCTTGGAAAAACTCCCCTCTACTTGCTCACCTACATAGGGCAGCCCATTTAAGCTTAGATTTCTTCATTTTCTTGTTCTCAAATGCAAAAACCAACCCCATAATCATAATCTACACCCAAAAATCTATGGAAAACCACTAAGAAATCAATTTAAAACATTAAAATTCTCAAGCTCCAACTTACCCCTCTTTCTTTCTTTCCTTGATTTCTTCACTTCCTTTGCCCAAATCAATCAAGTGAAGCTACTTTAGTATATTAGAGGGATGAAACTACAATTCCTAAGTTGAAATTTAGGAGAGATTTTGAGTAGACATGAAGTAAAAGAAAGGGAGAAGAAAAGAGAGGGAGTTTCGGCCAAATGAGAGGGAGGAGGAAGATGAGCTGGTTTCTGGAATTTTCTCCAGAATTCTGGCTCTTATAACCTCCCTAATGGGCCCAAATTTAGGCCAAAGTGATGGGCTTTGCCCATTTAACTTAAAAGGCCCAATTTAGGCCCCTAAAGGCCCAATTAAAATTCTCTCTCTTTCAGCCATCAAATCACTCCAAAAATAATTACATCACTCTTATCACATCAAAAATAGCTAGCACGCAAATTTTTGGCTCAATTGGAGTTCGTTATCGATCCGATTCAAACTTATCGGTCCGATTTGATAACTGCCGGTGTCAACGAAAAATTCCATTCTCATCACTAAAATATTCTACACAAAAATTCATGTAGGCATGAAAAATATGAAAATATTCGGAGTTCGTTTACTATTTTTAATCATTTACTCAAAATTAAGTCATTTTCCCTAACAGGAAAATTGACTCGCTAACTTTTTAGTATTTTTGACCTTTGGAGGCCCATTTGACCTCAGTTTCACTTCAAATTTCAACTCCGGACTCACCATGACCAATACTTTCCGATGATCCAATAAAATATTTTTGACTTTTGGGTATCCTTTCGGGCCCGAAAAATACTATTTACCATCGGAAAGTACTGTTTACGGCTGACCCGATATTGAGGCCATTACATTTCTCCCCTACTAAAAGAAATTTCGTCCTCGAAATTTACCTGAACTGAAAAGTAGAGGATAACGATGTCTCATCATTGCTTCGGGTTTCCATGTTACTTCTTCGACATTATGGTGATGCCATAGGACTTTCACCAAAGGGATCTGTTTGTACCGAAGCTGTCGAACTTCCCTAGCCAAAATCTATACTGATCTTTCTTCATAACTCATATCAGTTTGGACTTGTACCTCTTCAAGGGTTATCACATGACTCGGATCAGACCTATATCTACGGAGCATAGACACATGAAAGACGTCATGTATCTTCTCCAAAGCAGATGGCAATTTCAATCTATAGGCCACGGGACCCACTCGTTGAAGCACCTCATACGGACCAATGAATCTAGAGCTTAACTTGCCCTTCTTTTCAAATCTCAGAACTTTTTTTCATGGAGATACCTTCAAAAAGACCTTATCTCCGACCTGTAACTCGATATCTTTCATTTTCAGATCTGCATAAGACTTTTGACGATCCATTGCTTCCTTTAGTCTGCTTTTAATGATCTGGACCTTTTCTTCAGAGTCACGAATCAAATCCGAACCCAAAAGCTTTCTTTCACTCAATTCAGTCCAGCACAAAGGAGTCCTGCACTTCCTACCATACAATGCTTCAAATGGAGCTATTTTCAAACTGGATTGATAGCTGTTGTTATAGGCGAACTCAGCTAATGGTAAATGTTTTTCCCAATTAGTACCAAATTCAAGGACACAACACCGAAGCATATCCTCTAATATCTGAATCACCTGCTCGGATTGTCCATCAGTCTGAGGGTGAAAAGCCGTGCTGAGGCGAAGTCTAGTACCCAGAGCATCTTGAAAACTCTTCCAAAAGTGAGAAGTAAACCTAGGATCCCTGTCTGACACAATGGATGCAGGCACTCCATGCAATCTAACTACTTCCTTTATATAGAGTTCTGCCAGCCGGGTCAAAGAGAAATCCATCCGAACTGGCAAGAAGTGAGCTGATTTGGTGAGGCGATCAACTATTACCCAAATGGCATCATGTTTCCATTGAGTCATGGGTAGCCCAGTCACAAAGTCCATGGTCACCTGATCCCATTTCCACTCTAGAATAACAAGTGGTTGAAGTAGCCCAGAAGGTACCTGATATTCTGCTTTTACCTGTTGACATGTCAGGCATTTACCCACGAATTCAGTTACATCCCGCTTCATACCTGGCCACCAATAGTAGACTTTCAAATCCTGGTACATTTTGTTACTCCCAGGATGCATAGCATAGCTACTATGGTGTGCTTCTGTCAGAATCTCTTTCTTCAATTCTTCCTGAGCTGGCACATAAAGTTTTCCTTTGAAATAAAGGCTTCCATCATTTGACAATGAGTAGTCACTTTCACTGTTATGCTGTAGCTTTTTCACAATAGCCTTTAGTTTGTCATCTCTTTTCTGAGCCGCTTTCACTTGATGTACAAAAAATGGTTTAACTCGTAGTTCAGCTATTATAGCTCCATCTGTAGCCAAACTTAAGCTGGTGTTCATTGCCCGAAGAGCTGCAAAGATCGCTATTAATCATTTACACTTATCAATACCTTGCACAAATTCATTTCAAAATATTAACATTACCTGACACAAATTTTCTGCTTAGCACATCAGCCACTACATTTGCTTTTCCTGGATGGTAATCGATGTAGCAATCATAGTCTTTGATCAACTCTAACCAGCGTCTCTGTCTAAGATTGAGTTCTTTCTGGGTAAGCAAATACTTTAAACTCTTGTGATCTGAGTAAATGTAGCATCTTTCTCCATATAAGTAATGCCTCCATATCTTTAGTGCAAAAACAATGGCTGCTAACTCTAGATCATGAGTAGGATAGTTTTTCTCATGAGTCTTGAGTTGCCGAGAAGCATAAGCTATCACCTTGCCTTCTTGCATCAGAACGCAGCCTAGCCCATTCTTGGAAGCATCACTGTAAATGACAAAATCCTTGCCTGACTCAGGTTGAGTAAGTATAGGAGCTTCTGTCAACATCGTCTTTAACTTCTCAAAATACTCTTGGCACTTGTCAGTCCACACAAATTTGATATTTTTCTGTAGCAGTCTTGTCATAGGAACTGCAATGGTGGAGAAGCCCTTGATAAATCTCCTATAGTATCCAGCTAAATTCAGAAAACTTCGCACTTCGGTTACATTCTTGGGTGGCTTCCACTGAAGGATTGCTTCAATCTTTGAAGGATCTACTTCAATACCCTCTGCTGAGATAACATGACCCAAAAAGGATACTTCATTCAGTCAAAAGTCACATTTGCTAAATTTGGCATAAAGCTGCTTTTCTCTCAATGTCTGTAATACAATCCTCAGATGTCTATCATGCTCTTCTGATGTCTTAGAATACACTAGTATGTCATCAATGAAGACCACCACAAAATGATCCAAGTAGGGGTGAAAAACTCTGTTCATCAGGTCCATGAAAGCTGCTGGTGCATTTGTAAGCCCAAATGGCATGACCAAAAACTCATAATGGCCATACCTAGTACGAAAAGCAGTCTTAGGCACATCAGTTTCTTTTACCCCCATTTGATAATAGCCCGATCTCAGATCTATCTTGGAGAAGACACCCGCTCCCTTAAGTTGATCAAACAGATTTTCGATGCGAGGAAGGGGATACTTGTTCTTGACTGTCACTTTATTTAGTTGCCGGTAATCTATGCACAGTCGAAGAGTCCCATCCTTTTTCTTTACAAATAGGACAGGTGCTCCCCATAGAGAAGTGCTAGGTCTGATAAACCCCTTATCAAGTAACTCCTAGAGCTGAATTTTTAACTCTCTCAATTTTGCAGGTGCCATTCTATACGGAGCAATAGAGATAGGAGCAAGTACCAGGAGTGACCTCAATGGAGAATTCCACTTCTCTATCAGGTGGTAAGCCTGGAAGCTCATCTGGGAACACATCCTGGAACTCCCTAACTGTAGGCACATCTGACACCTTTAAACTATCCTTCTTCGCCTCCACTGCAAAACACATATATGCTTCACAGCCTTTTCTGATCAATCATTTTGCTGCAGTAGCTGATATCACCTCCGATAAAAAGTCAGATCTCGCACCCACAATAGTGATGTCATCACCATTCTGAAGCTGTAATGTAATCCTCTTCTTTCTGCACTCGACAGTCGCTTGATGGGCGGATAGCCAATCCATCCCAAGAATTAAATCAAACTCACAGAAGGGCAATTCGATAAGATTTGCCAGGAATACATGTCCCTGGACACTGATAGGACACTGTCTATATACCTTATTCACTACCACACTATGCCCCAGAGGATTACTCACCAAGATGTCCTGGTCCAAGTAGGCCTCTTTCATCCCTTTACCCCGTGCCAGTTCTGTGCTAATATAGGAATGTGTGGAGCCAGGATCTATCAATGCATATATAGAGTCAGATAACAGAATGAACTTACCCACAATCACATCAGGAGCATCCTCCTCTTCACGAGCTCTCACAGCATATGTCTGTCCCCCTGACCGCCTCTGCCCCTGAGACGACTGGCCAACTGGTCTAGAGGCTAATGGATTAGGGGCTGCTCCCCTACCACGGCCACATGGTGCAGAAGATCCAGTACCGGAAGCTGGTGAAGCTACTGAAGCAGTCTGTATCATGGGACAGTCTTTGATCTGGTGATCTCGGGACCCACACTTGAAACAAGCTCCTGTCAAAATCTGCACTCCCCAGGGTGTGTCTTGCCACAATGCTCACACTGTACTGCTGACCCACTATCTTTGCCTCGGGTGGCACTAGATATCGTGGTGGCAGTAGACTTGCCACGGGAGGCACTACCCTGTCCTCTGCCTGCTGGTGAATGACCCTGAGGTGCCTGCTGTCCCTTTTGCTTTTTACTCTGTCCTGACTTTCCACTGCTCTGTCCCTGCTTTCTCTTTTGCTGAAATCGGGACTGCCTTTCTGCTTGCTCAGCCTGAGTAGTTTCTAACTTGAGAGCTGCATCAATCATAGTTCTCAGATCTGGGTATTTCTGGGCCCCGATGATCTGCCTCAACTCAGTATGCAGTCCCCTCTCAAATCGCTGACATAATCTCTCTTCTGTAGCCAAGCCCTCATCTAAATAAGCGCTCAAACTCTCTATCATACTTAGCTACTGTACGGTTTCCTTGTTTCAGCCTCCAAAAAGCATCTTGCATAGCAAGCCTGTATTCAGACCCAACGTATTTCTTCTCAAACTGATTAATGAACTTCCAATTCAGACGGTCTGTAGGTGTATGTCTCCGAACTGAGTCCCACCAAATAAAAGCTGGACCCTGAAGCAAGGCTATGATACCTTCAAGCTTCTCTTCTTCAGAACTATGGGTAATTTCAAACAATCTCTTTATTTTAAAATGCCATGCCTCAGCAGCTGCTGGAGTCAAAGGGTCCTCACCTGAAAAATCCTCTGCTCCCAGTCTTTTCAACTGCTCCAATATAGGTCTTCTTCTAGGTGGAGCAGGCTGCTGAACCTGTATCACTGGTGGCGGTGTCTGAACCTGTGCAACCTGAAGTCGCTACTGGATATAATCTGACATCAGGTTAAGGAAATCTAGCTGAGGAGGAGGAGGTGGAGGAGGAGGAGGCGCTACTGGCGGAGGTGCCTGCTGCTGTGGGACCTTCTGTTGCCCCATATTACATGAGGCCTCACTCCTGTTATCGCCTGCCTCACGGCTTGGCTCTCCAGACATCTTTTCACTATAAAATAGAAAGGAGCAAGAATTCATTAATTCCAAAACAACTTCTCAACATAAAAATTGGCATGTATATAATCAATTTAAATCAAACATTGCACCCACTCCGATCTTAGAACCGTCTAAACCATAGCTCTGATACCACAAATTGTAACACCCTTATCCCTCCTTAAACTGTACCGGTGTACCGAAGACCGGAAATTTTTTTTTTTAACTTCTATACCTAAAAACCTTATCGATATTTGTTTAATCAAAAACTACCTTTCACCACTGACTTATAACTGTCCAAGTTACTATACACTTAATAAAAATTTTGCAATATAACGGCTGTACATAGTACTAGCCTCCTGAAAAGCAGACAAACCACACAGCCTCTCAGAGGCACAACAATAAAAAATAACAACAGTATACATTCATTCCATCCATTTCATTTGTTCACAATCCAACACTCCTTAGTAAAATAACTTCTGTTTACATTACATAACCATAAGTAAAACTTGTACTCATATATACATGCCAAAATTACACAACTAGAGCAATCTAAAAGAAATCCTGCAATCCGAATTCTTACTCCAGCTCCTGTTTACCTGCGCGCAGTAAAACTACACGCTGAGCACTCAATATGCTCAGTGGTGACTAATAATCGATACATTTCCTAACATTTTCATTATTATTCTTAAGTATTACCATATAAATATAAACATAATTAT
Source organism: Excoecaria agallocha (assembly GCA_037975025.1). Lineage (NCBI taxonomy): Eukaryota > Viridiplantae > Streptophyta > Magnoliopsida > Malpighiales > Euphorbiaceae > Excoecaria > Excoecaria agallocha. The sequence goes on from CM075820.1 coordinate 11,870,407, forward strand.
AAAATTAGTTATTATCACCTTTAAAACAATAACTTAACATTTTCTATAAGTTTATTCAATTTAGTCACATAATTATAATTTTGCCATTATAGGCTCAATGATAATCTTTAAACTGATAACTGAAGCAATTTACGTTTCTTTACACTTAATTTGTTAATTATAAGCAAAATTACATTTTAGTCCTTGTTGTCCATAAAATTCACCTTTTAAGTAATTTAACTATTATCTGACTGTTTTATCCTTAATTAATCAATTCTCACTTAATTTACTATCTTTTTACACTTTTTGGGAAAATTACCATTTTGCCTCTAAACTTTCTTTTTCTTTCATTATGGTCCTTCTTCACTTTCTTTTCCTACTTTTTATTGTCTTTTCATTTCTTTCTCAATTTATTACCATTATGCCCCTAGTACAGATCCGACAAAAAATCTCAGACCGGATACACGGAACATGGACCCCACGGGCCCTACTAAAAAGAGAAATAATTCCCAAGGAACCATTCTCAGAACACTGCACTTTTCACTGTCACATTAACACTTAAGCTATAGAGATCAATGATCCTACCCATAGCAAAGCAAGTCGCCATGACCTGTACCGCGGTAAAGGGTGTTCCTATGGCTAGCCAACTATATCCAGAACTAGTTTTTACTGCCAGACTAATTCTAAGGGCACAGTAATAATTACTTTATTAATTCTTTTCAAGTCCGAAAAATTCAATAATTGACTTTTTATTTCTTTTCGTTGACATTAATTTAATTTCATATAAATTAACCAATTTCACCATTTTTATGCAATTATTAATCAATAATTCAATTATTTCCAATATACATATTAACATTAAATTCAAAAAAATCACAATAATTTCAATAAATATCAATAAAATTTATTTATGCATTATTTATTATTTATTATCATTTTTCATTAAAATACTCAATTAATTCACTATAAATCACAACTTTTACTATATACATACACTATAAATAATCTTGAAAATTTCCAAATTAATTTCAAATATTCTCTAAAAATTCATGGACATTAATTTTCATGTCTACTATTAATTTAAGCTAACAATTATTATTTTTATGCAATTTCTCACTATATACCCTAATGATTAAATTCGGCCAACCCAACTTCACCTTCCTAAAAATTGTATCTTTCATTTTCATCTTCCATTCATCATTTTTCTCACTTAATTACAATTACCCTAACATATTTACATCCATTAACAACTTTAAACATTTTTGTCCTAATTACATAATTAAGAAAAATTCTTAAACTTAGAAAATGTAAAGATTTATTAGTCACTTACAATTTTCTCTTGAATTAGGGAGTCTAGGCTTCCTTTTCCTTGCCTTTGTTCTTGAAAAAACTCCCCTCTACTTGCTCACCTACATAGGGCAGCCCATTTAAGCTTAGATTTCTTCATTTTCTTGTTCTCAAATGCAAAAACCAACCTCATAATCATAATCTACACCCAAAAATCTATGAAAAACCACTAAGAAATCAATTTAAAACATTAAAATTCTCAAGCTCCAACTTACCCCTCTTTCTTTCTTTCCTTGATTTCTTCACTTCCTTTGCCCAAATCAATCAAGTGAAGCTACTTTAGTATATTATAGGGATGGAACTACAATTCCTAAGTTGAAATTTAGGAGAGATTTTGAGTAGACATGAAGTAAAAGAAAGGGAGAAGAAAAGAGAGGGAGTTTCGGCCAAATGAGAGGGAGGAGGAAGATGAGCTGGTTTCTGGAATTTTCTCCAGAATTCTGGCTCTTATAACCTCCCTAATGGGCCCAAATTTGGGCCAAAGTGATGGGCTTTGCCCATTTAACTTAAAAGGCCCAATTTAGGCCTCTAAAGGCCCAATTAAAATTCTCTCTCTTTCATCCATCAAATCACTTCAAAAATAATTTCATCACTCTTATCACATCAAAAATAGCTAGCACGTAAATTTTTGGCTCAATTGGAGTTCGTTATCGATCCGATTCAAACTTATCGATCCGATTCGATAACTGCCGGTGTCACCGAAAAATTCCATTCTCATCACTAAAATATTATACACAAAAATTCATGTAGGCATGCAAAATATGACAATATTCGAAGTTCGTTTACTATTTTTAATCATTTACGCAAAATCAAGTCACATTTTCTATCGGGAAAATTGACTCGCTAATTTTTTAGTATTTTTGACCTTTGGAGGCCCATTTGACCTTAGTTTCACTTCAAATTTCAACTCCGGACTCACCATGACCAATACTTTCCGATGGTCCAATAAAATATTTTTGACTTTCGGGTATCTTTTCGGGCCCGGAAAATACTATTTACCATCGGAAAGTACTGTTTACGGCTGATCCGGTGTTAAGGCCATTACACATACATTTATTTGCACATGCAGCTTCGCCTGAGGTTGCCGGCCTGAATGAGGATTGCAAGGTTTCTGCCGACTGTAATTCAGCACAAGTTAATTGTGATTGTTTCTTTCAGTGTAAATGTTTTGATGGGCACTGTATTTGCCCCCAAGGTGCCCATGATCTAGCAGATAATTCTGGGCACTAAGTTCATGTTAACTCGCTCGAATAAAAGTATGTGAACCAACCATTCATTCAATAAATATCTTTTATTTCCATTGAATTATGATGCTTATTCATATATAATTTGATTAATTGGAGTCTCTAATTGTGTGAAATTTGTGTTCTTGCTTTTGTTGTTTGTTTGGAATTTGATACTCTATCAATTTTGTTAATTTCACTCGTTGTGATTCACCTTATACCATAATAATAATTCGATTAAAAAAATATTTTAATTTTTGAAATATTATTACTAAAATTATTTTGGCAAAAAATTATAAATTATAAATATTTCAAAAGAGAAAAATATTTTTTTATAAAATAAAATATTTTATTATAATTAAATCGTTATTATAACATAAATTCAATGAGTATTGATGAACTTAACATTAAGATTTTATATTATATTAGTGCCAACATCTTTTTTTCTTTTAATAATTTTCCGATGTGAGATAGTTATCATACTTCAATTTTTTTTTGAACTCGAATTTAAGACCGTATAGCACCTAAAAATCATATTTATTGTTAAAATATTCTTAAAAAGAATTTAGTAAATATTTTTCTATAGAAAAGAATGGAATCGGGCACTCGAATTTGAGTCCATGCAGTGTATTAGAATCATATTTGTGGCCGAAATGTTATTAAAAAAGACAATTTAGTAAAATTTTAACCAATTTGAACATTTTTTACCCAATTTAGACGATTTTTTATATATTTTTCCTATCATACATCTTGATAGTTAACAATAAAATTTACTAAAAAAATGAAATCAAAAGTAATGCGTAATATAGTTCATAAAGAGCACTAAAAAAATACTATAATCCCACAATAATAATAAAATAAAAGAAAAAGTAAATTTTCTTGTAAGATATTGCAATAATATTAAAGAATTCAAGCATCGAGGCTGACGGAACAATCCTCATCATCTTCCCTGTGGAATTTCCATACTGAAGCCATTATTCCAGTAGAAGCCGTTGATTTTGTTTTCCTTGCTTGTGTCACCTACATCATCACTAACTATTTAATTACTATAATTTATTAACAACTCTTAATTCAATCCTCATAAAGCAAAAACAAGATCTCTATCAAATTATATATATATATATATGATTTTTTAAAGTTATCACAATTTAACATATTATCAAATTATTTTTTGAATTTTTTAAAAATATCAGAATGCATGACACTTTACCCAAAGTGCGTGAACCGTTATATGAGTTAATATAATTTTTTTAACACGTTTAAGGGATAATCTGATATTTTTTTTATAGTATAAGAGTATTGCTTACATTTTAAATAAATTTAAGGGGCTAATCTGACATCGAATTAGTTTAGGGAATTTTTTAACACGTCAAAGGAATAATTTGATATTTTTAATTGTATGAGATATTATTTACATTTTAAATAAGTTTAGGAGGTTAATATGATATTAGATTAGTTTAAGAGATAATAGGTTAAAAGGTGATAATTTTAAGAGAAATTATGTATTATTTTTTTTTCCTAAACAAATGGTCAATTTAAGTTTTGATCATAATTTACCAAACCAAGTATATTGAATTGTCTTTTAAAATAAACACTTACTCTTTGCCTCGGCTTACTCTTCTGTGTCTTTATAGTTTTGAGTTCTTCAGGCCTATTTTTCAGATAGTCCTTCAATTCTTCATCATTCATAGCATCTACCATATCAGTCTGTCAAAAGAAAAAAAAAATTAAAAACATTTTTGCGCCTTAAAATATGGGGAAATAGAAAAGGGAAAAACTTTGATGGGCCAAATTGTAGACTAAAAAATTCAAAGGGTCAAAATGTAGAAATTTAATTAAATTAAAAAAAAAGAAATTGGAGAAAATTCAAATTACATAATGTCATAATTGGTTAATGAAAATTTCCATTCTAAATTAAATGCGCTGCATCAAACTAATAATATATTGACACATATATTCTATTAAATTGATGTGTTTTGTACTAGATGTTGAATTTTTTTTTTCATTAGTTAGTATTTAAAATCAACATCCGATCTTTTTTTTTTTTATAAATATTCCATCCTATTTGCATTTTATATACTAAAAATAAAATAAAATAATATAATGATAGCATATTAAATAGTGAAAATTTTACCCAATTCTGAAGATCTTGAATTTCCTTTTCTAAGGCATTTCCTTCCTTATCTGCAAGTTCTTTTTTCTCTTGCCATGAAATAGATGCTGTAGTGTCTATTTGCTTCTTCTTCTTGTTCGTCCCTTCTCTCAGTGTAGACATTATTTCTTGCATAGAATTGATAAAAATAAAAAAAATAAAATAAAATTCTTGTTGTTACATGAAAATATTGAATAGAAGAGGAGATTTAAATAGATATGCAAAATGTAACGGTTGCTTAAATTAATTAATAAATAAATATGTATATAGCAACTATTCCCAAAGCAATGTTACGTTATGAATCAAAAGTAAAAAATGCATGCAATTCATATTTCTAGCATCTCCACTATTTATTTTTCAACATATTGAAGCTAAATCCATAGATAACATGTGAAAAAAAGTATACTTGATAATTGATATATAGGTTTAATTACATTGGTGGTTATAGAATTTTAGATTTTACAATCAAATGGTCACAATAAAATAATTTATAATATAAAAATAATCAAATTTCTATTTTATTTCAATTAAAATAAAAATAATTTAAAAATTAATTTTGTATCTCACCGAAATAATAGCTAAGCAAACCACGTATGGTTGTCACATCATTTTGAGACTAATCAACATTGCAAGTAGATTTTGATTATTTATTTGATTTTTTTATTGTGTACACATCATTTTTCTATGTTTATATGATGGCATAATGCTCTTTCTATTTGGTGGTCCAACTTATAAAGTTAATTAGTTTTAAAATGACATGATAATTATACGCAGTGTGTTTAACCTATCACTCTTGACAAATAAAATTAATTTTTAGATCAATTTTACTTTAATTAAAATAAAATAAAATTTTAATAATTTTTTTATTATAACTATTTGGTTATAAACTTTAAAATTTAATTATCACATACATATATATATATATATATATATATATATATATATATATATATATTTCGTTAATTATATATGGGCCTAAAAGAAAAATTGGAGGAGCCCAAGTTGGTATTGGGCCTTCAGAAGCCCACATAAATTTACTTGGTCTCTCTATGGATTAGTCCAAAATATTCTTATGCCTCTGCCGAGCTCCTTTCTCTGCGCAGGTAGGGCTTAGAATTTACATCGTGCTCTTAATGTTTCATTGTGGCCGGTTGACTCCGGTTCACAAAATCAAACCGGCCAACCGGGGTTAGAACCATAAGTGCGGGGTGCAGTTTCCCTGAAATTGGAAAGATTATGAGAACATATTTGAACGCTGCTATAAAGTTCGAACCTTTTCGTCTTCTTTTCTCTCCAAATTTTCCCGCTGTAAAATTAGCAGTCTCACTAACAACAGCAACGGAGCCATCACCGCTCGAAACTATCGGTTACCCGCCGGAACCGCAACTCTACGCCACCATATTCTGCGACGGCGTTTCTGGTGCGGAGCAATGGGGACTTCGTCACCAGAAGCACCAGTAGTTCAAGTTAGGGACAAGATTGAGTTGACTGAAATTGAGAAAAAAATATTTGACCGCCTCCTCAATACTCTCCGCCACTTTAATCTCCAAACTGAGCTCCGTGTTGCCGGCGGTTGGGTCCGCGATAAGGTAAGTCGCGTATTTATAATCTTGCACTTTCATAATGGTTTATTTGATTTCTTGTATAGGTATACATATGGTTTTCAAGTAGTAATTCGTCAATTATAGGCCCTTCATGTCCTTAATTTGACAAATGCGAAGATAATTATGAGAAATGTCAGGTTGTTTGAAGTGTGTTAGGCTGCTCTTGTCATGTGAGTTCTGGAGTTTCATAATTTTTAAGTTATTTGTGAGATTGATTTTGAACTATATATAATTGGTTTAGTTTGTAGGGGCGAGAGCAGAATGTGTAATTATTAAGTGAAGATATGTGTAGGGACTGGGCATTGCTGAAATGTGGATGAAAGGATGAATTGATGTTTTTATGATAAGTAAAGGTAGCAGTGTCTGGTTGATTGAAAGACAGGATAGATGTGTTCTGTAGAATGGGTGATATCTTTAAATACAGTATGCTTTTTTCTGAAAGTAGCAAAAAATATGAAGAATGTTAAAGAACACTCAATATATAGGAATACATGGACATTGAGAGGGAAGAAGTGAAGCAAGAATTTAATGCGGAAAAATGTGGGGATTCTTTCTATCATTTGATGCTTCATGTTATCTACTGTGATCTGATGATATATTTTTTTCCATTGAAGAGGGATTGGTGTATGATGCTTTGTCTGTCTTGGGTTTTCTATATATGGATCTTTACCTCTGGGATTGTTTATGATGGTTATTTTCTCATATGCAGCTTCTGGGCAAGGATTGTTATGACATTGATATTGCTATTGACAATATGTTGGGCAGTGAATTTGTTGATAAGGTCAGGGAATACTTGTTATCTACTGGAGAAGAGGTGCAGGGTCTTGGTATTATTCCACGGTACTACAAAATCTTTCTTTGGGGACTTCATATTAACTTGATACTTTGATAATTACTTCCATGATATAAGTCACGTTGATTGACATATGAGTATAGTGTTTATTGTTTCTTGGTGCAAACTGTTTGCATAATTAAATCTTACTGACCGTACATTAGTCTTGTTGAGTTTTTTAATTTTGTAAAATTGGATATTGGCGATAACATTTGTTGATTAGTATGTAAACTCATTAATAAAGTGACTGTGCATTCTACTCTCATAGAAGCTTGTGACTATTTATTAGAGGAACTTGGGCTTGGAAGAAATAATTATTTTATCAGGAAATATCGAATTACTGTTTTTTGGGGGTGATAACTCCAACTGGGAGTTGCAATTATTTACATGAAAATTCGTACTAGCAGTCTTTTTTCCCCGTATTTTAAAGTGAAATAAGTTAGCAAGTGCTGAGTTGCTTGGGATGAAATAATAACTGTTTTCTAATCATGAAATGTTGCCTTGAAGGCTTAACAGATCCTTCTTCGTTGCATCATAGGACATTCTTAAAGACTGCTATTCCAACTAAATAAAAATTGCAAGAGGGCCTACATGGTTGAGGGATATAGAAGCCTGTCCTTTATGCTAACCTATTAGCATCTGACCAAAGCCCAGCAGCCTCCCACCTATGTATGATGATTTCTCCAAATATTAATTGGGCATATGCTGGACAATGACATGAGCGTTTTGAGCTGATAAACTGAGGATTGACCACAGTGCTGGGTTTTAAGGTTAGATCTGCTCGTTGTGGACTAAGCATGAAAATCTTATGTACTAGCAGTTAAGCATAGAAAAGTCATCTCAAGTTTTTAAGATTTTCTTAGTGTTAGTTACTTTGGGATTTTGGAGATTAAAGTTTCTGGATCTATAAAGTTGCAACCAGACTAATATCTTTTATGCTGTGATTCTTCTCCTTCGTTCTCTCTTTTTTTCCCCCCTTGTCTGGTTATATATCATATGCCAACAAGTCTAAACAATTTATGCAGTTCTTTCATTCACCTGAAAGTCCTCGACCACTAAGTGTAATTTGAGCTGCTCTTACTAGTCTTATTTTCCAAGCATTGCAGTTTTTCATGACCATTATGTAATTTGGTTCTACTGCAGCAATCCAGAACAGTCCAAACACCTAGAAACTGCAAGGATCCGCCTTTTTGATTTGTGGATTGATTTTGTAAACTTAAGATGTGAAGACTATAGTGAGGGCAGTCGTATTCCTACAATGGTATATGATAACTTAGCATTACTTTCCATTATGTTCCTATTATTCCTGATGTTTGTTCTGTTGATTAAGCTCTTAAAATTGCTATATTTGTGGGTTACATAATTTCATTGGAGGGTTATGAAATGAGTACTTCATAAAAAGTTTTTGGTGTGCATTATTTTGTTCATACTTTTCTCTAAATCCTCTACAATTTTCTTTGTCAAATGTTTGAGAGGACTACATTGCATAATAGAAATGCCCTCATCCGTGGCTCAGTAAGTTGAAAGTTTAGATTACTAGAAAAACTTCAGCATCTTAGTGATATGACAAAAACATCCTTTAGTTTCAAATACTTTATCATGACTACACAATAGCTACACTTAATGTGCTTAAAAAACATGCATCAAAGGAATATACATGAGGTTCCTGCACATTTCCACTCTGGGAGTTTTAGATGGATGGGAAAGGAATGGATAGTCATTAACCAATTATAGAAAATTAAAAGCAACCGAAAGTATGCCAATTTCTAATTTTTGTATTATTTGAGGATACATGAAATAGCCTGATTTTGAAATACTTCCTTCTTTGAAGGATGGATAAATCTTGTATTCTAAATCTTGGATTCGCAGTTTTAAGGGAAAACGAAATCGTGTTTTAGGAGAGAACTCATATTCCTCTTATCATTTTCTATCTCTTCCTATTCCTCCATCAAAACCAAGTTTTCAGGTCATTGAGCCCAATTTTTGAAATTAAGTGGAGCTCTATAATGGTTCTAAACTGCAAAGGGTGATATTGTGGAAAAGAAAAATAATAAAGGAAAAGAGGAATTGGGAAATTGCATTTGTGATATAAACTTGCATATGAATATCATCTTTGCTTTGAGATAATCAAGGAATTCCAGATTACATGTAGATGGAATTAGAATAGAGCCATGTAGTGTGCCTTTTTGTAATTTATCTATTATATCACAGAATTACGCATCAAAATTCTTTTGTTATGGTAAAACCTCACTGAATCATCAGTTGGAAATTGGTTTCTTCTATTACCATTTAGGTGGAATTTGGAAAGGCTAAAATGTCCCCAGGAATGATTTGAACTCAGGACCTGTTGGTCCACAGCCCATCCTCTACCATTGAGCTGTCAGGGACAGGAGGATATTATCTCTGAGTTCACATTCCTGATGTAAACCGATGAAAACAGGACCTGAACTAGGATATATATGTTTACTTTTATATATACCTTGAGTAACAATATCTGGGTCAACTCCATTTTTATTACAGAAATTTGGCACAGCTAAAGAGGACGCTTATAGAAGGGATTTGACCATAAATAGGTATTGTTCACTGGAAATGCTTAAATTAGGGCAATCTTTGAACATGCTATTTCTGACAACTATGTACTCTATGGAGTAATACAAGGTACTAAGATGATTTCCATATATTTATCAGCTTGTTCTACAATATTAATACCAGCGCAGTTGAAGATCTTACTGGAAGAGGTCAGCATAGCTTTTTTATTTTTATGGTATTTCGATTACAAAATGCAAATTTGTAAGTTTCTTTGCACATTGCCATTGTTGCCTTAGTTTCTTTCTTGCAGGCATTGAAGATCTGAGATCAGGAAAAATAGTTACTCCTTTACCTCCAAAGGCTACTTTTTTGGATGATCCACTTCGAGTGCTCCGAGCTATTCGGTTTGGTACTTCTGTTAGACTTTCCTTTATTTTGTCAGGAAGATATAATCTTTGTATCCTTTTCCTTTTGATGAAAAATTGGATGTCAGTTGGCTTTTACAAAGGTTTATGAATTCTCTAACTGCTATTTAATTTCTTGGGATTATATGCTACATCTATGTTTCCCAAAAACGCCATTGATTAAAAGGATTTGTTGATTTCCATTTGATGTCAAAGGCCAAAAAAAGAAAAAGAAAAAGAAAAACAAGAGATCTTATCAATGAAGCTGAGATAGAATTAACAAGAAAAGAGTTCATGTTGGTTTTTACATAGGTTAATTTGTTGAACTTCATAAACTTTCTGGGCTTCCATCATAGACAGTTACAATCATAATTTTGCTTTTGCATACTAAGCATTTCTGTCTCTCTCTCTCTCTCTCTCTCTCTCTCTATATATATATATATATATATATATATATGTATGTTGCTCTTTCATATCATGCTTGGCTTATTTCTGTTTATTTAGGTGCAAGGTTTGGGTTTGCACTAGATGAAGAACTCAAACAAGCTGCTGCTTATGATGATGTGAAAAATGCTCTTTCAGCAAAAGTTAGTAGAGAGCGCATTGGAACTGAAGTATGTTTTTCTTTCTGAGTGGCATAACAAACAAGTGCCTTAATTTTCTTTTTTGAGAACCAAGTGAGGCATTCTCTGATGTGCAATGTGTAACTCAACAAATGAGTGCCTGAAAATATAATTGATTTCTGGCTCAACAAATTTAGTTTGCATGTGAGGGATTTTCTGATGTGCAATGTGCACATTTATTGATAATTTTTTGCATTTACTTTGTTCCTGCTCCTCTTTGCAGATTGATCTAATGATTTGTGGTAATCGACCTGTTAAAGCTATGACGTATATTGCTGATTTAACATTATTTTGGATTGTCTTTGGTCATCCTCCAAAGGTGGAGCCATCGGTATCAGAAGGATGCCACAAGTATGATTCGATTCACAATATATTGATTGATCAAGTTTATGTTCTGTCTTATCAATTAAATAATTTGCTGCATGGTTTTGCAAACTGAAAGTTAAGAATATAATGAGTATTAAAATCCAATTATGGAGATTCTGATTATTATTCTAGATTTTTCTGTTACAAGCATGCAGCTATGCTGCGAAGTTATCTTTTATGATTCTTGTTATTATGGACCTACCATCTTCAAAAGTTCCCGCTTTTTTCTGGAAACTTGGAATTGTAAAGAATTAAGAAAAAAGTGTTATCCACTGAGCAAAAGCAATCTCTGTATTCACTTCCCCTTTAGCGGTTTGGATTTTCATTAGAGAATGATGCTTAGGAAATTCTTGTTGCATGCAATATTTTATTATCATTTTGTGCTTGGAGAATTTTCTTGCCTATAAACCAACCTTTTGCAGGATGCCTCTTTTTTTTTTATATTTTTATTCTTTTTAATCAATAATATAATGACAGGATATGTTTTACCTGTTTTAGGCTCTGCATTGCTTACTTGGATGCTGTGTGCAACCTCATTAAATTAATTGGGGCTTCCTTTTTCTCAGTAAGAGATTGCCATGAATTAATCCCATTTTTTTCCATGTTTGCATTACTAAATATAGTTTCCAGTTCAATTTTTTTTTTTCACTCATGTTTAATTTAATGTCTAGGTTTTAAGTTTTGAATTTTGTGACATTTGAATTTTAGGATGAACAAAGGAGACTCTCTTTGTATGCTGCTCTTTTTCTTCCGTTCAGAAATGTTAGATATATTGAGAAGGGTAAAAAGGTACTGTCCTTGTTCCCTGTTTTTTTTTGGTCTGGTTTCGTTGTGGGCATTTGTACTTATGCTTGATTTTATATGCATTCTTGTGCTTCTGTTTCCAAGTGTGTAGATAGTTTGGTGCTTAATGGAAACCTATGTTTTTGTTGCAGATTCCTGTTGTCAACTTTATCTTCAAAGACTCTCTTAAGCAAAAAGCCAGTGATTCTGAAACGGTCAGTTTTGACCTTCTCCTTTTAACTTGCAAGTCTTCATTACATAGTATCTTTTTGCTTTAACTTTCCCAGAACTTCTTGAAAATGCATTAAACATTCTTCTTTTTATAGGTTATGAAGATACATACATCATTAGAAAAATTCTTAAAGTTAATTCCTTTGCTTACTTCTGGAGAGGATACCCGGCCAACTGAAGTTGACTGGGGATTAGAACTTATTGATCTACCTTTCTCATCGAAACTCCGAGTATCAGCAGGTAATAGGTTCTTGATAGTGTGTTTCAGAGCTCTATAGATTTCTTTTAGATTCTGTTGACTTGTCTGTCCTTTGACAACTAATTCTCTTAGATTCTTCTGACTTGTCTGTTTATTGACGCCTAACTTCATTAGGCAGTCTCAGGAACTTCACTACTGTAACCATAGTTGATGTAGAATTATAACATTCCACTGACCTATTTCCTTGATTCTCAATATTTAGGCAGTAAATTTTGGCTGCATTGTTACAGCATAGATAAATATGATACTTAGTTGCACTAAAATGACCATCTTACCCTGCTTTAGATGTTGGTGGATGTAGGTGACATGGGAACTGTAAGGTTGAAGGCAAACAACCCTTATTTAGAGTCATAATATAGCTCTTCAAGGGAAGGAGCTTAATAAAACTTCACATTATGCTTAAAACTTCCTGTTGGTTAGCTTCATCTTTCGATACCTCAAGAAATGAATAGTTTTCTGGGATTTTTGCCTTTCTGATACTCTGTGGCAAGTATATTGAGAGGTTTCTGGGTCAGTCTCGCATCCAAATCTGCAATACCTCCATTGACGATTAAAAAAAATGTTTTCAGTCATGTACTTCCAAAGAATTACATATAAATAATATAGCTTGAGTTGATTCTTTTAAAATTTATTTCCATGGTTGATCTGTTACTATATTGATATTCCATGAGCATATTGTAAGGTGCACCATTTGCTCACTTGCTTATTCTAACATTTCCTATTCAGGATTTCTGCTGCGGGAAATGAAAGGTTTTTGGCGAGTTGCTTTGTTGATATCTTTGATGATATATCCTGCTGATGTCGACTCAACTCAAGATTTTTCAGATAAGAGATTTGAACTTGAAAAGAGAAGAGAACTATTTAAGACAGCTGAGAACGCCATTACTAAACTAGGCAAGGACACATTCCTCTTCTATGAGTTTTATTTTCATAAAAGTGTAATATTTATCCTTCTGAACATAAGTTCAAATAGATGCCAAATACAAATATTTGATGTACGTAGTGATGCTTTTTTGAAGCACACAGGACTTACAGAAATAGAAATACCCTCCTGTATTTTAAGTTTCATATAAATCATGCTTTACTTCATCTGAACTGATTTTCTAGGTGCACTATTTCCTGGTGGGGATTGTAGCTTCCACAAAATTTCTCATTTATCAGTCAATGATAAAACTTTGCTTATTTCTCCATTTTGAGGATCAACAATCAATTGATATTTTTGTTCCAATTTTTCCTTGCCATGGCATTGAATGTTCTGTTTCTGATAGTGAATACACTCGTCAAAGTACAGGTCTTGAAAAAATATGGGATGTGAAGCCATTGGTTAACGGGAAGGATATAATAAGCGTTTTGCAGCTAAAATCTGGAGGACCACTGGTCAGGGAGTGGGTGAGACATTCTTTCCTGCGCTAAGGCATCACTATAGGTGTTCTGGATTCTGAATCCGTATTGATTTTCCATTTTACAGCAACAAAAATTGCTGGCATGGCAGCTTGCCCATCCCACTGGAACTGCAGAGGAATGCCTTGATTGGATGAAGGAAACACATTCTAAGCGTGCAAAAATGGAGTAATCATCTGAAAATGTCAGACGTTCTTATCTCAGCTTGACCGACGGTTGCTCTTTAATGGCGTTTTCCTCTGCTAGGCGCCCATGCAAATTATTGTCTCTTTGAGCAACAATGACTGATGGGGAAAATGGAGAAGCGTTGGAACATTACATACACAGCTAGAGCATCGCTCAAAGTTGTGTGGGAAGAGATTTAAGCTGATGTTTCCATTAACAGATGTATAGGATTCAACCTGCCTTGTACTAGATCCAATCATTTTACTATAAAATTAGTGTAGTTAATATTGATGCATTCGAACAATAGAAGGCCTTTAACTTTATTAGTTAGCCAATTGCGAAAGAGTTTTTAAGTTCATTTCAATAGAGCGAAGATGTCATATTTAACGGATTTATATCAGAAGATGAAAAGAACTTGTATTGGGCGAAATGTTTTCTCATTCTACTAGTTCAGCCTTAAGATTGACACACGAGCTAGTTGTAACTTTTTAAAATCTTTTTAAGGATGGAGGTTGCAAAATTATTCTCAGTTTTCATCAAATGTGCAAAATTAGCTTTCCTTTTATATTTCATTGCAATTTCCATATCTATGAACTAAATTTTGATATTTTTACATTGAATTTGCATAAGCATTAAATCTAAATGCTCTCTTTACCTTTTTGGCATTAGCAAAGTTCATCCTGATAACAAAAGGATTTGGTTCCATTGCCATTCTTTCACAAGCTCTATCCTTGCCGTGTGTATTTAATGTGTGTTTATTTTGTCATGTCGGATTAATTCTGATGGAAAATGTGGCTATGTTAACAGAGTTTGATGGCGGAGGTTAAATTGCACCAATTTAATTGTATAGGAGTACTATTATACTTTTTGTGGAAGTATAAGAGCAAATTTGTCCCTCCCACTACATCACATGTCCCTCATGTATTACTCAGTTGACACAGACATTATATTGGAAGGAGTTAACAAAATAAAAGTAGAAAAAAAATATTAGGGCATATTTGGATTGTTGAATTATATTAATTTGTATAGCATTAATCTATTTAGTATTAGCCCATACAGTATTATTTTATACGATTTAGCTTGTATTGTTATATATGGTATTCAATGCAAAGCTGTATTAGTATATAATATTTTATACCATTATTAGTGTATAATATCAGACTATATTAATTTTATAAAAAAAATTAAATGTAAACAAAATTAAGTTATTTGTATGGGTATTAATTTAGATTTTAGACAAAAATAATTGTGATTAAAATACAATTTGATATATATATGAATTTTTATTAAAAAAATAAGATTCAAATAAGTTTTACTGTGAAAACAAAGAGAAAGATGTGACATCATAATGAAAAATACATATAAATTAGTAATTTTAAGAGTTAATGAATTGAAATGGTGAGGCTTCAGCTTATACCCTAATAGTAATTGGACATGTCTAGCATGCAAATGAATAATAATATACGGAGTTAAGTAAATAAAGCGTAGAATGGGATAAATTGAGAATTAACTTAAAGGATGGGGGCAAACTGGTAATTTTCCTAGGTCCAACAAGTGAACCAATAGAAAAGTTATACATTTGCTCTCTAGAAAAATGAAGAATAAACATGTTAAATGAAGAAGTGTGACCGGCCAAACAAGGAAAGAAATTTACAGATTTTTTTTCCATCATCCTCGTCGATTTTCTCATCTTTTCCCTCACTCAAAAACATTCATAAAGTTGCACAATTAGAGATTGAGGGGGAGAAGTTAAAATTGAGTGTTCAAGCATTCTTTTAGGTAAGAATTTACTCTCTTCCATCTCTCTCTCATCTTATATACGTAGGAGCTGAACTTGAAGTCTATATGTGTGTTTGATTTTATTTTAGAAGAAGAAACAAGCAAGAAAAAGGGGAAAGAGAAGGAGGGAACTTGAAGAAGAAAGTTGACAACTTTAAGAGGTTTGGGATTCACTCAATCTTGTGCATGTGCTCTATATGTGTATTTGCTGGAAAAATTGTGAATTGGGATGTTAAAACATTGATTGCTAATGAATTTGCTAGGTAAAGATGGAAATTGCTATAGGAAACAATTTTAGGGAAAATTCTATCAAAGGGTTCATTTGAACCGATTGCCTTGTATCTCAATCTATACACCTCCAAATGGAGTGATTCTAATTCGAAAATAATAATAAGACATATACCTATAATTTTCACGAGAAACCGTGACTCAATTTTGTCCTTAAAATCTTCAAAAATGAGCTTGAATATGGTGACCTGTTGCTGCTCCTATTAATGGGATAGTTTGTGATAAATTGAGTATAACTATTTCTAAATTGAGTATAACTATTTCTACAAAACTTCAATTGACATGAATCAAAATTCTATAGAAATTAGACTCATAATATAACTATTTCTACAAAACTTCAATTGACATGAATCAAAATTCTATAGAAATTAGACTCGTAATGGAAAAACTTAAGAAAGCATGACCAAATTCTATCTCTATTTTCTCTAGAAATTTTTCTAAGTGATCAAATCTGTCCCTGGAAAACACTTAAAAGCAGTTTGTGTTATTTTGGGTATAACTCACAATTTACTTATCCAAATTGATTGATTTTTGATCCATTAGATACTAAAAATACATTGGAACAAATATTAAGAGGGACCCTGGTCTAAAACCCCTTGGAACATGGTAAAAAATGTGACATCAAATGGACCTAGGAATCTGCCTTCGAAATTCCAAGATTTTAGGCACATGTATAATTAAGTTATATTATGACTCAATATACTTAGAAATATGTAACCATGCATTAAAACATGACAATGCACAAAATAAATGCATAATAATTTATATGAAAACAATGAAATTTCATGTAATTGCTATGATTCTAAGCCTATCTCGTTTGTATATGAATGAGCATGAGAATTATAGGTATATAATTGAGAACATGTAAAAATATATGAATGTATATGCCTATGTTAATATGTTATGGAGATAATCTATATGAACGTATAGGCTTATATTATTTTGATAATGTAATAAATCAGCAACGATAACAAAGAGTAACACAAGAAATGTTCTTAATGCTTGCATATAAGGCTTGATTTTGGATAGATAGACATGCTTATATATATTGAAGATGCCAAATGTTTGACCCCATTTGGGTTCACATGACTGACTCTGCTTGAATCCACGGGTCTGACCTCATTTGGGTCCATATGTTCGATATCTTTGGGTATCCACATGATCGATACCTATGGTATCTACAAGTCTAATACCTTCAGGTATCCATATGCACCTGTTATTCTCACTCACAGAATATGTGTAGGTAAATACAGAAAATGGCTGCAAGTACAATTTTATGAAAAATAAATGATGCATGATACAGATGAATGGCATACGATAGTAAATATATAGATAGATGTATATATGCTCACATATGCTTACATTTTTATACTTGCATGAATAATCTAATTTATTCATATGAACTTGAGTATAATGTTTATGTTTTATCAAGTTTTATAATTGTTCAATATTAGATTTGTTGAGTGCATTTGGAGGATGACTATTGTGAGTGGGCATCCGAAATTAAGTGTTCTCTACTAAACTTTATGGCTTAGTACAGGTATTAATCCGTATAGGTACAAACAGTAGGAATTTCACGGAAAAACCTGTAGTGATTAAGGCCAACACCAAACTTAAAGAAAATGAGTTTTGATGTATGATTCTCTTTTGGGTTATAAATTATATGCATTGTAATTATTAATAATTTTATAATATGAACTTGTAGTAAACTTAAATATCATGTAAATGTAGTTAAAATAAAGATTTTATGTGAGGCCCCTAACATAACCTTAATAGAAAATGCATGTTTTGAGTAGGATTTTATTTGATTGAAATTAATTTACAAATGTGAATTACACACATAAGGTATGGGGACAAGTGATAAATTTGTTATATTATAGTAATTGCATGGAAATAAAAATTTAACATTATAGTTTAATATTATTCAAGGGTATAATTGAAGTATAAAGTATTAATTTGCGGTAAATTTATAATTATGGCATCTTAAGAGTTAAATGTGAATAAAAGAAAGATTTGAGTGGTTGATTTAAGAGAAATATTTAATAGAGGGGTCAATGTTAAGCATGCAAAAAGGTGAGTTAAATGTGGGACATGCAAAAAGTTAAAGGGCATAAAAGGGGATTTTTTCTTGCTAACATAAAAAGCCAACTTTATAGGAGAGAGAGTGTGTGTGGGACGGATTCTACTTGAAGGAGTTACAAAAATTTTTTTTCTCTCATTTCTTATGTTCATTGTTATCTCTAAGAAATCCTTGAAGAGAAGTCTTTGCATGGGGAGTTAATAAAGTGTAGTTAGTGTTAAACAATAAGGTAAGCCTATGAATTTGTTAATTAATTTCTTCTTCTTCTTCTTCATATTTTTCTTTCTTGGTTGATGGTGTAATGAGTTAAATGCTGAAAGTTTAAGTTGAATGAATGAATTGTTGATTAAGGAGAAGAAGAAGGAGGAAGGAGCAAAGGAAAAGGAAAAGCACAAGAGTGAAGTTAGGGATTCCTAACAGTGGTTCAACCAAGGTATGGGATTAGGAACTCTTTTCCTTGCATGTGTAATGAATTAGTAGAACATGAATTTAATGGCTTGTGTGATGGATAATTGAATAAAGAAGCATATTGTAAAAAGTGGTATTTAAGAGAAGGCATGTAATCTTTGTGAACTAGTGACTGTAAATTTGGCATAGTTTGAGTTAGAAGCCTTAATTTGAGATCATTTCAATTTCTAAAGCTACCTAAAATATGTGCCTATAAATTTGTAGAAGGGTCCAAACATTGAATTTGCTTTTAAGCCACTCATATACTTAATTGAATTCTATGTGAGTCGTTAACTCTAGTTCTGGAGCAGGTTGTGTTAAAAATGATGTAACTTTGTGTATACTGCTCAGAATGTCATGAGGTTAATTCCTACGAAAAATAGACTTCAAAATCGACAATTTATATGAAGAAAGTATAGATTAATTCTATTTCTAAGAATGCCAAAATTTAGCTTGAATCCCGTATAGTTGATGGCACTATTTCCAAAAACTATTTTTAGTAATTTTGCTCTATATTGAGATTTAGATATGATAATTGGATAATTATAGTTGGATTATAAAATAGAATCACATATCTATCTTTTCTATGAAGAAAGTAAAGTCTAAAAATGCCTCTAAACTTGCCTAAACTTCACTTGAAAATCGGAATCCTGTGTTGCCTACCCTAATGAACAGTCTTTAGAAATTTTCATTTATCTTGAGTTCTAGAAATGATATTTCAATTATTATTGATGTTTTAGAAACTAGAAACATAGGGGAACAAAGTTGTAGAAGACCATTTTTGCCGAAAATGCCATTTTGGAGGTCTAAAATGAGGTGAAATTAGCTTCAAAAAAACTGTCTGTAGAATTTCATATAGCATTATCGGTACACACGGCCGAGACCTTTTTGTCTCAGCCATGCACCCTTTCTGTACTCAGTTATGGCCATTGGACACGGTCGGGATCAATTGGTCTTAGCCATGTTTTATCCCCAGTAGATATCGGTACACGCGGCCGAGACCTTTTTGTCTCAGCCATGCACCCTTTCTGTACTCAGTTATAGTTATACATATTTTTATCCCCAGTAGATATCAAAACTTACCGTAACATTTTGAAATACTTCTAAAGCACGTTAAAACATGAAATTAAACATAAAATATGGCATAAATATGTGTGTCTAGACCTTCATAAATAATTTTAGAACATTTTAAAGATAAATGTGAGGGTATTATGTGACATCAAAACATGAGATTAATATAATGACTTATAGGAACAAAGTTGGAAAGATGAACCCTCATTAAAGTATATGAATATGTGAAGGTAAAAAGTTATGAAATTATCATTGATCATATATGTATGATAACATGATTGTGATATGATGTGTTGCCTAATGATAACATGTTCAAGTATAAGTTCATGATGAGAGGTATGTTCAATTACCGGTACTTGAATTGCTACTTGAATACATGAATGCATGTATATACACTGGGGAATTATGTACTAAGATATGATCATATATATGTGCAAGGTGTATGATATAAGTACAAGCATGATATTTTATATGAACTTGAAAAACTGTATTGCTTGCTACTAGAGTTCAATTGTGGATAGATAGGCGTCTATAGGGATATTGCAGCTGCTCTTGTCGACCCCATTTGGGTCTAAATTTCTATTGATCCCATTTGGATTATGAACAGCCCCGTTTGGGTTGTTAGCTTACCTATTTGGGTTCGCTTGACCAGTCCCCTATTCTGTTGACCTCGTTTGGGTCTATATTTTCGATATATTCGGATATCCCCTGTTTTGATACCACCGCATATTCCCTGTTCTCATTATTCACCTTTAGAATTTAAGCAGACTAAACTAATGTGTAAATGCATCACCATTAATTTCAGTACCGATAAAGCATATGATATATGAAATAATATGTTTAATTGTGATTTCTATTGCCTATGTTATATTTATATACGTTATAAACTGATCCTTTTAAGATATGTTTAAATTCAAGTATGCTAAATTAAATATAAGATTTCATTGTTATTGATCATATTATATTATATTATGTTATATATTTATTTTAAATATGTTATTTTTATTATTTTCAACTTTCATATGCTATATGTTTCTGACGACCACTGTGACTGGTTGTCTTTCATAATTAGTATCCCCACTAACCTTTATAGCTTAGCACGAGTTATTTTATCCGTATAAGTTCTGTAGCCAAGACTTTTGCACAGGAACGAACTCTGCATCAGGATAGGCCAGTTCTGGTTCATAGAAATTGATGTAGGGATATTTTGGATAAATTTTTGATTAAGTTCCTTAACATGTTTAATATGTATTAAATGCTATTTTAATATATGTATATCATATGAAGCAAATGATGTAATAAGCTCATTAAAAGAATGCTAGTATATGCATGCATATGGGAGCTAAAATGCTTATGCATATATATATATATATATATATATATATATATATATATATATATATATATATATATATATATATATATATATATATGCTAGATGAATTGCCGAATGCTATGCATGACAATGGATGTAGACTAAGACAATTGTATCTAGCATGACTATGATAAATATGTTGCATGATGAGTCATTAGGTATGTTGAAATTAAAGTAAAGGAATTTGTGTGAAACACCTAGTTAGTATATAGGTTATCTTATTAATTGGATTATGTGATATGATTAATGATGGTTTAACTAGTTTAATAACCTACTCTTGTGTAACTGAATGGTATGATATGATATACAATAAAAGCATTAGAATAGGGTGTTTCATTTTATTTGCATATATGGAAAGAAATTTTATGGTATGTATATGAATGTAGACACCTAACATTGATAAATATGATAGATATAAGAATTGAACAAGTAATTTATATTATACAACCTTGCCTTAACTAACAACAAGGCATGAAATGGATATTATGACGATAATTGAGTACATTTATATATCTTGAAATATATACAGGAGCATAGAGTTTCTATATGAGGTATTACAGAAATAACAATTATAGAATGAATAAAATGCAATTGTCCAGTAAAATACACTACTAGATGGAGAATGAGAAAGCGAGATTGGGATAGTGAGAGATTGAGATCGAGTTAGAGAGACAGAGAGAGAGTGAGATCGAGCAAGTGACATCGAGAAAAGAAGAGACAGATCAAGTAAGGTTGAGCGGCAAAAAAAGAGAGAGGCATGTGGTGGCGACGACGGTGGGTGGTGGTAATAGAAGGGAGGTGGGGAGGGAGAGGTGGCCATCGAGAGGGTGGAGAATCTTATGGCGAGAGAGGTGGAAGACAAAAAAAAATTAGGGTCTTTAAATCCAATTCCCTACACCTTATCTATTTTCATCGGGAAATGTTATTATAATATTTTTATTACTATGAAAATTTCATATGGAATTATTTTTTTCATCGGTAATTTTACAATGGAAACATATTTTCGTAGGGAAATTTCCTACGAAAAATTCTTTCCGTTAGAAATTCCTTATGGAAAGTCATTTTTGCACTATAAGAAAATTGCAATTTAGCAACAGAAAAAGTTAATTTTTTCGTTGCTAATCAAAAATTGTAACGGAAATTTCGGTTGCTAATTTTGCAGTTGTTATTTTTAGCAACGAAATAAAATTTAGCAATGAAAATTGAATTTCGTTGCTAAATTCAACAATGCAAAATTCGGTGACTTGGTCAAATTTAGCAACGGAATATAAATTTTCGTTGCTAAATTTAGCAATGGATATTGATTTCTGTTGCTAAAATTAGCAACGAAAAAATATATTTCGTTGTTATTTTTAGCAACGGAAAATGATCCGTTGCTAAATTCACCCATAAATAAAAAAGTTAATGACAGTTCTGTCCATTGCCAATCCGTAGCTAAATATTATTGCAGTTTTTTAATATCAGAAAATCATGATTGAAAGGAAAAAAAGTTTGTGAAATTGTATGCCTTGAAGAGCCATTAACTGCCAAAAAAATATGATTACAAGGAAATGTAATATAAACCAAAAATTAGCAGTAAGACAAAATCAATAACATGATTTGTATCTTAAACCCTTATCAAAATATGCTTAAAAATATTTCAAGCATATTCCAATGTGTTAAACTACAACTAATAAATGAGTAAAAGTCCAAACACACATGTTGGAAGGAAAAAAAATCCAATATATTTATGAAGTCCAAACACAAATTACTTGATTGCCATATAATGAGTAAAAGTCCAAACACAAATATTGGAATGAATTCAACTGACAATGCAAAATGAAATGAATTCACATTGCTAACAGAAAACACAAGATATTGGAATGAATTTATTGTCCTTCACACTGAATCAATGCATGACAACAGACAATAGAATAAGTAACTAACTTAAACCATCATGTTTAAAAGCAAACGGTTAGAAACATTAAAGAAGATCTTGACATACATAGAATTTACATCTGGCCAAGGATTAGCATTTTCTGCTGGTGGAGGCTGTGATGCTGATGCTACCTGCCCACCTTCGTTGCCCACATAGAACAACTAGAGAGCTTCCTCAAGCTTCCAACTTGTGGCCTGTTTCCACCTTCGTTGCCCACAAAAAACTCAAAACTCAACTTTGCTACATTGAGCTCCATGTTAGAGCAGTAGTTTAAAAAAAATGCTCACAAACTTAAAGCACGCATAGATTTCAAGGATATCAAAATTATAGCACAATGAGAATGTGATAAAAAATAAAAAAATAAAAAACTTATAAAATACCAAACAACATGAAACAAAGACTAAAGCACCAACTTATAATCAAAGCCTTGGACAAATTCAATTTGATCATCGGTATTAATTATATGCTAGTCTAATTGGTATTATTCCCATTCCTACGGGTATGACTGAAATCCTATTGATTTACATATTGTTAACTTCTTGAAAATGTGTGACATAAGAAGGGAAGAATCATTCACATAGAAATTACAAATCATTCACATAGAAATCCTATATCAAAAACAAGCTTTTCATTGTATGTCCCAATTTACTAAATTTCAGTGGATATGAAATTGGAATCATGCAATCAAAAGCTTCTCAATAGTTGAACAGGAAATTATGCTACAACTTAATTCTCATGCCACTATTATTATATTCCCACCATTCCATCTATTTCTAGTTGAATCACTCCCTAGATTATCAAGTAACGAACAAAAAGAGAGAAACACAACTACCAAAGAAACAAGAAACAAAATCGACAACCCCTATGAAACCCACATAACTAAACCTATAAATAACAATTGAAGAGTGCTTGAACTACACCACTACAGCATCATAATCAAAACAGCAGCATAGGAGGAATCAGTCTCCCAGGAAAGAATAACAGCAGCATGAGAATAAATTGACCTCGCTGGCAAGATACCAGCAACATAAGAAAGCAAAACAAATCCCAGGTGAATAACCTCAATCAGTAGCAAGATCAGCAACCATAGTAGAAAGGGTTGAACATCAGACCTTCGTCACGCTTACAGAGGAGCACCAGCATCTGATATACAGAACATCAATAATTCCACGAAAATATTTTATGCAGCAGAAATATTTGTTGTACCCAGAATGGCTACTTTGTAGTTTCTATTTCATTTTTCTTTCCTCTTTTTCATAAAAAAAAAAAAATTAGAAATTTGAGATGGAATGGGTAATATTTAGGAAAAAGGAAATGCGTGAAACCGTAATAATTGATAACAGTTATACTGTTAAGTGTATCTATTTAGATCTTTAATTCTATACTGAAATCATCAATGGAACAAAGTGTTTCAGTGGGCAAATCTTGCAAGCTAACTAGAGCCACTAAAATCAGTAGGAATTTATGAGGAAGTTTGTTTTGGTATTAATTTAATAAGATAATTCAAAATATCCCGGAGCATATGTCCACACATTTAAAATATCTTATCATTCTACTTGATGGTGAAAGCGATTGTCATTTTGAATTCTTCTTTTTTTCTTCAATGTTTTACCTAAAATGATTTTCGGCCTACTAATTAGCAGCTTATGTTAAAACTTAAAGCTCGTAATTAGTGTAAACTTTGTTTCCATGCAACCGAACTTAGTTTTAATTTATTTTAACCGATTAAATGAAAATAATTAACATTCTTCATAATTGTTTTTGCTAGGTGCGATGGCTTTTTTAGTAAGATATAAAATGCCCAATCAGCACAAGCTATATCATATGATGACACACATTATTATTTGGTTTAACCAACTATTAGCTAACTGCTCCAATACACTAACACCTAATTAATCCAAATATTAAATCATTTTGACTTGTCCATAAAGCCAATAAATTTAACAGTTATATATATATATATTATGCACATGGCATTCCATTTAATTTGATGCTGTGTTCTTGGCATAATTAAATTAATTAAAAAAAGCCACATATGATATACTTTTGTTTTTAAATTAGTGCAACATATTTTTTATTTTATTGGGTCAAATGGCTAAAATTAAGTTCTTATTTATCTCTTTTAACTTCTATTCATATATATTGAATTCATTAATTTTTACCCTCAAAATTAAGCTCTAATAGTAATGCATTAACAAGGTTAATAATAATAATAATAATAATAATAATAATAATAATAATAATAATAATAATAATAATAATAATAATAATAATAATAATAATAAAAAAATTCCAATATGTATCGGTGCATTATAAGTAAATATGTTTTACACAGTTATCCATACATCTTGCATAAATATAAAGTTCAATAAAAAATATTGTTATGAAATTGCAATTTCAAAGTGCAAACAAAATGTTTCCTCACCCAAATAAATAGAATTGAATAAGAAAAGCAAGACATACCTAGTGCTCAAGTTAGATTTCATTCTATACATGTTCCTCTTCTACATGACCGTCACAAAGTTCACAGAAGTAGAGCCACTTTGTTATTTATTCTACAACCTCGAGTAGCTTTGCCCTGTATAATCTGATAACAATATATAAAGCTTTCATTTTGAGCTAAAATAACTAATTTGTTAATACACACACCTATCTTAGTCAACTCTAATAGAATTAAACAAACTAAGATGAATGACATTTCAGGTTAGTACCAGATAATCACTTTGGTAAGTTGCTTTTTTTGTTTATTGCTTAACTGAGTGAAAAATCATTGAATTAGTCACATAATTCATGATACAATTCCTAGAAATTTAAGTCATGCAAGAGCAGGTATACAGATGACAAAAATTCAATTCAACTCCCATGAAATTAAATAGATCATAATCGAGTCCAGTAATTTAGATTTCATGCTCCTGTAAATCAAAAGATCACAAAAAGTAAAACTAAATAAACCAAGGCAATTACCTCAATACTCAGACTGAGATAAGTCACCACAAGCATGGCTATTATGTGATTTTTAGCAAGAATTTCAGGTAGTAATAATAGTGAAAAGAGAGCGTAGAGAAAACATTTACCAATAAACAATCAAAACACATTTCTATATCACAAGAAATAAACATTCTAAATCACAAGAAGATAAGTTTTTGGCATTGTGATAGAAATAAACAACCTAAATCAAAAAGATTATAATATTCAAAACACATTTCTATAACAATGAAAATAAACAACCTATATCACAAGAAGACAAGTTTTTTTTTTTTATCAAATCCATGAATTATATTTAGCAAAATATCTTAATCTGAATATTAAACCAAATCCAATAAGTGCAAATAAAGAAATGCAAGAAAAAGAAAAAAGAAAATCAATAAGTTCACCGCAATAATTCCACATCAGTACATAAAAACAAAAAGGCATATTTCAGAGAAAACAATAAAGTCAAATCATGAACAAGAAATCACAAATCAGCTGATAATAAAAAATCCATGAACAGAAAGCAAAGAAATTGTTGACTTGCAAGAAAATATCGAGTGAAGAAGTGGAATATACCTTATTATTGCTTTACTGCACTTTAAATAGCCTGAGAAAGCAAAAGCAAGAATATCTAAAATTCACAAATTTTTGAGTTAAGAATATCAAGATGAAGTTCATAAATTGAGGCAATAGTACAAAAATCTAAAATCAATCAATTAGTTATGAAATTAAGCAATTAGGACATAGCAAGCAATCGTGATTGAGTATTTCATCTTTTTTATGATTTGCTAAGGTTATAATCCATTCAACAGGACCAGAACCAAATAGAGCATAGGTGGAACGTCCTACCTAAGGAACAAAATCTAAAGAACCTAGTTAGAGACAACAGCCCTCTAACGGAACAAACTAAGCAGCAGAAACAAGGAACAAAATAAAAAGGAAAATATATAAGACTAAAGAGAAACAAAGAAGAAACAGGGGACAACAAAACAAATATTCGTGGAGAGCACCAAAAGCTCCCAGACCAACAAGAAATAACGCCTAATAGTACTGAAGCAAAAAAAAAATCAGCAGTAAGCAATTTAAGCAAAGAATGTGTTTCTCCTACAAATAAAAACTCAAACAACCTAAGGGAACCAAAACCCAAATATTACACACCGCCAGTCAACAAAAATCTCATGAAAGCCAAAAACTTAAAAAAGTAAGTCATAGAAATGAAAAAAAAAACTTAAAAAAATAAGTCATAGAAATGAAAAATGACTTTTCATTCAGAGACATACTTGAAGCATACTCATGGCATATGAGGTATAACTGCACATCCTTCCCTGACTAGTAATGAGATTCTCATTCTCATCAATTGGTGTATCTGCTTTCGGCTTCTGCACTCTCTGGTACCAATCTATGTACAGTATTAATTTAAACAATAGGAAAATAAAAGGTCAAAGCATTTCAAAAAAATAAAAACTCATAGTTGAAGCTGAAAAATTATGACAACAAATAGGTTTAATAGCAAAGAATCGAGGAGAACTAGGGTTTGAGCGGATCTTAAAGAAGCTTGAAGGAGATGAGTGGTGGCATTCAAAGCTAATGGCAAAGATGAAGAGAAGAGAAGAGATAGAGGGTTAATTTATACCTAGGACAACAAATAAGAAAATTACATAAATACCCTTAATTTTAGCAACGAAATATCAATTTGGTTGCTAAATTAGCAACGGAATTTCAATTTGGTTGCTAATTTAGCAACCAAAATTAATTCCGTTGCTATTTTTCATTGAAAATGAAAATTAGCAATGGAAATTCAATTTCGTTGCTATTTTTCATTGACAATGTAAATTAGCAACGAAATTTCATTTCGGTTGCTATTTTAGCAACGAAAATTATATTCTGTTCCTATTTTTTGTTTCAAAATTTTGCCGCCATCTGTTGGCGTCTTATTTAGCAACGGTATAGTATTTTTGTTGCAAATTTCCATTGCAAAATTTTGGCGCTAAAAATTTTCTCAACTTTTAGTGATGAAAGATAACCAAATATATTTTCGTTGCTAAATTTAGAATATTTAACCAATTTTAGCAACGAAACGATTTTTCCATTGCTAAATAGCAACGGAATTGGATTTTCGTTGCTAAATTAGCAACAAAATAATTTTCGTTGCTATTTTTAGATTTTCTTGTAGTGCCGTTGGGAAATTACCTACGAAAATAAGTTTTCATAGGGAAATTAACTATGAAAACTTATTTCCGTCAGGAAATTTCTTACGGTAACTTTGTTCCATTGGTAAATTTCGTATGAAATTTTTATCGAGAACCATTAGCACAATTTTTACAATGACATTCAATATTCCATTGCAAAATTTCATCACTAAAATTTAGCTCCATTTTTAACGACGGAAATGTTTTTCCGTCGCGAAAAGCATTTTTACCTACCATTTTACCTATGGAAAGAATTTTCCGTTGGTAATTACCTACGAAATTTTTTCCGTAAGTAATTTTTCATCGGTATTGGAGATTTTTCTTGTAGTGTGTTTATCTTTATCTTTTTTTTTAATTTTCTAAACTAAAAAAAATGGAAAGAAAAATTAACACAAAAAGATATCGAAAATGAAGGTGATATCTAAAATAGAAAGATATTAAAAATTTATTTCTTTATTTATAATTCAGTGTTAGTGTATTTCACAAATCAAAAGATAAACTATATATTATTTTATATCATATATATGAGTAGGGATGTATACGGGTTAAAATTTTTCTGTACCGAACTAAAATACTAAAAAAGATTTAAAATCGAATTTTATCGTTAATTTTATTTTAAACGAATCTGAATATTTTGTCTAAAATTGAACCAAAAAATATATTTAATTATATCGAATTGTTATGCACCAAATTGAACTAAAAAAATTGATATTTATTAATTATTATATATAATACTAATAACTTATATATAAATATTATATATAATTTATTTTCTACATTCATATAAATTTAAATTTATAACTATTTTTACCTAATTAAGATAATAATTAGTAGATAAATTAAATTGAATATTTTAATTATTAGAATAATTATTACATCTATATGAATATTAATATGTAAGTAAAGTAATTTCTATTTAATTTAATTTATCTTTAATGTCACTTAACTATTATTTAAATATTTTCACAAATATTTATGCAGATATGTAAACTAAGCAACTTATCACTTAATTACCTTACCAATTAATTTTATTTACTTTTAATATCACTCAACTAGTACTTATTTATTTTTAGCATAATATCTTTATGAGTATATAAATTAATAATATAATCATATATAATAAAATTTTGCTAATTACTATAATTATATAAGTATATAATTATTTTACTAGTTAATTTCATTTACTTCTAGTATTACTCAATTAGTAATTATCTATTTCTAGTACAATACTTATATTAGTTTGTGAGTATACAATTTACTTACCAATTAATTTTATTTAATTTTAGTATTATTTAACTAGTATTCATTTATTTTTGACATAATATACATATGAGTAATTAAATATATAAATTAATAATATAATTATACATAATTATTATATATAATAAAATTTTACCAATTAATACAATTATACGAGTATTATATAATTGTCTTACTAATTAATTTTATTTACTTTTAATATCACACAATTAGAACTTATTTATTTTTAGTACAATACTATATAAGTAAATAAATCAATAATATAATTATGTATAGTTATTATATATAATACAACTTTAGTTAGATATTTAAAAATGAAAAAAAAAAGAGAAAAAAGTTAAATTTTTTAGTGGGAATTAAGAAGTAAACTTGAAAGTTTTAGGAGGGAATATTTTTTTTTTATTTTGAGTTTTAGGAGAAAATTAAAATTGAATTTAAGGAATTGATATTTTTTAAAATATTAAAAATAAATTTTTTGAGGTAAAAAAATTAAAAGGAAATTTATTGGTAAGGTGAGGATTTTAAACAAGTTTATAAACTTTTAACCTCGATTACAGTTAGAGTTCTTATTTGTTGTCAAAATTAGTGGAGATCGACTATACTTTTGATTTCAAATACATTAACCAAAAATTTAAAAAAATTGAATCAGATAATTATTATATTAGCTTAAATTATTAAATACACTATTTAATGCTTAGAATTTGTCTATATAATTATTTAATTTATATGTTATTTTTTAATAAATATAATAAATATTGATTAATATCTAATGTAATGGATATTGATTTTTAATTTTTTTAAATTTGGATACGATAATTTCCTTAATGTTTTGCGTAAAGTACTAAAATACCCCTAATTTTTTTTACGGTACTAAAATGAAGACTTTTATATAGATAATGCATTTTGGAAAACTATTTATAAAATTGGTGTGTTGTAAGGAAGAATTATGGGAATGGTGTTGTTTCAAAACCGTAGGAGGGCAGTACAGTAAAAGAAGAGTGTGGCCTAACATTGGACAAATTCTGGTTGATGGAAGCTGTAGGGGTGCCTATGAGATCAGTCGAAGGGACCCATCGACGGAGGAAATTCGGTTGATGAATCCCGTAAGGAGCTTCAATGGGAATAGGAGGTGGGATCCACCTTCAATGGAAAATCGGGCATTATTGGTGGGTAATTGGGGGCCTAAAATCTTAGATAAGGAAAACGGGTTTAAGCTCTGAACCCACACCCCAGTCTTACGGGTTCAAGCCACTTTTCTACCTTTTCAAATGTGTAATTATAAAAAGCATTGAAAAAAAATAATCCAAACGTATATATAAGGAGAACATTTTGCAAAAAACTTTGCTTTGCAACAATTGTAGTAGATTGGAAATTCGTATTGTAACCATTATAGTAGATTTGCAAAGAATTTCATTTACATTATTTTTACATTTCACAATTTTGGTGTACAACATAATATTAATATCAAGTAAGATTTCTAAATGTAATTATTTATAGTTTGATACTTTCTATTTTAATTGTGGGATACGAGTGATTTTTGCCCTCGAACTTTCGTAAATAGGGTGAAAATACCTTTAAACTTTTTTTGGTTGGATTTTACCCCTAAAGTCACTTTTTTTTGTTGAAATTTACCCTTATTTTAGACGAAAAACACATGTGTCAGATGGACTTAACGGCAGCCAATGGAGGCGTGACACATCAGCATCCACGTGGCACCATCTCTCCTAGTTAGCATCCACATGTCCATTATGTGGCAAAAAAGAAAAGAAAAAAAACATACTCTATCCTCTCTCATCATCCTCTTCCTTATCTTCTTCAATAGTGAGACCACAACGAAAGCCAATAAAAATCTTAGGGCCTTGTACATCGGAGAGAAGGGGACTGGTAGGAGCGGCAAGCCTTTACACTACAAGGGATCAACCATCCATAGAGTGATCCCTCGATTCATATGCCAAGTAGGAGATTTCACTACCGAAAATGGAATCGGAGGAGAATCAATATACGAATCTAAATTCACCGATGAGAACTTTATTAAGAAGCACACGGGACTAAGGATCCTATCGATGGCTAATGTAGGGCCTGGGACCAATGGTTTCCAGTTTTTCATATGTACAGTGGAGACGGGATGGCTAGATGGGAAGCATGTGGTATTTGGGAGAGTTATGGAGGGGATGGATATGGTGAGGGCCATTGAGAGGGTTGGATCTTCCTTTGGTAGGACCTTTAAGCAGGTTAAGATTTATGACTATGGTCAGCTTTGTTAAATCCAAGCTTCTTCTTGTATTGTATGATTCTTTTATTAGACTCAGCTGTTATTATTTGCTAGGTTTTTCTTCTTTTTTCCCTGCTGCTCTGTATTTCTTTTGGGTTTTCTCCCATTGTTGTTTATATGCTTACTTGCTTACTGATACTCCATGGCAGAAAAACGAATAAAATAGTTTTTCTCTACAATTGTTTGTTGTTTTTCCTTTTTATTTTCATTTTTTGAGAATCAATTTGTCCGTGGGGTTGGAGGGTTTGGTTTAGTCTCTAAGACCCTGAGTTTAATCACTCTCCAAAATGAAAATAATTACATTTCAACATTCACATAAATAGTTATGTGAAAGTAAATAAATAGTTACAATGAATTTAACGAAAATAAATACTCTCATTGTCTGCAAAGGTAAAATCTTGCTCAATTTAACGAAATCGATACTGCCCATTTCAAGTCTCTTCTTTGCAAAGGTAAAATCTTTCTCAATTTGAACAGGTACTCTATGGCCCTAGATTGCTTCAAGAAAGCTCTTCTTGATCCACAAGATAATGGGAATCTTGAAACTATAAATAGGTATATAGAAAAATGCAAGAAACTTGAGTTAGAGATTTTTAAGATTTTTGTTGGCTCTCGTTTTGGTCTCACCGTTAAAGAAGAGGAGGAAAAAGATGAGAGAGGAGAGAGTGTATTTTTTTTTCTTTTTCTTTTTTTCCACGTGGTGGCCATGTGGATGCTGACTAGGAGAGATAGTGCCACGCAGATACTGACGTGTCGTGTCTTCATTGATTACCATTGAATCCATTTACCACGTGTTTTTTTCTCCAAAATAAGAGCAAATTTCAACCAAAAAATGACTTACGGGTAAAATCCGACCCAAAAAAAGTTTAAGGATATTTTCACCCTATTTACAAAAGTCCGAGGGCAAAAATCACTCTTATCCCTTTAATTGTTAACATAATAATTTAATTTTGCTTTTAATTTGATAAATTATAGGTAGTAAACATTCCATAAACAAAAAATATTTTGGCTATACTAGCCTAAGAAGCAAGGTATTTTTTAATTATAATCTATTTATTTTTTTGTAATTTAAAATTAGATAATTATGTGTTAAAATATATATATAGTCTCTTATTAATATGTAATATTTTAAAATATTTATAAATTACTATGAATAATTTTAATTTGATAAATTATCCCGAAAAATAAAAAATATGAAAATATAAATTTAATATAATATTTAATGTATTAATTTTATATGATAGATGATGCACACATATTTAGCTCCAAGATTCATGAGAGGTGATATTGCAAGAAAAATTATTAGTCAAAAGTGGAATGATCTACATAACTACCGTGTTGGAAATAGCCAAATAATATCCAAGCACATTATTATAATAAATAAAAAATTACAAGAAATTACCATGCAAGGATATCCCATGATTGAAGCGAACATGGTAGATGCACTGTGCATGACAAATCCAATAATTTACTTGAAGTCTATTATGAAAATTTGGAATAGATAGGTTGTAGAAAAATATCAGCAATTGGTTCTTATATTTGTAAAAGATGTAATAAATATTAGTGAAGAATATTATTTAAAAGTCATAGATACTATGCCAGTAGATCCAAGAACTTATTGTAGGTGGTAAAATTATAATATATGGCCTAGATACTATGTTCATTAGAATGTAATGCAAAATTGTTAGGCTGTATTGATGAAATATTTATTGTATTACGTTCCAATATGTTGTAATGATGTAAAGTAAACTAAGCATGTTTAATTATAATATGTAATAATATTTGCGTATTTAATATTTTCTCTTATAATTAGATAGAAAAATTATTATGTTAATAGTAGTAAATCTTACAGTATTTGACAATGAACAATAATGGAAATGGAATTAATAATATTTGAATATAATGAAATAAATATATTTTTTTTTGGTAATAGATTAAATTTATAAAACATAAAAAATTTTATAATTTGATTTTTACTTATAGGTAATTGGAAGATGGCAGCATATACTGAATTTTTTTTTTCACATGGGAGGGCAAATAAGTTACGGATTTATAGGTTTTCAATATGACATATCTGATCCAAATTCTATTACAAGGAGACTTAAAATTAAAAGTAAACCAACCCTTCCTGAATTGGTCAATAAAATCCATATTAAATTGGGTTTAGATGTAAATGATGTGGTGTCAAGGATAATCTACAAGTATCCAATGTACAATCGAGGGTCACTATATTGGACGTCGATGGATTTGGTAGACAACGATGACATTGAGACAATATATAATAATTTAAGTAAAAATGAAGATTATAATTTGGTAATATATAATAATTTAAGTAAAAATGAAGATTATAATTTGGTGAAATTAATTATTTTAGTTGGCGAAGGAGCTGTGGGAGCTAATCTACCAACGTATGCACCCAGCTATCAGTTGACAAATGATGTGAATGATGTTGGTCCCAAACAGCCAAGGCAATCACAAAGTCAACAAGAAATTGATTTTGCATGCCACCGAGTAGATGTCGGTCACAGTCAAAATATTGAACCAAGCTGTCAACGACATTCGGTTAGCCACTGAGGAGATAGGGGTGCAATTCGACATGATGGTGTCTTTCTTGGACGAGACGAAAGTGAAAGCGTAGGCCATAGTCTTCAACAACGATCAGTTAGCCAGATCCCTGATCATTGTTTGAGTCAGGCAAGGTAGTTAGTTAGCTAGATGCCTAATGTTTGTATTGGTTAGTCTCGGTGGTCATTTAGTCGAAGGGTTGGTAATTTTCTGACTAAATCTATTTTTGGTAGTAGATCAAGTACTTGTGCAACTATTAGAGAATCTGTTGATCAATCTAGTATTGAGGCAAGTCAAACTACTTATTAGAATCATGAATGGTGATCAGTTGCCCAGAGGCCATATTCGATTCCATGTGAATCGAGGCAGTCTATTACTCATCGAGATGATGATTTACTTTGTCAATCCATATCCATTAACATTCCAAATGCACTTGCAAATGAAGTTACTTGTAATAATCCAAATGTTGGTGACATTGTACATGAAAGTTCAATTGATTCGGGGGCTGATGATGATCTTGAAGACGTAGATTTGAATAATGATTATTTGTCGCCTAATGATGATGCTGAGGCCAAAACTGCAGATATGTGTGGAGAATTTGATGACTCTAAATTTGGTGAAGGCGATGAATATGATCATACCCAATATGCCAGCCCATTAGCATCGGTGCATGATATTAGAGATACAGGCGATGCCATCTTTAACTTTTCATCAAAGCATTATTCAAAAATTAACTTCGATGCATCACAAGTTGATCTATGTAAAGGTGTTCACGTCAAATTTGATATGGTAGTTTGGAGTTATCGAAAGGTTTGATTTTTAGCAGCAAGGATAAAGTAAAATTATGTGTTAAAAAATACTCAATTATGAGAAATATTGACTTCGAAGTTGTTGAATCCAAGCCAAAATATTGGGTAATAAAATGCGCAAAGGTCGACGATGGATGCAGTTGGAGGTTGAGAGCAGGGAATAAAGGAAAAAGTCCATTTTGGGTAATCTCACGATATTAAGGGCCTCATTCATGTCTAGCCGGTGATCTTTCAAAGGATCATAGACAGTTGGGCTCGCAAATCATTCGTAATTATATCATGGGAATGGTAAGTAAATAGTCGACCCTTCCTATTGATGTTATTATTATTGAGATTAAAAATCGATTAATTTTGAGGTGTCGTATCAAAAAGTATGGTATGAAAAAATGTAAGCCTTGGAGATCTTATTTGGAAATTATATTGAGTCATATGAGAGATTACCTAATTTTTTATATGCTTTGCAATGTTACAAACCTGATACTGTTTATGAGTTTGTGCTTACTGAAACTGAGGACCCAACTGTTAAGCAATTTAAAAGGGTTTTTTTTTTGAGTTTTAAACTGCCCATAGATGGGTTAGTTCATTATAAACCGATATTGTGCATCGATGGAACATTCCTGATTGAAAAATTTAAATAAAATAACAAACGTTTATTTAATATCAAATAAATAATTCAAAATAACTATTATATTTAATATCTTACAAAATAAACATACAATTTTACGACAACATAAACAAATATTATTTTCAATTATTATTTTTAAAATCTTACAACAATAACAATTATGGTAATCTAACTTATCAAATAAATATTTTTTTTTCAATAATACATATATATAAATTTTTTTACATACCTTAATTGATGAATTCTTTTTTCCAACCAACCAACAACAAATTTTAGAATAAATTTCACAAAATAAACCAAAAATTTTACAACAATATATACAAATATTATTTTCAATTATTATTTTAAAAATCTTACAACAATAACAATTAAAATAAATAACTTGTCAAATAAATAAATTAATTCAATAATACATGTGTATAAATTTTTGTACATACATTAATTGATGAATTTTTTTCCCAACCAACAAACAACAAGCTTTAGAGATCTTATTTTACAAAATTAACCTACAATTTTACAACAATATATACAAATATTATATTCAATTATTATCTAAAATTTCTATTATATTTATAATTAAAACACCTAACTTATCAAATAAATTAAATATTTCTATTAAAGATATACACTACTTCTTTACATACCTCAGTTGGTGATCCTTTAATGGAGAAGATAAAATGAACTTTCCAAAACGTTTAAGATGAAGCTTGATGAAGAAGATAAAATGAACTCACTACAATGTTGAAGATGAAGCTTGATGAAAAAGTGAAATACATGAAATGTTGAAGATGGAGATAGATGAATAAGTGAATTGAGGAGATTGAAATCCGGACTTTAAACCCCATAACTATTCACGCGTGAGGAAGGTTGCATGGGTGTCGGGGATCAGGCTGATTGATAAGGGTCATTTATATGATATTTTTAGTATGTTTTTAGGTATTTAATTGAGTTAATTTTATGTTAATTAGGTTAAATTTGAGTTTAATTGGTTAATTTTTTTTATTTTTGGAGTTAATTGTAAATTTTGGTATTTTTCAGGATTATTTTGTTAAGAAAAGGACTTAATTGCAAAAGGCAAGTAATTGTGGGCCAAAATTGTAAAATTGAAAAATTCATGCAAGATAATTGACATGAGGTCCAGAAGTTCAATGCGTGACCGTGTGTCTCAAAGGAAAATATAATGCGTGGCCGTGTGAAAGAAAATGAGTGGCCACGTAAAACACAACAAATAACTATGCGTGGCCATGTGTCTTAAAGAAGAAAACTATGCATGGCCACGTGAAGAATAACAAAGGAGAATGTGTGGCCATGTGTCCCTTCTTGCTGAATTATGCATGGCTACATGAAAATTAACAAAGGAAGATGAGTGGCCACGTATAAGTCACTCCCATGTTACTAATGATTTACGATTTTTTCAATTCAAGAAAGATTCTCTTCTGACTCCAATTGAAAAAGTTTAGAAGGCTTCTACAACATATTTTGCCTATAAATAGACAACTCTAACACCAAAGAAAAAAATTAGAAGGATCAATTAGAAGAATCAAGTAGAACTCTTTAGTTTAGTTTTACTTTGTTTTTTCAGTTTTTTTCTATTTTTATTTTTCTTTTCAACTTTGTTTTAGTTTTTTTTCAACATTGTTTTAGTTTTTAAATATGTTTAGTAATTAGTTTTTCTTCTTTTGCTAAAGGATTCTTGAAATCTTTTATTTTCATTGTTATGACTTAATTGAGCTTAATTTCAATATCGGTTGATTATTTCTTGATTTTAAGCATATTCTTATCTTTGATTGTGTTGAGATTGATTGTTAGTTTACTGAGTAATTAATTAAAAATTAATTTTGACATAGTTATTGATTTGCATGTTCTTAGATTGGTTATTTAATATTTATGCATGATTATTATCTGAAATATGAGAAAATTATGTATTGATTTTATTGATCAATACTAAGAGAGGGGGAACTAGGAATAAATTGGAATTGAATTACTTGAAAAAGAGTTCAATAAATTTTTAGGAAGTTAAAACTAGATTTTGATGCTAAGTATTAGATTTATCTATGAGTTTAATACTAAGAATGATATACTTGAATAAAGATATTTGACTTTATTACTAGTTTTTCCATAATCACTGAAGTTTCTATTGAATTTAAGTCATTACAATGAAAGTTAATGTTGATACTTTCTTTAACAAGAAAATTTCAGTTATTATTTTGTTTTTAATTCATGTTAGTTTAATTTTATTTTTTATTTTGTTTCATTGTTTATTTTATTTAATTTTTTCTTTTAAATCAAAAATATTTGAGAAACAATCTCAGGTTAATTTAATTGATACATAGATATTATCCTTAGTAATTCATGTTCCCTTGAGTACGATATTTGGGATCTTAATCTATATTTTTCTGTATTACGAGCCGATTTAGTACACTTGTTAGACATCGGTCACTGATCTCGCAACTACTCTCTACGGGATCAGACACTGAACTTGCAGGTGGCAGCTACAAGATTAGTCTGATCCCTGTAACCCTCGTTCACCCCGCCCCTGACACAAAGAACTCCTTGTTAGCCATGTATGCTTCTGATCCCATAGTTTCCTCCTACGAGATTGAATTTAACCACATCAAAACCATAAATAATCCTCAGAACACATAAATTTTATAAATAGTTTTCCAAAATGCATTATCTATATAAAAGTTTCACTAAAATGCTCCTGATTATATTTTGATTAAAAATACACGTGGTGCTGAAGTGGTATATTTTGTCATGTATCAATGCCACATCAACGCTGTTAAATTTAAAATCGATGGTAGATTAATGTAGAGACATTTTAGTACCGATTTTAGAATATTAAAAATATTTTTATTTTAAAAAAAATATTAGTATTTAGCTCATTTAACACAACATGAAGTTCATTTTAGTATCTTTTGCCCTTTTCCGACTAAAACTCGAACGAATAAGTTTGCGAGCTATTTATTTGTTTTCCGTATTCCGGCAGAGACGGAGTCTTTTTGAGACTGTTAAATACAAAACAACGCAGTAAATCATATCCTACTTCATTATCATCGTAAGATAATCGCAATTCTGTTTGAACCCAAAACCAAAAAACATGCGAAGGCTTCTTCTCAATCTATCAATCTTCACTCTGCTATTTGCAATCTCCCAATCATCACAATCTAATAAACAGTTCAAGATAGATGGCAAAGTATTGGAGCTCGACGAATCGAACTTCGATTCCGCCATTTCATTCTTCGATTTCATCTTTGTTGACTTCTATGCACCTTGGTGCGGCCACTGCAAGCGTCTTGCTCCTGAGGTACTTATTCAATTTGATTTTTCTACTCAATTTCGATTATTGATTTACAGTTTTAAGTGGACTTTGGTTAAAAAAAATGTCCCTTAATGTTAGTGTGCATTTACATCAATGGATGTAATCAGATTGCAACAAATTTTGTGGATCTTACATCCAGATGTTTTTGGCTGTTAACTTTTTTTGAGTAAAATTGATCTCGCTTTTGCTTTTTTTTTTTTTTTTTCATGATGTAGTGTTTAATTATATGATGCCTCTGTATACTCTAATTAAAATGTTCAATTATTTTGTTATAGTTAGATGCTGCAGCTCCTGTTCTTGCAGGATTGAAGGTACCTATAGTGATAGCAAAAGTAAATGCTGACAAGTATACCCGTTTAGCCAGCAAATATGATATTGAGTACGTGTACTCTGCCTTATTTAGCGAATTTACTGCTGTTTCTGATACTTAATGTTGGGTTTGTACAATTCTCGTATGAGAGAAATACTTGTTTTGCCAATTTCCTTACTGAATACTCTTGTACTTGTAATATTCCCTTCAAAATAAATGTCCTTACTTTGATGCAGCGGATATCCTACCCTCAAGATCTTTATGCATGGTGTTCCTGTAGATTACAATGGGCCAAGAAAATCCAATTTACTTGTTCGATATCTGAGGAAATTTGTTGCTCCTGATGTTTCCATACTTAATTCAGACCTTGCAATAAGAAACTTTGTTGATGAAGCTGGCAACTTTTTCCCTATATTTCTAGGTTTTGGTGTGAATGAGACCCTAATATCGGCTTTAGGGATTAAGTATAAGAAGAAGGCTTGGTTTTCCGTGGCAAGTGATTTTTCAGAGGACGTCATGGTAAAGTATGATTTTGACAAGGTTCCAGCTTTGGTATCCCTACATCCAAGTTACAATGAGCAAAGTATCTTTTATGGCCCCTTTGAAGGTTAGTTTGTATAAGTTTTCAATCCCCATTAAAGTCTATTTTCTTCACTTTATTCTCAAAGTTTTGACAGATAGCATTTAGTAATTCCGTATATTCTGTGTGACATCTCATTTTCTTGATTTCTTGGTACTTGATCATTGTCTAGGTTTCATTTGATTCAATAGAACAATAGAATTTAGTGATTGAAAAGGTGAAGAAAAAAACAAAGGAAGGTTAATTACACCCATAGTCACTATACTTGTACTCTAACAATGACCCATATACAAAATATTTAAG
The DNA here is from genome assembly GCA_037975025.1 of Excoecaria agallocha. Taxonomy (NCBI): domain Eukaryota; kingdom Viridiplantae; phylum Streptophyta; class Magnoliopsida; order Malpighiales; family Euphorbiaceae; genus Excoecaria; species Excoecaria agallocha. Next base: position 11,910,468 of record CM075820.1, read on the forward strand.
GACTTTGTATTTTTGTGAGATAATTTTTTTTTTTATTTGACCGGGTCATTATTCGGAGATAAATTAGTGAGCATGGATGAAATTAATGCTGAAGAAGATATAGTTTCATCTTGCATCTTGCATGATCATGCTCATGCTTTCTGGTGTTAGTCACCATACTTGTTGTAGTATTTGCACCTATACAAGCTGCATGGAAATTGAAGGTAGGTCCTACTAGAAAAATTCAAGGAATACATGTGGCTTTGAAATCAAATGTAAGACACCAATTTTAGCTAAAATAGGTTAGTCAGCTGGTCTTAGAAATCAATAGGGTCTATTGACATCAATTCTAGGCAGGACATTAAGATAGGATTCTTATAAGTTATGCAGGCTGCTGTTCATAGACTGATCCCTTTTTTTTTCCTCTTTTTCTTTTTTCCTTTGTGCTTCATTTAAATGAAGTATCAGTAAAAGTAGTTCTGCCTCCAATAAGATTGACAGCTAATTGGAAATTTCAACTGCAGGATAGGTTTTGCTCCTGCTCTTTTCTTTTCTTTGCAGTGTTTCATCTCAATGTTGAATCCTATTAAATGGTGCATGAAACTAAAATCTTGCAATGTAGGATTAAGCAGTAGAAGTATGATTCATTGGCTTTTACCACCAATCACAAAGCAATTTCAGATTGCTTTTGTTATGTATTCCCACACATGCAATATATTAAATTTACTTTGAGTATAAGAAATGTTTTGATAAGATGTTAACAGGTCAACTCAATATTCACGAATCTATCAAATTTGCTCTTTCATTTCTTTTTTTCTTTTCCTTTTCCCATCTTTGCTTTTTCTTTCATTCATTTTTTTTCCAATCTCTTTCTATTTTCACATTTAAATCTTCTTATATTCAACAAGAATTTCAAGTTCAATTATATTCTGTAAAAAGTTGCCATAGAACTTCTTGAAAAGCAAAGAAATTGACTCTTATAGTTCAAAGTTAATTAGTTATGTTGAAGTGCTTCTCAGCTTCAGCAGCTATTTCAGCCAAGTTGACATTGTGAACTTTGGAAAATCTCGTGATAAGCTTTTTAATTAGTCTTATTAGTCAATCTGAAAGAGGGCTCTCCTTCCCCCCCACAAAAAAAAAAAAAAAAAAAAAATGCAATTACAGCTTCAACTGGACTATAACTGCAGCAAGAAAGAACTGATACGGCCTTACTACTGCAAGTGGAGAGGTTTAGTCACCCATAACTAGTTGCATTCCAGATCCTTATTGAACTAATTTAATAGAATGAGCACAAACATCCAACTGATCCCACGGTCAACATTGAAGTTGATCAGCCTGTTGTCTTCATTTTTTTTTCTTTTTTAACTTTCATTCTGTTTTTGCTGTGAGTCCACGTTTTATTTTATTTTACTTTTTACTGTAGATGCTTCCTCCGGATCTCTTGTTACTGCAGTTCATTTCTCTTAAAAATATGACTAATTTTTATCATCTAAAAAAGTGCGGATTCTCAACTTCTTTTTAACTGGCAGAGAAATTTTTGGAGGACTTTATAAAGCAAAATTTTCTTCCTCCAGTTGTGCCCATGAACCGTGACACTTTGAAGATACTGAAAGATGATGAGAGGAAAATTGTCCTGACCATCATGGAGGATGAATATAATGAGAATTCACAGAAACTGATCAAGTTACTGAAAGCTGCTGCATCTGCTAATCATGATTTAGTGTTTGGTTATGCTGGTGTCAAGCAATGGGAAGAATTTACTGATTCCTTTGGAGGTAACAGGCAATCAAAGCTGCCCAAAATGGTCGTTTGGAATGGAGATGAGGAGTATCTCTCGGTAAGAAATGATGTTATAAAATTCTACTCAAATTCTTAACCGTGAATTTAGTGTTGCAAATTACTGTGGTTTGTGGTGTAACATGACATAACATAATCATGTATTTATGTGCTTCATTGATTTATATGGTGCATAATATATGCATCCTTAGATGTGTTTGTATATATGCATAGATGCAATATAAATAAATATCTTTTGCAAGATTGCAGTCTCTCATTATTGGTCATTTGCTGAAGTTTAATATATTTGAAAATGCAATATCAACTTTAGCCAATTTTTCTTAACAGTTGCTTTCCTTTTCTCCGGTCTCTCTTTTCTCTTATGATCTTTTTGCATCTGAGTCTCACACTGAAATTCGTTTCATCTATAAATTCCTTTTTTCACTTGCAATAATGGAAATTCAGGAACTGTTTATTCTCCCTCTCTTAGTGCATTTATCTATCTCTTGTATCTTTTTCTGGCATATGTTTAATGAGTTAGATGCCACCTAAAACCAAAATTAATTTTTAAACACTCCGTTACTAGTTCTCTTATATGTAAACAAAATGGCATCACTGCTTTACTTCTAGGGGAGTGGATCAAATCAGAGCAGGAGTGTCACCATTCTTTTTCTTTTTAGTGGGACAAACAATGAAAAAGGTTGCTCACTGGTGAGCCTAAAAATTATCTTAGATTTGTCTTTGAAAGTTCTGTGGAGGATTTTGGATGCTATTTCTGATCTGACTAAGAAGAAAAAGTTTATTCTTTCTTTATAATGGCTTGAGAAAGATAGAAGAATTTGAGTAGTTTATTTTTGGTAGGATTCCTAGAATAGGAGAATTTACTTTTGGGCATGTCTTCAGTTTGTTTTGCTTCAACTTTCCGTAATTACTGTAACAAGCAATCTCTATTTAAAGAGATTGTTCAAGAAAACAAATTAAGAAGAATGTTATCAAAAACCCTAAGAGGTCTGAACTCTGTGGGTTCAAAGGTTTTAAGCTCCTTTCGATGAGCTTGATTAATTCATCAAGAGAGACCATTCACGGAATTGAAACAAGGGCAAGAATTTGTCCCTGGACATTGATTTTCCAGTGAATTGCCATGTGGCTCAATCCTTGACCTGCAGTCTTAACAGATCACACTGTAATGTACATCATAGTACGATTCTTTTGTCTTTGTTGCAAGACATTATAGAGCTTTGAAGAAACTTTAGTCATCACCTGTTGTACTGGAACTCTCTTTAGTTGTGGAATTTTAAATTTTATTTGCTTTTGGTCCTTGAATAATGATATTAGAGAACATTTCAAGCTTTCAAGCTCTGAGCTCTAAAATATGTAATTATCAGGACAAGGACCTAATTGTTAATTGCGCTGGAGTCTTATGGAGTCTTTTGGTTGATTGAATTTATTCACATGAGATCTGTCTTTCACTTTATTGGTTAGTTTACCTTGGGAGCATCAAGATTGACTCTTTATGACAATATATATATATATATGTACACGGTAGAAAATAATAGATAGTTTATCATGGCTATTAAATATTGGTATTTGCCCTTATCTTGGATTTCTTATTCTATTGTTTCATTCTCTGATTGCATTCAAGAAACAAAATAAATTGAGCATTACATGTATGTGCATGTATGTATGGTTATGTACGTATTACTGGAGGAGTAGAAATTTTTGCTGTCCTTTATCATCAACTGATGTTTTTCCCATGTATATCTGGCACAATGAGAAAAATACATTGTACTAACCTTGTACATTTTCGTTTTTACTGAAGGTGATCGATTTAGAGAGCATTGAAGGGGAGGACCAGGTGTCTCAAATCTCGAAATTTCTTGAAGGTTATAGAAAAGGATTAACGATACAGAAAAAACTCAGTGGTCCATCATTTATGGGCTTCATCAATTCACTAATTGGCATGAGAACTCTGTATATAATTGTGTTTATGGTTGCAATGCTAATGCTCATCCTAACAATTGGCAAAGAAGAACCTCTCAGGGTTGGGACTCGAGATGAGGCTGACCGTGCCACAAGTTCAAGTTCTGAAGGAAACTACAAAAAGCAAGATTGATTTTGAGACATATTTCCAGTAGAGAACAAAAGGGCAGACTAGTAAGCTTTCTGGAGCTACCTGCTGTTATAGGGAATGAATTATTTGTAGAAAACTGATCAGAATGGCTGCAATTATATCAGTTGTTTTTTCATACCACATTAGATGTAATGATTTATGATGGTGAGGTGTAAAAGATCTTTGTATTTCTTGATGTTGCATGCAATATTTAGGTTCGCTATTGTGGCTAAATGCTTTTGGCATTGTCTTCTGTATGCTTATCATCGTAGAAATAGTCTTACTAAAATCTCAATAATAATTATAATAATAATTGTCGCTCGCTAATAAGGGTAGTAATTCAGTTTGTGCATATGTACAGTTTGTATATATTTAGACAATCAGATGGCATGCATCCATTTGAGAATTGTTCAAATGTTTGCACACGCTCGTGCATTTGGGTGTCGCTATTAATTTAGGATTTTACGATTTATTAGGTAGCTTATGACAAATCTCGCAAATGGGGGATTGTTATTTTTGGACAATTGCATCCTTCTATTTTTATATTAGTGACAAAAATTACTTTTAATATTTGTGCTATCCAGTATTGATATTTGTTGAATCTAATATCACGTCAATTTCTGCAAAATCAGACATCAATTCCATTTCTTATAATTTTAAAGAGTATAAATGTACCCCATGCAACATTCTAGCAATAGATACTAATTATTAGTATTGAAAAGTTTCGAATTCGAAATTATGTATCTTATTCCCCTATATAAAAATAATAATTATAAATAGTATATAGAGACATTCTAATGGTAAATTGTTTTCAATACAATAAGAAAATTCAAGTTCAAGTCTCCACTCCCTCTTTCCTTATTTTTGAAAAAGAAAACTATAAATAAGAAAGAATATCAGTTTCATACATTTATAAGTGAATTTATGAATATCATAAATTAAATTTAAACTCCTATTTTATAACTTAAAATTTCCAACTTGTTAATTATTTGTAACTCATGTATTTACTTTGTAAATCATGTATTGATGTCCATTTATGTAACCTATATACATAAGCCTATAAATATAGGTTTCTTTCGTGAAATACACACAAGTAAAGATAATAAGAGAATACTAACTTGCTCTCTATTTCTCTCTAAACTCATTCTAATGTCTTTATTCTTATAATTTGTTCTTGTAATATTTCATATAGTTTTCGTATTTTATAACATGTTACTAGCACGAGTTCGCTCCACGGAATGGATGTTTCACATTCTTTAATTGGATTCATACTCAATAATGAAGATGTTTGCCTTGTTGATAGTGCTACAACACATACCATACTAAAAAAAAATATTTCTATCAGTTGATATTGAAAGATACTAATGTTAATACTATATTGGGTAATACAAAGTTAATTGAAGGCTCTGAAAGAGTTACTATATTATTACCTGAAGGAACAAAACTTACCATAAATAATGCATTATTTTCTTCCAAATCTCGAAGAAATTTGTTAAGTTTTAAAGATATTCGTTCTAATGGATATCATGTTGAGACTAGAAATGAGAACGATATTGAATATTTGTATATTACAAATAATGTTTTAGGTAATAAATATGTTTTAGAAAGATTGCCAACATTTTCTTCTAGCTTGCATTATACAAAAATTAGTACAATTGAGACATATGCTACAGTAAACTAAAAGTTTACTGATCCAAAAATATTCATAGTTTGGCATGACCGGTTAGGCCATTCCAATTCAATAATGATATGTAAAATTATTGAGAATTCACATGGACATCCATTGAAGAACCAGAAGATTCTTCAATTCAAATAATTCTCATGCGCTACTTGTTCTTAAGGAAAATTAATTATTAGACCATTACCAGCTAAAATTGAAACCAAATCCCCTGCATTCTTAGAACGTATTCAGGGTGATATTTGTGGGCTCATTCATCCACCATGTGAACCATTTAAGTATTTTATGGTATTAATTGATGTATCTACAAGATGGTCACATATGTATTTATTATCAACTCACAACTTGGCATTTGCAAAATTGCTTGCTCAAATAATTCGATTAAAAGTACAGTTTCTAGATTATACAATCAAGTCAATTTGTCTTGATAATGCAGGTAAATTTATGTCCCAGACTTTTAATAATTATTGCATGTCAATTGAAATAACAATTGAAAGGTCTGTTGTATAAGTTCATACGCAAAATGGTTTAGCAGAATCATTTATTAAATGCCTCCAGTTAATAGCTAGAGCATTACATATGAGAATAAAACTCTCCATTTCTGCTTGGGAGCACGCTGTCTTACATGCAGTAGCACTTGTGCGTATTAGACCAACAAGTTATCATAAATTCTCTCCATTACAATTAGATTTTGGTTAAGAACCAAATATTGTTCATTTTAGAATTTTAAGTTGTCCAGTATATGTGCCGATTACTCCACCACAATGCATAGAGAAGAGTCCTCAAAGGAAGTTAGGAATATATGTAATGGTCTCAACACCGAGTCAACTGTGAATAATATTTTTCTATAGTGATCAGTACTTCCGAGGGTGAAAAGTACACCCGAAGGTAAAAAATATTTTATTTGACTATCAAAGAATATTAATCACGGTTAGTCCAAGATTGAAATTTAAAGTGAAATTGAGGTCAATCAAGCCTCCAAAAATTAAAAATACGAAAAACGAAACAGTTCGATTCGAAGGTTAATTAGGTTGACTTAGATTTAACCAAACCTTTAAAAATAGCAAATGAATTCTAAAAATTGCTAAAAATTTTAGATATGTCTAAAATATTTTGGCTGTAAAAAGTTATTTTTTCAGTGATATCGGTAATTATCGAATCAGACCAATCTGATTGAATCAAACCAAAAACGGACTTCGATTGGGCTAAAATTTTGTGTACAGCCTATTTTTGACATGATAAGAATTATGGAATCAAAATTGAAGTGATTTGAATTTGAAAAATGAGAGAATTATAGGAAAATAATATTATGGGCTTAAATTGGGTTTTGGGCCTTAAGTGAGTGGGCTTTGGTTCAAACCACTTAGCCAATTTAAAGGTCACATAGGAAAAGACTTTTTGGTACCTGATACTTATCTCTTCTTCCTTCTTGGCCGATTGGTGTTCTCTCAAAGTTCCTTCAAATCTCTCTCTCTTTCTCTCCAAATCCAAGCATCCTAGGTGGTATTTGATCTCTCTAAAAGATTAATTAAGCTTCTATCCCTTGATTAGAGAAAGATAAATAAGAGAAATTATGTGAAAAAGCTTAGAGTGTCAAATTAAGGTAAGAGAAAATCATGATTTTAATTTTGATTTTAGGTGCCTACAAGTATTTTTAGGTACCTAGAATTCAATTACGCCGTTAATTTTAGCATTTGGAAACAAAAAGTGGTGTTTGTATTGATGAAGAATTTGGTCATGGTAGGTTCTCCAAGTGAGAAAAAATCATTTAAGGCCAAAGGAAAGGAGAAGAAAGCTTAGAGGACCTAAAGCTTGTAAGGAAGGTTAGTAGCTAATAAATTGTTCTATTTTTCTTGTATTGGCATGTTTTTCCTCTATGTAACTTAGGAAAAACTAAAAAAAATGCATGTATAATTGAAATTGACCTTAGAATAATGAATTAGAACCTTGAATATGGCCATTTGAATGCTTAATTAGAATTAAAAGTAATGGTAAGGTAGGTAACTCCTTATGGCCAAATTGTCCATTAGTGAAAATCAAAGTATAATTTGTGCATTTATGATAATTTATGCTATAAAATGAACCTAGAAATGAAGAATTGTGTCCATAAATTTTTGAAAATTATTTGAGTATTTTTTAGAAAAATATTAGGTTATTTATAAAATGTACTTGTTGGATTATTATAAAATAATTCATTAATTAAGTGAAAATGGTGAATTATGGTAAAATAATTCACAAATTGTGCAAAAGTATTGAAAAAATTGATTGATTGATTTACTGAATTGAAAAAGGAAAAGAAACTATCAACAGTTTGAAAAGTAAATTGAAATTAATTGAAATATTACCCTTAGTAATAGTTAGGCGGTCAAAATCTAACTCAGGATATGATTGGATAGCCATAGAAATACCTATACCGCGGTGCAAGTCATGGCGACTTATTTTGATATGGTAAGATTGTATGATCTCCTATAGTATCTGATCTATTTTGTTATGTGAGAAATGATTCATTGGGATCATTTCTTAGTCTGTACTATGGTCCTGTGGGATCCACGTTTCGTATATTCGTTCTAATAATTTCTACCGGGATTGTACTAGGGCATAAATGTAATAATGAGCTAAAAGTACAAAGAGGAATGTAAAAATGAAGTTTAGAATGAAAAAGGACCTAATTGAAGTGAAATAAAAAGTTTAGGGCAAAATGGTAATTTTTTTAAATGTCGAGATTAATAAGAAAAAATTTCAAAGTAATGATTAAAAAAAGGTAAAATGGTAATTTACTGAACAACCAGCCTAAAAATGAACTTTTAAAATTTTGGAGGATCAAAATATAATTTTACATAAAAATGATAAAATAAAGGTCAATTGGTAATTTGTATGCCAATTAATAGATTAAAAATGAAAAATAAGTAGCTAGTGGCAATTTTGTAATTAAATGAGAAAATAAGAACTAAATGAAAAAATTTTCCAAAATGATGACTTTAACCAGTATTAAATGTAAAATATTTGGATAATGGTATTTGATAGAAATTTAATGAATTTTTGCATGATTAATGTAATTATGTTCATTTGGAAAATACCTTAATTTTTAGTCACCACTGAGTATATTTAATGCTCTGCACATAGTTGTTACTGCGTGTAGATTCTGAAGAAGGTCTAGAGCATTAGTACACAGAGGAGCCAATTTTGCAGGGAAATGAGATAATTAAGAATATTTATGTATTGGCGTGTATATGTATATATGTACTTTGTAAATATGTACCTTGGCAGGAAGTGAATTTTGTATGGATATATATTGTGATGTATAGATGGTTGGAATGTATACATATATATTGCTTATAAATAATTATGCCCCTGAGGGGCTGTTGATTGTCTACTTTTTAGATTGGGTAGGCAAGTTTTTAAGACGTTATATTGTCGAATTTTTAATTAGTAAATAGTAAATTGGACAGTTATAGGTTAATCGACAAGTTTAACTTGTTATCTTTATTATTGATATAAAGGAATTGGTAGTCAAAGAATTTAATTGGTTGAAAAAAAAATCTGGCATATCGTTTTATTCAACAGTCAAAGTTATAGTAGGGGTGTTACAATATATGTTGGGTATGAATCTCCTTCAATAATTAAATATCTTGAACTATTAACTAGAGATTTATTTACGGCAAGATTTGTCGATTGCCATTTTGACGAAACAATTTTTCCAACATTAGGGGAGAGAATAAATAGCTGAAAAAAGAAGTTACTCGGAATGCATTATTACTATCTCATTTAAATCCTCGAACAAAACAATGTGAACTGGAAGTTCAAAAAATAATACATTTGCAAAATATTGCAAATCAACTACCAAATGCATTCACTGATTTAAGAATAGTTACTAAATCTCATACACCAGCTGAAAATACTCCTATTCGAATTGATGTCCCTGTAGGACAATCTAACAGTACAAACATAGCAACCCACGCCTGAAGCATGGTAGACCAGTCGGTTCCAAAGATAAAAATCCACAAAAAAAGAAAATGAGCAAATAACCAAGATGGTCATATTATAGAGACGGACACTCCTGAAGAGACTTAAGACATAACTAATCATAAAACCTCAAAAGAGGTCTAGGTACCTTAAAATAATAATAATGATGAGATCTCCATAAGTTATGTCAATAGAGGAAAAAGATGAAACTGAAAAGATATAGTTGTCGACAATATTTTTGCATAAAATGTTGCTATTGATATTTTAAAAGAAAATGAGGATCTTGAACTTACATTTGTTGAAGAATGTAGAAATAAAAATGATTGGCCAAAATGGAAAGACGCAATTTAAGTAGAATTGAATTCACTTTCAAAACGTGAAGTATTTGGACCCGTAGTCCAAATACCTAAAGGTGTAATGCCAGTAGGGTACAAATGGATATTTGTGTGAAAACGAAATTAGAAAAATGAAATTGTAAGATATAAGGTACGATTGATTGCACAAGGATAATTGCAAAAACCTGTCATTGATTATGAAAAAACATATTCTCCAGTAATTGATGCAATTACTTTTAGATATCTAATTAAGTTGTTAGTTTGTGAAAAGATTAACACGTGTTTAATGGATGTTGTTACAGCCTATTTATATGGCTCACTTGATAGTAAAATTCATATGAAAATCCCTGAAAGATTTAAAATACCTAAAGCATATAAAGATTCTCGAGAAATTTATTCAATAAAATTATAGAAATTATTATATGGATTAAAGTAATCCGGACGAATGTGATATAATCGTCTTAGTAAATATTTGTTAAAAAAATGATATAATAATGATCCAATTTGTCCATGTGTATTTCTAAAAAAATCAGGATAAGAATTTGTCATAATTGTTGTATATGTTGATGATTTAAATATCATTGAAACCCCTGAAGAGCTTAGAAAAGCAGTATATTATTTAAAAAAAAGAATTTGAAATGAAAGATCTTGAAAAGATAAAATTTTGTCTTCGCCTATAGATTGAGTATTTAAAAGATTTCATCAATCAATTTATACGAAAAAAATCTTGAAGCAATTTTATATGGACAAAACACATCCATTGACTACCCTAATGGTTGTAAAATCACTAGAAGTAAATAAAGACCTATTTTGTCCTCGAGATAATGAAGAACTTCTTGGTCATGAAGTGTCATATTTAAGTGTTATAGGTGTATTGATATATTTTGCTAATAATACATTGCTAGATATAGCATTTGTTGTAAGTCTATTGGCGAGATTTATTTTTTCTCAGACAAAAAGTTATTGGAATGAAATTAAGCATGTTTTTCGATATCTCCAAGGAACAATTGATATGGGGTTATTTTATTCTAATAAATCCAAATTAATTGGTTATGTAAATGCAGAATATTTATCTGATCCACATAAAACTCGACCACAAATAAGCTATCTATTTACTTGTGGAAGCACAGCTAGATCATGGCGGTCTACAAAGCAAACTTTAGTTGCTACTTCTTCAAACCATGCAGAAATAATTGCAATGCATGAAGCAAGTCGAGAATGTGTTTGGCTAATATTATTGATTCATCATATCCGGAAGATGTGCGACTTACATTTTGAAGAAAATATTCCAACAATATTGTATGAAAATAATTTAGCATGCATAACTCAATTAAAAGGAGGGTACATCAAAGGTGATAGAACAAAATATATTTCACCAAATTTTTTTTTTCACTCATGATCTTCAAAAGAAAGGTGAAATAGATGTTCAACAAATTCGTTCATGTGATAATTGGACATATTTATTCACCAAAACATTAGCCACTGCAACATTTGAAAAGTTGAGATACAGTATTGAAATGCGTAGATTTAAAGATATGTCTTTATTAGGGAGGTAAAATACATTGCGCTGTATTATTTTTTCCTTAGCCAAAGTTTTATCCCACTGGCTTTTCTCGATAAGGTTTTTAATGAGTCAGCTTACTATGTATATTGTAAATATTGTGTACTCTTTTCCTTCACTAGATTTTTATCCCATTTAATTTTTCATAGTAAGGTTTTAACGGCCACAATTTTTCAATTTTTAATTTTTATGGATTTCCAGGGGAGTGTTGTAAATAAATAAATTTATAAATTTCCATAAATAAAGTTTAAACTCTTATTTTGTAACTTAAAACTCCCAACTTATTAATTGTTTATAACTCATGCATTGATGTTTACTTATATAACCTATATCCATAAGCCTATAAATATAGGCTTCTTTCATGAAATACACACAAGTAAAGATAATAAGAGAATACTTACTTGCTCTCCATTACTTTCTAAACTCATTCTATTGTCTTTATTCTTATAATATGTTCTTATAATATTTCATATAATTTTCGTATTTTATAACAATATATATATATTTTCAAACATTAACTTTGTGTTACTTGATTTTCAAATATTTGAATGAACGTGCAAAGGACTGGTGAACAAAATTATTCTGACAACATTGTTATTGAAATAAATTGAAGAGAATATAAACAGCCATTATTAAATATAAATTGAATATACATAGATACATACATACAAATTATATCTCAATATATTATATTAACCTATAATGTATATTATTTTATGCACATTTTTTTTGTACACAGCAGAAAATAGATATGGCCATTAAGCCACCAATATAATTCAAACATAACGGTAAATATGTGTAATCTCCAACTATTTTTCACATTAAAAAAAATTAACATAAAAAGAAAATTAAATTATCTCCAGACCTCTAAATTTCTTGGATTCTCTGACTATAGCTACTATAAATTGCATACCGATATAAAATATTTAGACTTCTGAGAATCTATTTTTATCAAAAAAAAAAAAATTTAACTGTATTTTCGGAATTACTGTTCTTTTAAACTATTAGTAGCTGTTTCTTTTCCAAAAAAATCTATGCATAAAAAATATAGCATTGGAAGGATCACTCTTTATATTGAACCTCTGCAGTACTAGAGAGGAGAAGCCCTTATTGCTCACTCAAACTTCCTTTTTAAAAAAATAAATAAATAAAATAAAACTATTGGTTCCTGTTTAGTGCAAACATCACTATTAATAAGAAAAAAAAAAATCAGCTGAAATTTGGAATTACCAATCAATAAAAAAATAAATGTAGGCTCTGTAAAAGCCAAACATAAAAGGTTAAGTGAAATCTTGGGATAATTTTACATAGTTGATCACTTAACTATGATCTTTGGCAACCCTAAAGTCCCTCACCTCCATAACATTAAATCGTGAAATTTTAATTAATAATTAATACCAGTACTTGAACATTTTGTGTTTTATTTTAGCCCTTGAATTTTAATTTTTTAAACTATATAAACACTTGAACTGTTTAAGTGTATTATTTAACACCTAAACTTTAATTTTATTAAAATTATTACAAATAAAGTTCATGTACCAAGTAAAATACATAAAAAGTTGTTATAACTAAAACCCAGCCTTTAAACAAGACAGTTAAAAAATTGTAGTGGAAGTTTTATTTTTTTTTAACAAGTTCAGATGTAATTTTATGCATTAAGCTCAAAATAATACTATCCCATCCACAATTTCATGTAGGGCAAATACAAGACAAATCCAAACTTGGAATGGAAGAGGCAGCAGAGTGAAAACATGGCAACAGAACAATGGATCCTGGCGGAACTTCAGCCTCAATCAGTGCCAACTGATGAACTCAAATATAACGCCAAGTAAAGAAGAAAAGCAGATTCACAAACCTGACTACAACTTCAAACTAGTCAGAGCTCAATGGTTAGTGTCCTTGTTGGGGGGTTAAACCTATTCTCACCAACCAAACTATTCAATTATCAGTTTTAACATAGCTTGATACAACAAAGTACACTCACCAAAAAAAGAAAAAAAAAAAGGCTCTCTAAAAAATTTCTGAAACATCAACTGTATGGAAAAGTTGATCACTCTGAAATTAATACAAGGTGCTGAAATAATGTACAAACCAGGCAGAAGAACGCCGCATCCCATATATGTCCATAGGCATCTGTGACTTCGGACAAAATCGGATTATGAATCAGTACCCCTAATTGTGATATAATGGTCATGTCCGAACCATGCAAATATCGTTTGCTCACATCAAGTTTTTGGCCAGATGCCTGAAAGCTCTCAACATATACTGCATTTCAACCTAACAATCTGGAAGGGACTGAGCAGAATCAAACGGGGAGAAACTTGCAGCAGATCCACTACAATGAAGCAAGCGATGTTGATGACTCGAAGAACTTACTATATTAGGTGATGCATTGCTTGGGCTTGGAATATATGGAGACATGTATCTTGAATTAAGAGGTGATATTGATGGGTAACCCAGAGAGTGGGGTGAAACTAAATGAGAAGCAATAGACCTCTGAGAAGACACATGCCTAAGATCTGCTGAGCTGCGACTAACACTTATAGGAGGTGATTGGCGATATGACCTAAGCGACAGCTGGACATAAGGAGTGGTAGACAGCGAAGGGAGAGAGGGAATATGCGAAATTGAAGGGGTCCGAGATGAGCCTGGGCCAATTTGCATGGCCAATGATGATGATGATCTATAAGATGACAACAACGAAGAGGATGCCATAGATGCCAGACTTGAAGACAGTAACGGAGTAGATTCTGAAGCTGGTGGATCACCGGTGCTAGTTCTTGCATCACGCTTGCATACTGGGCAAAATGTTCTCCATGTAGTAAGCCAAGAGTCCACACAGACCGCATGAAATTCTGAACATATTCCAAGAACACATGATTCAGAAACTAAGCATATAGAAAAATTTTGACAAATTTTCTTCAAATGTTCCAAGATAAATGCACTATTTATTATGTAAGGTTTTCATTCACAAGTATAGCAAGAATCCACAAACAGCAAAAACATACAACTTTTATAATAATGAATGTGGATTCAACTTTCAAATGCCAAGCTGCACCACTATGTTAAGTGATTATAAATTAACCGCTGCCAAAAAGTTTAACCAATTTGATACATTAACATATCGAAGTAGCTTAATTGGCCATAAATTCAAAGTAGCAGGCCATAAAACAGAAGTCCAAGAAGTCCAAGAAGCAAATTGATTCTTAAATCTTTGAACTACAGATGAAGTAAACCTCATAAACCTTCACATAGATTGAGATCTTTGAACTTCATGCACAGATAGTATACATCAACAGCGGTTCCAACTGTTAATTGCAATCATGCAAAACAGTTGAAGATAAACAACTTGAATTGTCCCATGACTTACCAAATTCTTTTGTCTAGCCTTTACTTTTTAGGCTTCTTGATTAAATTTACTCTTACACAATAAGCATTGAAAGTGCTATGTTATGGATTAACACACACACACACACACACACATATATATATATATATAGAGAGAGAGAGAGAGAGAGGGAGGGAGAGAGAGAGGGATGAACTTCCTAGATCCAACTTTTTTGTGAACATAATCATTTCTCATTCACTGATTTCTACAAGTTTTTCTTAAAAATGAAAATCATTTCCATAACTAACCAACATTCTTGCTTCAACTCACACTGATTTTATGGACACGCCTTATATTTGGTACCAAAGTTTATATACCATTAGCATACTGCCTGTATATAAAAAGTGAGAGACGCACAATTTATTTTGTACACTACAATTTAACAGCACACCAGTTTGCCTCACCTTCACCACCCCATAAACTTAATGACATCCTCCAACCTTCATCAACTAGCAAATAGACCACCCAACACACAAGTTACAACCATCAGAAATTTCTAGTTACAAAGTTATGCCATACTTTGTTATGACCCAGGCCCCCATAAGCCCAAGTCACACCCACACACCTTGGCGGACTTGCCCATACAAGTCCAAGGGTTATATTAGACCCATAAATGAGAATGCCCCTTGTTCCACCAAAAGGAATTCCTAGTAGTGGTGGGTGTTCATCCTATATAGCTAGCCAATATGGGATCATAACATTACCCCCCTCCTTCAACAGTCGACGCCCACGGCGGCTTGTCACCCACTGGCGGCTTCTCTCCTCTGGGGTTCCTCTCCTGGGCCGCCTACTATGGAATCCGCTGGCTCTGATACCAATTGTTATGACCCAGGCCCCCATAAGCCCAAATCACACCCACACACCTTGGCGGACTTGCCCATACAAGTCCAAGGGTTACATTAGGCCCATAAGTGGGAAGGCTCCTTGTTCCACCAAAACAAATTCCTAGTAGTGGTGGGTGCACATCACACTTATAAGCCACTAACTACCCATATAGCTAGCCGATGTGGGATCGTAACATACTTCCATACCCATATTGAGTTCTGTTACATGATGAAACTCACATCTTTTACCTGGAACTAACAACCCTAAGTCTAAGGTAGATCCAATTTATCCTATTTAAATTGCAAATATATAAAATATTTTTGAATTCCAATTTTGTGATTAACTGTGCCTGCTGTGCTTTCACCAATCTCATAAGTAACATGTCTGGTAGCATTCAATTTCATTTTAGGAAGGAATGCACATTGCTGTTGACTGCATGTGAAACTTGGCATGCACTAGAAAGTACTCCACCCATGAGACAAGTCATTCAATTCCTATATTTAGGTAACTGGACCTTGTATGGGGCACTAAACCTTAAATTTTTAGAAAAATTATTTTCTTATTTTCATAGTGCTAGCAAAGCTGGGGTGCCAGCCCAAATACTTGTTTACATTTGTCCAATAAACTGTCACAACTAGACTGAGGGAGCAACAATTATAAGGTAGCGTGTCCCAATGTACCTTTATAATTATATTTCACTTTCTTGCAACAGCCAACTTCTGATATCTAAGACTTCAAGTTCTGCAACTGATTTAAAAATGTTATCACAACAGCAAAACCAGCACCGTATAACACCAATCACACAGCATATCAAAGAACACATGTTAAGAATTATGTAAGCATGCATTTCAAATTCGTAGAGGTAGGCCAGAAAAAGAGATGGTGGGAGGGAAAAGTTGGGAGGAGGCCTGTTAGCAGAAGACTTACTGTGTCGACATGGCAGAATTCGAAGCTTTTCTCCAACACTATAGTCTTCAAGGCATATGGCACATGTTGTTGATGTACAATTATCATCTAGAACTGCAGTAAATATTAAGCTCGGCATTGCCTTTACTAATCGGCTGCTCATTCCATGGAACTCTTGGACATGAGAAGAACGAGGCCGCTCTCGTCTTATTCGATGCCTACGTACAAAGAAACAAGTAGCCAACACTGCAGACATGGCAAGCAGAGAAATAAAGGAAATTGCCATAATAGACCAGGCAGAATTTTCAAAGCTTGGGATTAACCACAGCTCCATGCTGCTCATCCCAGCATAATTCTTGAGTATTTCGCCCGAAGATTTAGAAATAAATACAGCATGGATTTTTATACCACCCGAATTCCCTGCCACTGAAAAAAAAAATAGACAATCAATGAAATGTTGACAACAAACTATCTCATAGGAACTTTGAACCTTATATAAACATGGCTTTCTAGAAACAATCATCTTCATGTCCCCTTACTCAATCTTAGTTTTTTGGTGACTCCAGCAAGACTTTCATTACATGAAGATTTGTGACAACAACAACGATATGCATCACTAATCACGAGTGGGGAAAAAAAAAGGACCAAAGATATAACCTAGTGTTGTAGTCAAATAACTGATTCAAAATGCATAATTTCAGTTTGAATTGCTCCAACTCAGTCCACACTGTTCTTTACACCTCATTTGAAGCAAATAAAGAAGACACTGGCAATGCAGAGACCTGGAAGTGGGATTCTAGTTCTTAGTCGCTCATGTGTATTTCAAGTTTGCAGTCTTTCAGCAAACATACTATAGTTAAGCAAAACATAACTATCACTTCAAATTTCTCACTTTATATTTGATCTTGTCCAATGATTAGCCCATGAGAAAAAGTTCCAGTTAGCTAAGCTACTTTTGCTAGCAATTAAAAGAGATATACACTTCCTTTTGTATAGTCCCAAATATTACGAAGCCACTCAGTTGAATCTTAGATAAAAACAGAGTAGAATTGCTATGGTCATTCCAACAAAATTGAATGAAAGAAGCAACTGGCAGAAGGAAAAGAAAACACAAACTAAAATCGATGCTTATGGGATTTGCAGAAAACAAGCATTAAGATCAACCTAATATTTTATTCTTTTAGGTTTTTAGAGTTCAACTAAGATTCAAACCCTAAATCATCTCTTGTAGCATAGCAAAACCAGAGAGTTCAATGGTGGTAGTTTGCTGACATATTCAAGTGTCTCAGTGCACATAAAAGTAGGAAATGAAAGCAAATTGCATACTGCAAAAATACAATAGTCAAACAATAACTGGAGGCAGATTCCAATTAAAATTCTATGTTCTTCACCATAGATGATTAATTGTTATGATAACTAGTAAAATTCAAATGGGATAAGGTACATTACTTGACACCAAGCCACCATCATCGTCATTGTCATAGACAATTGCAGCCTTGTACCCAGCCGTTTGTGCTCTTCTAATTTTATCCTCAAAGCTACATCCTCCTCTTATAATTAACACATATGGGGAAGTAATATTAACATCTTTTTCAACAAAATTTTTCATATCCGAACACACATCAATAGGCTCTGCCAAATACAGAGACCCACATTCACCGGAGCTCTTAATTGCCGGAGCTGAAAACCATCAGCAAAACCCAGAATCAGCATTGACATTACAAGCAATAAATAAGCATAAAAATGACAGATTTATGCATCTCACTTTCTAACTCACAGCTAAATCCACAGAATACCAAGTTGTTAATCGTTATTTTCAACTGCTAATTTTTTTGGTAGAATATTTTCAACTCTTAAACTATCAATAACGAGCAAAAGAAGGGTAATATACGTATTATTTTTTCCCATTAATTCATATAAAAATCAGAATCCAAACTCTCAACTTGTTGAATTATTTACATATTAAGCTTAATTGGATAAACGGCTAACTTTCTCTGAGCTACAGCATTATTGAAAAAAAAAATTAAAATTTTTAATTAAAAAAAAAAGGATACTCACCGAAATTAGCTTCAACATCATCGAAAGACAAAGTAACATTGCCGCCAATCAAAACCACACTCGCCGAGGCAACCAAACAGCAAGCTGACAAATAAAAGAAAAAAATAACCACCACAACAAGGAGAACACGCTTCATTATTGATTCCACATGAAATGAACAAAATCCCCAACAGATTTTTCAGGGAAAGAGAATCAAAATCAAGCGATTTTAAGTTAGGGCTTTGATTGTGAAGAAGATGGATACATCAGCTTCCATTAGAGGAGATGAGACAGAAAGAAAAATTGAACCTTTTGATTATGAATCAGGATATGACGGTTTCAGTAGATTATCTAAGGATTGGCGATTCAACAAAAAGGAGAAGAAAAGGGCAAAAAGAGAAACAGAAAGAGAAAGAAGGCCAAGAAAAGAAAGTAGCGTTTCGATGGAGCATCAAAATCAAAAGTTTGCTGTTTACAGAGAGAGATTGATATTATTGTAATTATTTATTGTATTTTATTATTGCTCGGAACTGTTGGACTGCGGTCTAGATTAGTCCAAATTATTGTGATTATCCTCTCCCAAAAAAGTCCAAATTACCCCTTTGTATTATGTAACTAATATAATATAAATGGAAAAACCCACATTTTGGTGACTCTAATTTAACAATTTTTTACATTAAATTTCTATAATTTTATAACTATATATTAAATTTTTAAATTTTTTAAAAAGAATACATTAAATTCAAAATAAAAAGTATAAATTATGGTGTAATATAAGCGTGATTAAAATTACGTGTATTTTAAGTATAGAAATTTAATATGTAAGATTATTAAAGTTTAAGGACTAAATTATGAATTTTGCCATATAAAATAAATATCTTCCATCTAAATAAATTTCCAAAATAATGCAATTTGAAAAAGAATTTCTAAAATTAATCAAAATGTCGTAGGCCAAATGAATTTAAAAATATCTAAGTATTCATCTACCATCTGTTGGTTCAAGTAGAAAAAGAAAAGCTTGAGGTGCTAAGCAAGTTGTTACATGCTAAAACAGCCGTTTTTTTAATTATAGATCAAATAATATCAATTTTAAATTAATTAATTTCATATATTTAAAAAATATATATAATTGAATGCTAAAAATCATTGAAAAAAATTTCACATATTCACTTATATATATATTCTTTATTTTTGTCAGAAATTCACAAATGTATATTTCTAAAGAAAAATGCTCATTGCGTAAATGAATTTCTTCATCAACTTCCATTGCTAGAAATAGTATTTATTTTATGGTATGGTTCGAGATATTTTAGCGATAAATTTCATTGAAATGTTTTAAATTGGAGCCCATTTTTTCTTTCCCTTCATAAAAGAAATGATGAATACATATACAAGTATTTGAATTTGGCTCAATAATTTATTTAAATATTTAAATTTTAGGAGTTCTTTATTGAGCACGCATACTTATTAATTTTATAAATAATAAATACAGGTAATGTGTGACACTCAATCACATTGTATAGAAATACTCGACATCAAAATCAATAAAAAAAATCTATAAAATCAATAAGAAAATCAATGTATTTTGCTTTAATTTATGTTAATTTCACTGTATATGTGAGACATATATTTTTATTATAATGGTTCAAATGTTATAAACTGAGTTTTGCATACTCTAATTTTTTAAATTTAGTATGAATATATATTTATTATTTGTAAATTGATAAGTATATATATTTAATATTTTATTATTAAAATTTAGATATCCAAACAAATTATGGAGTTAAATTCGAATATCACTATACTTATTAAACTTAAAAAAAAAAGTTTAAAACAATGGCATTTATTACAAAATGACAATAAATGATTTTTTTATTGATTTATTTGAAGGAAAATAATCAGGGATGGGCATGCACTGATTAACCCGTCTATTAACAAAAAAAAATTAAAACCTAAATTTAAAAAAAAAAACTTAAAATGTAAAAATTAAAAACAATAACCTAATTCATCGGATCGATTAATCATAAAAATCGATTCGATTTCAGATCAATTTTACTATTAATATTTTTTTCGACACCAAAAATAATACAAACAATCTTAACGGAGGCATGAATCAGTGTGCGCGCCCACAATACGTGTGTATATGCACCAGTGATCGAGTGAAAATATTTTATTTAATAGTGCATATAAGTACATGTATATTAAAAACACTCCATGTTAAATTGCGTTATGGTAAATTATATGATAAAATAAAGGGGCTGACTATCTAGTTTTAAGGAAAAAAAAAGGGTTTTAAGAATAATTTCGGAATAAATTATATTGTTCTAATTTTTCTCATAAACAATTATAATATTAAAATAAACTTTAACAACACAAGCAATTCTTACACACTTCATCTTTCACTAGATTATAATGGTCTACAAGACATTAGTACTTTAAAAAACTAAATAATTTATTTAAATATTGAACCATTTATAACTCATATTTTTTTTAATTCATTTATGATTCGTTTTAAATCCGTCCAACTCGCTCATTTGTCACTTTTATAAATAAACACACACATAAAATTAAATACAAAAATGGATAAATACTAAAATATGTGTTCGGTTAAATTCATTTACTGATATAATAAGAAATATTGATGTTTATTGAATTATTTTTTTAAAGTAAAAATTTGATACACGGTGTATCGATGCGATGTTGCACCGTGCAAAGCATACCGTTTGAATAAATAGATGATAAAATGCAAAGAAATATGATGCATTAAAATGAATTGACGGAGAATAGAGATGCTAAGCTGTCTACAAATATTATTAAACAAATTTGTCATAACAGTCATTAAGAATATATTGACTAAAACCAATAAAAATGGCAAAGATAGGTCGCAAAGGTCTATTGTGAAACTGCAAAGCAGCTCAGATTCTTGGCATATAACCCTTGTACCCATATTACGACAAAGTTTTCATTATCCTCACCTTATTTTCCCTTATCTCAACCCCATTCCTAAATCTATTTTGTCGTCAATTATTAACTTTAATAATTCGATGTTTGTTATCAATTAATTGACTGAAAGTGTAAATTGGTCTCTTATTTTTAGTAAAAAAGGTAATATAGTTTATAAAATTTCATTTGATACAATATATCTCTCAAATTTGAAAATCAAAACAATTTGATCTTAAAAAAATATTAGTTTAATTTTTTAGTGATACGTATCAAATTGTTGAGTAATAGCCGCCATTTAAAAAAAAATTATATGAATGCAACCTACATTCAATAATTTTTCATACCAATTTACAGATCTAAATTCTCCTAATTAATCTCTATCTTCTTATTATTTAAGTCAAAAAAAAATGGATCCAAATCATTTTAATCTCAATAATTTTGGATTTTATATGCAAAATTCGAAATTTTCCAAAATTCAAAATGCCAAAATCCTCAAACAAGTGTTTGTATCCCTTTTAATCAATACAATTTTGAGTGTGTTTGATTATCTAAGTTTGTTTTTTAGGCAATTATAATTAATATAATTGCCAACGTATATGAAATAATAATACATAAAAAAATAAAATATAAGTTGAGAGTTAAGACCAACCCACTAAGGACTCGATTAAAAGACCTAATATTAAAAAAAACTAAAAGTCTACTATCAAAAGGCTACAAATTCAGGATTTTAGCTCTATGAA
This sequence comes from Excoecaria agallocha, assembly GCA_037975025.1. Taxonomy (NCBI): domain Eukaryota; kingdom Viridiplantae; phylum Streptophyta; class Magnoliopsida; order Malpighiales; family Euphorbiaceae; genus Excoecaria; species Excoecaria agallocha. Next base: position 11,932,709 of record CM075820.1, read on the forward strand.
TAGGGAAAATTCTTTCACAATAAAAAATTCGATCTCTCTCTAGTCTTCTCTCTCTACATATTTTCTCTAAATATCCCAATAGTTAACTTGAGCGTCAGAGCACTATTATCCAGTCCGACCGAGCTAATCTCCCTTGTTGTAGGTTCTCGAAGCCTCTCATCTGATTGGGCACTATGCATACTATACGGGTTCAACTTGTCCCGGTGAAATCTTCCTTTTTCCGGTTAATAAACTCTCTTTTTACTATAAAAATTCGATAATTATCATGAAAAGAATTCATGCATTTGCAATCTCAACAAGTCAAACTCGGAACACCAAAATTGCCCATCCAATTTTCGCAAAGTAATCTAAATTAAATGACCTTTGATATGCACTCTCATCTAAAAACTTGAATACATGAATCCAATTTTTTTTTTGGCTTATTTTTACTATTTAGAATAGTGAAGCTTCCACAACATTTTCTAGTTAAAATTTGTTAAAAATACCACATGATTTACCCTTTTTTTATAATAAAGAACAATAAAAAGAATAACAAAATAAAATCAATAGGAAAAGCATTGATTGATTTCATATAAATTGCCTAAGAATGATATTGGAAGCAATAAGAAATGATCGGCTCTTATGCCAAACATTTTCTTCTCCAACATTTTCTTCTCCAAACATGTCATTTGCCAAATTATCTCTCCAAGCAGTCCATTCATGTGATGTTTCAATCATTGAAATAATATTCTCGATTTCATCAAATCTTTCTTTGAAATCTATACGAAGTGTAGTCATGTCAGGTAGGTAGAGAGCAACAGAAGAAACTAGGAAACTCAAAATACAACACATACCCATGTTGACTTGATTATCAATTGTCACATATAGCTAGGAAGCTTGAAAGAAAAAACACCACAAAAGCAAGAAAGCTTTGACAGCTGAATGGTAATTTGTAATTTTCATTTTAAGTATCTTCTTTTTTGGAAGGAAGGAAGGAATTTGAGAGCATGTCCAATGCTCTAGTTTTTTTTAAAGAGATGGGAAAAATGCCTAATTATGTTATGTTATGGGTTTGTACCTCTTGTCCATTGATCTCTGCAGAGAGCTAGAAACTGTGATGATCTCCTCTATGTGGGTTAGAACCGCAATGGTCAACGTGATATTAATTGGAGCAGATTGTGTAATGCTCGGTGTAATGGCGATTTGGCTTCAGGAAAATGAGGTTGGAAACTCTTAGCTTTATCAGTTCTAAGAGAGTGGAAAAACGCCCAATCTTGTGTTGATTTACATGGGACTGTTTGTAAGATTGTTTGGCAAAGGTGTGAAGTCTGGGTTGGCTTAACTTAAATTCGGATGCTTCTGTCTTTCCAGATTTGGGGCGTTGTGGTACTGGCTGGGTTTCTTAGGAGCCGCGTTGGGTCGTTTACTGCAACTGGTTAGAGTTTGGTGCGTGGTATTATAGATCCTGTATTGGTTGAGATTAGTGGCGGACCTAGTATTCTATGTTTAACAGAAGCATATATTATAATTTTAATATAAAAAATTACAAATTAAAAATGTATAAATTATATTTTTGATAATATTTTTTATTTAAAATTGAAAAAGAATAGTATTTAAAATTAAATAAAAAATACAATTTTCACATTTGTTATCAATGCAATTTTATTTTTTGAAATCGTTGAATAATTAGTTTAATATTAATACTATAAAAATTAACCAAAAAATTTTATTTTAATTAATTTTTACTCAAATTATCTATTTTATTTTATTCAAGATCAATATTAAAATATGCATTCAACTCACAAAAACCTAAATAATTTATAAAATAATAAAAAAATCAATTAAAACAAAAATTAATAAACACTACATTAAAAATTACAAAAAAAAAAGTGAAATTTTTTTATCAATGCCAATTGAAGTGATAAAAATGCTTATTAATCCTACTTAAAATTTGAAAGATTTCAAAAGTTGTAATAAGAAGAAGAAGAAACGGAAAAAAATGTATATGAAAGTGAAAATAAAAAATAAAAAGTTTGTTTGGCTATTTTCTGTAAACGTAAATTGTTAAATAAGTTGGCACTTATGTTTTTATTTTTTTCAAAAATTAATGTAATTTTATTTTTGGACAAAAAACATAGTATTTAGATTTTACTATTTATTAAAATTTCTATTTAAATGAATTTAAATTATTTTATTTTAATTTTTATAATTTAACTAAAAAAATATGTAATTATTATTAAATTAAAATTTGAGAGGGATCATTTAAAATAAATTAGGGAGTTCCTAATATATATTAAGGAACTCATTACCGAGAGACTAAAGCCTACATAATGGCCAATTAGCTCTTATTGCCGAAATTATTCAATTTGGATTATAGCCAACCCAGCTCAACCCATTTACAAACGGACCCCCACCCACTCGAGGGAACCGAACCATTTTGCGGGTCACGGTACCATTATTTCCATTGGTTCCAATTATAATGATTTTACCGCATTCAAATATCGATTCTAATTCCTATTGGAATAGGCAACCTCGAATCAAACTTCCAGCAAATATTGAACTCAATATAGTTCACCAAAGAGTCTGGCTGTTCCTTAGATCGAATCCACCTTCTCTCTCGCCATCGTTTTTCCTTTCTTTTGTTTGCAGGAAACCTTTCCACTCTACCCAAGTAAAAGTTCTTCCAAATTGAACTTACCACCAAATTTTTCGACTTCACCAATTTTCTCTCATAATCTACAACGGCTTTGGTGTTGAATTTAACTTCCATGAGTATTTCTTGTTGAATATTATTCTCATTCGTTTCTTATAGCCTTTCTGCACTAAATTTATCCTTTTCCCCCCTTCTCGATAGCTTATGATAGAAAGTGTTCTTCTAGCTTGTATCTTGGGACTGATTATGATTTTTGATGTGGTTTTGTTAGGATTGGCAAGTTACAAGGAGAAGTGGGTTTATATATGAATGAGTAAAGAATGAACAAAAAACCCACTTGCTGTGCCATTTGTGAGAATTCAAATCGTGCTTCTATTTGCACTGTTTGTGTCAATTACAGGTAATTTGCTTGCTGATATTCCATAGTAAGAATCATTATGGGCAATTTATATTGCACCTTTAAACATAGCTAAGAAGTTTTGAGAATGGATCATATAGTGTATTAAATGTTGATGGTTTTTGTAATATCTCTGTCACATCAGGTTAAATGAGTACAATACCTTGTTGAAATCTTTGAAGAGTCGTCGGGATTTCCTGTATTCAAGATTGAGAGAAGTTCTTGCTGCCAAGGTTTGATTTTATACCCTTTCTGAGTATTTAGTGCCTGCTGCTTTGTGATGAAAATCTATCCTTTCCTGAATCTTGCTGGACGTTTAAACACAATAAGGTTGTGCTAATGTGGGCGATCCTGATCAGGGGAAGGCAGATGATCAACAAAATTGGAGAGTAGTTCAGAATGAGAAGCTTGCAAATTTGAAGGAGAAGCTCCATCGTAACAAGGAACAACTAGTTAAAGGTTGGGTTCCCTTAATTTTCTGATGATTCCAATTTATATTGAAGGATATCCATCAGTTGCTTTCTTTATCCTATTAAATAACCTGGAAATTTTCAGGGAAGGCCAAGATTGAGAAAATGTCATTTGATTATGATGTCAAATATGGGGTGCTAGAATCAGCTCATAGTGCGGTATTGACCATTTGCAATTCTTTTCCTTTCCTTTCCTTTTTTTTTTTTTTGATATTACATAAGCAACATAGATTTTGTTTTCAGCCTTTCAACTATCATGCCCATGTATTATTCATAGTTTGTTTTCTTGCAGTTAGAGAAAAACCGAATCGAACAACTGGAGAAGTTCTTCCCAAACCTTATTTGCACTCAGGGTTTAGGGCATGTGAGGACTATTATTCAATTCGTTCTGGACAGATTTTGTGTTGTCTTGTTCCTTACACATGCACACATGTATGTGCGTGTGTGCATACAAAGAAGGCTTCTTTGTGGCACTTGCACTTTGTTTATCTTTCACTCTTTATATTGCTAAACTTTTCTTTACTGCAGATGGCAATTACTTCTGAACTACTTCATAAACAATCAGTCATCATGAAGCAGATCTGCAAATTATTTCCCCAACATCGGGTAAGCATGCAAATAATGAATATGCCTATGTTCTTCCAGTGTCTGAAATAGCAATTAAAGATATTTTCCAATTGTGCTCCAGATTTTTTGTGAAAGTTGATGACTGTGTATTACCTTTTAGATTTGGTTGTTAGGATATGTAATTTATGGATTATTTCAGATATTCAAGCAAAGTTTGTGGATTTAAAGCCATCAATGCCTTGACAAAACATTTGGCCAAATAGCTTTTGAGACTCAAAAATTTAGATAGAATAATAAATGGAGAAGAATATTTTCAAACTTGCTATGATGGAATGTCCAATCATTATAGTCTGGAAATAATTGAGAGATTGACAATAATATGCCTCAAAGGACTGTTGGAATGTACTTCTTGAGTTTTGTTATTATTGAGAGAGGGTGTGACGAAATCATTGGTGGAGGAACTTTGAGGACTATATCATTGTTATTTTTCTGTCAGGAAACTACATGTATATGTTGGCCTGTATTTAATTAAAGGTGGCATGTTTTGTTAACTAATCTTTTTATTGTTCCACATTTTTTAATAAAAAAATTATTTTCCAATGATGATGTCTTAAAAGGTTTGTTTTACTTTTCCATATTTGTGTGTGCTTCTTCTTTTCAAATATATGAACCATCCTTGGTGTGCTCTTGAATCCATTTGGTCTTCCATAGGTGATTATTGAAGATGAAGATGGCTCTAGCAGTCCATATGATAAGATATGCAATGTACGCTTACCGAGAGGACTTGACCCTCACTCTGTTCCATCAGAAGAGCTTGCTGCATCACTAGGGTAATTTTTCTTTCTTTCTTTCACAGGTATTGTATCCATTGGCTTAATATCCAAGAATGCAGGAGATTCTTTCATGTGCAATTTTTCAGGCATAGACATGACAGTTATAATTACGCTTTATGGTTAAGATTTGTGTTGGTATTAATCTGCAGATACATGGTGCAACTTCTAAATGTTGTTGTTCGTAATTTGGCCGCCCCTGCACTTCATAACTCAGGATTTGCGGTAAGCACTTTCTTTTCTCCATTGGATGTTACAAAAAGTTCCCCTCCCTCTGCTCTTAACAAGAATTCCATTGATGTCCCTTTGGTCGCACAGTTATCTATTAAACATTAGGTTCCCGTTCCTGGTAGAAATTGAGAACTATTTGGCATTTCTTGAAGGAAATTACTCCAGACTTTCTAGAATAAGTTTAAGTTTATTTTGGTGTTGTTTGGAATGAGTGCAGGCATTATGGGTCATATTTATAAGTTGTAAAGGGGTGACATTACGAGAACATGTAGGCTTTTGCAATATTTGCATATACACATTCCCATTTACATAGTGCATTGGTAATGGATATTTTTATATGATTCTGATGCAATATAGCTAATTAATGCATGTTCTAAATATTTTATATGTAGGGTTCATGCTCTAGAATATGGCAGCGTGATTCTTATTGGAATGCATGTCCCTCATCTCAAAGGTATAGTTGTTGGAAGTATTTCTTTTTTCTATTTCTACTGTATTGTTGTTATCTCTTTTCCAAAATTTTAATTGTACTATCCTCTTGCAACTCGATCTGCTTATAAAATTTTATCATTTTGGGTGCTGTCCAGCGATGAATATCCTCTGTTTATACCACGCCAAAACTATTGCTCAGCTGGTGGGGACAATTCATGGACTGATAGAAGCTCAAGTAATTTTGGCGTTGCCTCAATCGAATCAGATAGAAGAGCCCGCCTGGATTCTTCTCGAATTAGCAGCTTCAATTATTCTTCTGCCTCGCCTCATTCAGTTGAAACACACAAAGAATTGCAGAAAGGGATTTCACTTCTTAAGAAAAGTGTGGCATGTGTAACAGCTTTATGGTTATAACTTGCTACGTTTAGATGTGCCTGCCGAAGCATCTACATTTGAAGCATTTGCAAAATTGTTGACCACATTGTCCTCTCCCAAAGAAGTTCGTTTTGGTTCCAAAAGGTATGTCTTTTGTGCATTAATAAGTTTACTTGTACCATGCATCAAGTTCAAGAACCAATCTCAGTGACTTGTATTGTTTGTGGGCTTGACCAAATGGACAGGATAGAATTAAATAACATTTAGACCATAACCTTTTTTTGTTGATGCAAAATAAGAGTTAGCTCAGGTTCTCCTAGCTTATTTTCCATAAGTGGTTAATGACTAATTCCTGTTCTGTGCAGTGCTTAACGTTGGGAACATTCAGGTTCATGAATTCTCGCCATTTGGCTTGCATCTGTAAAAAGTCAGATTCATGATTTAGCCTTTACTACTGATAAACTTTGCAATTTATAAGAGACTCATCAAGGATACAATGCATGTGTAGAAGTGTATCTGGTGTGCAAATGAGTCCCGACAATGAAATACATCAACTTAGGGTGTGTTCAGCATGTGGTTTTCTGGTCTCCTGTTTGATAAAACATAAAACCTATTTTTAACTTTCGGATTTGGTTTCCAATGAAATGCTTTTCCCCCTTTTATCCTTTGTTTCTTCTTTTGACACGGAAGACTTAAAAAAAAATGGAACAAGGAAGGCAGATCCAATATTCAAGCATTACATCACAGCCCGTGTCATAGGAGGTTCCCAGATTTGGTTATTCTCCAAATTGTTTATATCAGGGTTGTGCTTTCACTAATCATGTTGTATCACTTAAAATTGTTTATATCAGGGTTGTGGAGGCCTAGTTGATCGGTTATCTGAAGACTGATGGTTGAGCTGCAAAATTTTATGTAGAAGTCCTTGTACTGGAGTCTTCTGTCTTCTGGTCTTGTTACTTTGACAGTGTATATTTGATTATTAATAGTTTGAACCCTCTTAGTTATAGGGTTTCATCATATGATTTGTTTTCGCTTCAGGAACATTCTTTGCCATCTTGATAATAGAGACATACTTTTTTGTTTCCCTACCATTCCTTAAGCATTCTCTTCTGAGTTTCAGGTCATGTAAACAGGTTCAGAAGTTGAATAAATCTGTGTGGAATGTAAATTCTAACAATTCATCAAGTTCATTGCTCAAGAGTACACATGCTCTGGATCTTACGGTATGCCGTATGACTTCCTGAATTGGCTGTGAAATTCTAACTGATATTTTTTACTTGGGTATATCAAGAATGGCTATTCTTTGTGGAATTTCCCAACCTATAATTTTTACTTGTGATTTTTTCTTTCTGAAATAACATTTCAGTGCTATATATTTTGTCCTTTCTTTCTTTCTTTCTTTCTTTCTTCTTTCTTTCCCTTTCTCCTCATATTCAGGTGCGGTTTTTTTAACTGCATTTGTTGGAAACCAACTTCTGTGTCAAATTTATTTTCTTCTACATCATAAAACTATAAGCATCTTGCACTTCTGAATGAATCCAAATCAACCGAAATTCTTGTTGGTACTAGAAATGGATCAAAGGTTCATTTATGCTAATAACAAGAATCTCTTAGAAACAAACAATTTATTGTTTCCTTCTATTCAATCCGGATACATGTTGACAATATTGTGTCCTTTACCTTTCTATTTGCGATCTGCATATTCCGATGTATATTGCTGCTCATCCGTTTCAAAGAATTATATGTCCTGTATAAGCTGATTTTTCTTTAAACTGCTATGATCTTGCAATTCCTGATGGAATTTATACTTTTTTCTGTTGCCCTGCAGAAAAACATAATTGATAATAACCTTCCAAATTCAACTACCAGTTTTCTTTATGCCACTCAGCTATCTGATACTGGAAAGAATGAAAGCCTTATCGAAGGATGGGATCTGGTAGAACATCCCACTTTTCCTCCTCCTCCATCACAAAGTGAGGATATTGAGCATTGGACTCGAGCCATGATTACTGATGCCACAAAGAAATAAACTAGTGATATTACAATCTTCAATTTTTTGGTAAGTGCTTGCTTAGATATTCTTCCTCCTGTGTTTTGATTGATTAATGAATGCCAAAACTAGAGCTTTTCATTCTGCATTTATGAACAGTCAATATTGATATGGTTCAGTGGGTCACAGAACTAACAGATATTTACCAATCTATTTGTTTCATTTTCTTACATACCGAGTGCACACAGATACACTTGCATTTTTATGAAGTCTTAATCATGGTTTTAGAACTGTACTAAACAAAAACCGGTAAACATAGAGGTTTGGATTTTGGATTTTATAAAGATAAAATCACTTGAATTATAAATTTTAACATATTTCATATTAAATTTTCATAATAAAATTTTCAAGATACTAATAGCTATAAAAAATATTTATATTAACATAACAATCATGTTTAAGAAAATAATTCCAATACAAGTTATAAATTATAATTCGAATGGTGGGAAAATTAATACATTTGCTTTAACAATTTATTTTGGTCATATTTATCATATTTATTTTTTAAGGTTAACTGAATATTTATAAAAAAATATTTTATCAAGACAATAATAAGAAAAATTGAGAATAAGAGATCAATTCTAAAAAGAATGGTTATCATTTTTTAATGTTTTAAGTGTTAAAATAAATGGAAATGATATTATACACTTAAACCGTAAATCAGTTCTGATTTACGGTTTTACTGGCAGTATGAGCAGTTCTTTACGGTATGGAAGAAAAAAGTTTTTTCGCATCTACTGTATAGGCATACGAAATGATTCACGGTATTTTAGATTTAACCAGTCAATATGCACTGGTTTTGATAATCATGGTCGGTATGTACTAGTTTTGATAAGTCTTAATAATAGACGGAGTACCTCTAGAGTTGCAATGTGATATTTGAATTGCATGTCAGTGATGATAAATCTTGTCTCTATGAATTCCAAAAACTGTTGTGATAAATGTTTCTTAATGTGCGTCGTCTGCCTGTGACTCTCTGTATGTGAGCACTCATACACACTCTAATTGGTTATTTGGTCATTTGCTAAACGTGTCCCTTTTTTTGGTTAGTGTCTAGTTAGCCGCAAGTGCTAAGACTGTTTTGTGCATCATAATCATATTGTTTTTCGTTTATAATGATAGCTGCTTAAGTGCTTAGATAATCAACATGGTTCGGCCAGGTTCCTGTTCACACCCAATGCTTTTCCATGATGCTTCCTTATGAACCGATTATAATTAGATGCCATTTCTATTTTGTTGTTGCTTATTTTATGGCTTTAGGTCATGTATCCTATTGCAACCCCTTTTTTTTTGGGTTCCGGTCATGTATTAGTTTCTTCGTTTTTCTTAGTATGACATGGTTTTTTCTACTATCTTCAGTACTGCTTAATAATCTAGTTCACCATATCTGATTTTACCTTGGTTTTTGTTAAAATTTATAGGTTGGTTGAGGTGTCGCTGTGAATCATTGACTTGTAAAGTTCTTAACAGGCATGGAGTTCGATATGAGCTTGTAAATACAGAAAATCTCTTATAAGTATGTATATATGCTTGATACAATTTGAAACTCTACTCAATTTTATTTTTATTGTAGTAGGACTATAACTGGTCCCTGGTTAAAATACAAAACTGGCTTTAGCCCCTCCCTCTCTCACCCAACTTCGTTTAGATAATGCGATTGAAATGGGTTAAGTTTAAAGTGATTGGCAGCCGAGATAAATTTACCATGCTGCAAAAATCCATAACTGAATGTTTTGTTTTCGTTGATAAATGTGTAAAAAGAGCATACTCTGCTGTGGAATGTATAAATGACCATAGCTAAAATTTTGCCATTGCAAAAAGTATAGAGAACTGTTGCTAGAAGTAAAATACAGTCCTAAAAGTTTAATGTACTTTTGCCAAAAGTATACATACTGCAACTAAAAGAAAAAGGCTGTCGCTAATAGATGAAAGGATGCAAAAAGTTGAAAATACTGTCGTGTATAAAATACTGTCGTGTATATGGGGAAGAAGTAGCCATAAACTAAGTAAAGGCTGTTGCCAAAAGATCATAAATTGTCGCTAAAGGTAGATATTGACGCTAAAAGTGGAATGAACAGTAGCCAAAAATGAATGACTGCTGCTAAAAGTAGAAATTGATGACGTTTAAACAGAAGATGCTGCCGCTAAAAGAGGAAATATTGTGGCTAAGTTTAACCATTGTCGCCAAAAGTCTTAAGCTTTGTAGCAAAAGTGGCAAAAAAACTATGGCTAGAAAGTGAGCTGTTGTTGAAAAGAAACTGTCGAGAAAAGTTTTATATCCTGCACCCAAATTTTAGATGTGTCGCTAAAAGGTGCAAAACTGTCGCTAAATTAAACTGCTGTTAAATGTTAAAAGTACATCGTTAAATGTGGAAAGATTCAGTCGCTAAAAGATTAACTTCAGTTGCTAAATGGAAAGAGTACTTGCTCTAATACTCTAAGTACTGTCACTAATAGTTAAATATCTGCCGCTAAAAGTTTATGGTACTTTTCTAAGAGTACAAATATTGTCCATAAAAGTTGAGAGAACTGTCACCAAAGTCAATAATAACGGTATCAAAAATTATTTACTGTGCTAAAAGTCTAGAGGGTATGTCCCTAATAGTAAAAACTGTCGAAAAAATAAAAAGGTATGTGGTAAAAAAAATTGGACTGTCGTTAAAAGTTAAGATGTGCAGTCTCTAAAACAAAAACTACTGTCTGTAAGAAGTAATAAATAGTCACTAACAAGCAAAATCAACTGTCGCTTAGTGAAGCATACTTTCGCTGAAAGTGAATAAGTACTGTCGCTATTAGTAACGTACGGTTGCTAAAAGTAATGGTAACTGCATTGGGTTAGTTATTGGATGTATGGGTGCCGCGAACTCCAACATTCTGCATATACTCCTTTTATTATTTTCTTTTGCTAATTACATTACTTTTACCATGTGAAGACATAAATTTTGGGTCAAAGATTCTATAAATATTCTTTGGGAATGCAAGCTCCCGCCATCATCTCCATTATATATGTTATTTCATTTAAGAAAATTTCAATTTAATTTCAACACTAATTTGAATTTATTTTTACTGTTTTGTCATTTGAATTTGACATTAACTTTCACTCTCTTTGCCAATTCAAGATTACTGATTTGCTATTTTAGGAAAATCTATTAATCCTATTTTTTATAATTAGTGAATTCAGCTTTTTAATTTCAACTATGCGGGATCTTAGTATAAACATGATATCAATAAAACTTAGTGATAATTTATGAAGATAAAAATGAATGATCGAGCACTTGATGGATGATTCTGATCGACTTGTCAAGACGAATTAGGCCTGCAAATAAGAAAGGTCTGGTCGGATTAGATGTGAGCATTTCGAAACTTAAGTTAGTAAAACTTTTAAATAGAAAAAGTTTCAAAAATTAAATGTAGCTGATTTTTAAATGTTTGAGTTATTTATAGCGTATGTGCGAAGTCTGCCTATAGATGTACTCAAGTGTTGGAGTAGTTACATTGAAACAGTAGGGATTACTAACTTGATTTTATTTTAAAATTACAAAAATGTCGAGTTTGATTCTAAATGAATAATTTTGTTAATTTCTTTTTAAAGTGTCCGGAAGGTATCAGAAGTATCTTTAAATACTGTAAAGGAGATGAAAAATTACTTTTCTATTAATCTATTTGATATAAATTAGAGTTAGACAGGTTATTGGATTTCACAAAACTCAATGGACATTTAATAATTTTATGCAGCAAAAACTATATCATGCATGCTTTATTACTAAACAAATGTGTGGCAATATCTATATAGCAGTCGGTGAATGAAGTATGGACTGTCGACGGCTGAGTTGCTTCTTCTGCTGCTTCTTAATACATATATAATATTTGGGTGGTTGGTAATGATGAAAGACTGTAATGAATAGAGATATGATAATGTTGCAAACTGGGATACAAAAATATAATTTATATACATATACAGAGAAAGATTCTTGTTTTTATTTATTATTATATATGCATGCATTATCCTGCTAGTGATCACCTACCACACCAGAAGTAAGAAACACGATTGTGAAGCATCTAATTATTATGGCCAACTTCAAATATAAT